>JADMLD010000627.1:0-43037 GCA_017589585.1 Phylloscopus whistleri | reverse complement strand
GGGAATGAGACCGGGAATGGGGACCCGGACCGGGATGGGAGCAGGACAGGACCGTGAATGGAATGACACAGGAACGGGTGGGGGGGCTGGGAGGTGACAGTGGGGAGAGTGGGATCCTAGACAGTGGACATTGGGAACCGGGAAAGGGGGACAGTTCCAGGGCAGGGGGTCCTTGATCAGCTGCCCCAGAACCTCTGCCAGGGTCTCCCACTGCATCTGGAGCTGCTTAGCCTGGGGAGCCCAAAGCCCTGAGCAACCCCCCAAGTGTCTGACAAGAACCCTCAATTCCCTCACACCCAGCATCCCCCACATCCCCTGCAAGATCCCCCCATGTCCCCATCCATGTCTTTGTTCAACATGTTATTTTTACCCTGGCTTTGAAAGGATAAAGAGAAGGAAAAGAAAATCCAGGCCACAGGGAGGCAGGAGGATGTGGAGTCCCCAGCCAGGTGTCTTCCCAACATGGATCACTGGCACCACGGATCAGCGGGGCTCTGCCCACCGGGGGTCACTGGGGATCATCCAGCGTGGATCCTCCCATGGGGGATGGAGCTGGAGCAGCGCACGAAGCTCTTCCTGCACTCGGGGCACTCACAGGGCTTCCCTTAGTGGTGCCTCTGTTGGTGTTGGGTCAAATGAGAGCTCTGTGAGAAGCTCTTCCCCACACTCAGGACACTCGTAGGGCCTCTCCCCAGTGTGGATGCGCCGGTGCCTGATGAGGTGGGAGTTTTGTTTGAAGCCCATCCCACAGTCAGGGCAGCGGAAGGGCCTCTCATCCGTGTGAATCCGCTGGTGCAGGAGGAGATTGGAGCTGGTCTGAAACCTCTTCCTGCACTGGTCACATTCGTAGGGCCTCTCCCCGGTGTGGCTCTTCTGGTGTGTGATGAGGTGGGAGCTACACCTGTACCTCTTCCCACACTCGGGACACTCGTAGGGCCGTTCCCCTGTGTGGCTCCTCTGGTGGACAATCAGGGTGGAGCTATGGCTGAAGCTTTTCCCACACTCAGGACACTCATAGGGCCTCTCCCCAGAGTGGATGCGCCGGTGATTGATGAGGATGGAGTTTCGCTTGAAGCCCATCCCGCAGTCAGGGCAGCGGAAGGCCTCTCATCTGTGTGAATCCGCTGGTGCAGGAGGAGGCTGGAGCTGGTCTGAAATTTCTTCCTGCATTGGTCACACTTGTAGGGCCTCTCCCTGGTGTGGCTCCTCTGGTGGACAGTCAGGTGGGAGCTGTGGCTGAAGCTCTTCCCACACTCCCCACACTCAGAGGGTCTCTCCCCTGTGTGGATTCTATGGTGGAGGATCAACCTGGAGCTGTGGATAAAGCTCTTCCCACACTTGGGACACTCATAGGGCCGTTCCCCCTTGTGGCTCCTCTCGTGGTAGGTCAGCTCTTCCCACACTCCCCACACTCAAAGGGCCTCTCCTTGTGTGGCTCCTCTGGTGGGCAGTCAGGTTGGAGCTCTGGCTGAAGCTCTTCCCACACTCAGGACACTTGTAGGGCCTCTCCCCGGTGTGGATGTGCTGGTGCCTGACGAGGTGGGAGTTTCGCTTGAAGCCCATCCCGCAGTCGGGGCAGCGGAAGGGCCTCTCATCCGTGTGAAGTTGCTGGTGCTTCAGAAGACTGGAGCTGGTCTGAAACCTCTTCCTGCATTGGTCACACTCATAGGGCCTCTCCCCGGTGTGGCTCCTCTGGTGTGTGATGAGGGAGGATCTCCAGCTGAAGCTCTTCTCACATTTCAAGCATTTGTGGGGCTTCTCCCTATTGTGAAGCTGCTCATGGACCTCCAGCTCTGAGCTCCGGCCGCCTCCCTGGTCCAGGTTGGACCTTTCCTCCTCAGATCCCCGAGATCTGCGTTTGCAGCCCATCCTCGTGCGGGATCTCCGGGGCTTTTCCTCCCGTTGGATTCCTGCGCCGTGGAGCCGCTCAAATCGGCCTCTTCCACGAGGTTTTGCTGTGGGGATTTGTCCTCCCTGCTCTCCGTGCTCAGCTCCTTGTCTGGGGAGGAAGGACAAGGAGAGGATGGGATTTGCCTCCGTGCCACAGAGAAGGGGAAAGAGAGTTGCCCCAATGCATCCCTGGCAGGACGGCGTCGGCAGCGGGGTTGTCCTACAGCCAGGGGCCAGGCTGGGCTGGGAGATGGAGCAGGAGAGAGGGGGAAAGGGGCAGTGACTTCCTCCTCACCTGCCTGGGGCTCACGGGACATCTTCCTCTTCCTCGCAGCCTCCTCGTTCTGCAACGGACCAAGGTTTGGGAGTGGGAAAGCCTGGTTTGGTGGGAAAAACACGGACTGAGCACGTTGGGTTTGATGGTCCCGCTGCCCAAGTGCAGCTGCAGAAGTCAGCGCCCCTTTCAGCCTCGGGGGCCCGGCCTCGCTCATCATCCCAGGCTCCCCCACCCTCCAGGCTGCCGGGGCTACCGCAGCTCCGGGATCGCCCCTCTGCGCTCTCCCTGCTCCGGGGCTCCCGCGTTCCTCCCCGGCTCTCCCGGAGATCCCCAAACCCGATATCGCCCCTCTGCCTGCCGGGACCGGGCCATCGCCACGTGGGACCCCACAAGATCCCTCCAGGGGCGTTTCCGGCTCGGCTTTGGGGTCCTGCAAGATCCAGACATCCCCTGCCCCGAAAAAAAACCCCACCCGGATTCCCCCCGATGGATTTGGGGCGAGCTCCCCCTCCCCGCTCACCTGCGAGTTCCGGAGGGGCGATGCTGCCGGAGCCGGGGGAGATGCGGCCGGAGCGGGTGAGCGGAGAACCACGTGCTGTTCCTGCTGCTGCTCTTCCTCCTATTCCTTCTCTTTCTCTTCCTCCTCCTCTGTCCCTCCTGTTCCTGCTCCTCCTCTTCCTGCCGCTTCTTTCTCTTTCTCTTTCCTTCTCCTCCTCCTCTGTCCCTCCTCTTCCTCCCGCTCCTCCTCCGCTCCCAGCCCGGCCCGGGCGGTGCCGACACCGGGCACAGTGCTCCCGCGCGGCACTGGGAGCGATCCTGAGAGCAGCGGGAAGGAATTGGGAGCGCTTTCCCTCCCAGTATCGCTCTTACTGGGAGCGCTGGGAGTTCCTGGAGAACTCTGCTGTGGGAGGGAGCCCAGGGTGCAGCAGGGGAACAGCTCCTGTCCCTGAGCAGCCGGAAAAGCCCCGGGGCACGAACTGACCATGGCCCCATTCCCTGTCTCCCTGCTCTGCCGGGTAGGAGGTGGAGCTGGAAGGAGGGAGGCGTGAGGGGAGGCTGATTTGAAGGGTCTCATTTACTTCTCATTGTTGTTCTTTGAAGTTTTGAAGTTTTCTGCCAGAAATCTCTCCCCTCTTCCACTTCCAGGAGTTTGGGGCAGTTTTCGCTTTTTCGGGGAAATCAAAGTGATGAACTGATGCTCCTGATTAGGGGGTAGGAGAAGTGAGGCTTCAGGGCTTCCCGCAGAGTCGGAGGCACCCAGCACGCAGGGCTGGGCCAGGCGGTCCGGGAGGTGCGGAGAACTTTGTTTGTGTTTTGAGCTCAATCCCGGCTGGGGCCCGGGCGCGTCCCAGGGCGGTTCCTGATCTGCGGCTTTGCCCTCAGACAGCCCGGGGGCGGGGCCTGAGAGGCTGTGCCGTGTGCAGAGCCCGCCACTCGCCGCGATTGGCTGGTTCTGCCGTCACTCCTGGCTCTCGCTGCGCGCTGATTGGGCAGAGCAGAGCGGGGACAAGCCCGCGTCCCGGCCCCCTGCGCCATTTTGCGAAGCGTCTGTGCGGGCCCGGGAGCGGCGGCAGCGGCCGGAGCCCGGGGAGGCGGCGGCGGAGCTCGGAGGCGGCCCCGGCGCAGGTGGGAGCCGCGCTGGGTTTGCCGGGGCTCGGGGCTGGCTGCGGGCGGAGGGCGGCAGGGGGCTCTGGCTGTGGCTCGGTTGTGCCGTGTCCGCGCCGTGTTCCCCGTGCCCTGAGGGCGCTGCGGGAGCGGCTGCCCGCGGTCTCCTTCCCGCGGGTGCCTGGGCAGGAGCCGGTGCCGGAGCAGCGCTGGCTCGTCCCGGTTCCTGTGGGTACGGAGGCGGCTGCGCTGTCCCCGGCCTGTGCGGGAAAATTCGCATGGCCAGAGGTTTCTGTGCCCGAAGGAGACAGAGGAGTCCTGTAAAAGTGAGTTTATTGCTGAACAAAGGGAGAGGCCATGCGGCATTTGCCATGCGGTCCTCTCCAATTGTTGTAGTACGCGGCCTCCTTTTTATCCTGATTTTCCCTTCTGCATCTCTCTCTCCTTTTGCCCAGTGGGGAAGTTCCTTGGAAAGTTCAGCCTTCCCGATCCGCCTGCTGCATATCCTCGTTAATATGCACCCCCCTGTTGTATAACATCCGTTATTCCTGCCTCTGTTCAGTTTTTGTTCTTCTTCTCCGTGTTCAGGAATTTCGCAGGATCTTGGCTGAGCAGCAGTCCGTGTCAGTGAGTAACATTTTCTGAAACTGATGGTTTCTCGTGTTCCTTCCTTATCTCCAAGTCCCTGGCCCTGTTTCCAAGCAGATTCACTCACTGACTCTGTTTTTTCTTCCTGCGTCCTCTTTGGTTTTGGGATTATTCTCAGTGACCTCATTCCCTGTGCTTTTTTAGCCGTTTCAATGATGCCATTGAAATGATCACTGGGTTCTCTGGCTCCTGATATGAATTCGTTGGGTTCCCAGGAGCTGGTCCCTGGTGTTTGTGGGATTTGTTCTGGTGGCTGTTCATCTTTTCCCCATTTTTGGGTGCTCCCTCCAGCCAGGGCTGCATCAATTTGTCTCTTCTCTCTTATTAATCATCACATTCTTGGATTCCCAACTGATTTCCTTGAACTTGTGGTAGCAGAAACCCCCCAGTGGTCTGATGCTCCCTGTGTGACACAGACAGTGACAGCACATGTTGGAGTGGGGAGAAGGATGATTCCCCCCCACGGATTTTAGTGAAGCTTTCCCAACATTCTCCATTTGCTGTTTCCCTTTGCAGCTGAACCAATTTCTGTTGCAGAGTCAGAGATCCTCCCTCTGGGCTCTGCCCTTGGTTGTGCCAATTCCATCTGTGCAAGCAGGCAGAGCTTGGGCTGAGGGACAGAGGGAATCAGCCCAATTCCTGCCCCAGGCAAGAAGCCCCTGGTGCATTGTCCACTCTTTTCCCCAGCAGTGTTAATTTGCATTTCTAAAGCTCCTCTCCTGGCTGCCTGGGAGGAAGCTTCTCTTCCAGAGCAGCCATTGAATGACTCACATGTGGCCTCACCACAATCTGCATTTTTTCTTTAACAGTATTTTATTAACTGTGTATGTGTTTAAGGGTCACCTTTAAAGCTCTTCTAGTTTTGCAAAATGCAACCTACAGTTCAACTTTGAAAAACCCATGTACCAAAATTTTGCAGTCACTAAGAGCCACACACAAAGATACACAAAAACATTCCAAAGCAATCAAGGTTTTTCTACTTCTTCTCCTGGACTACAAGTTGATTCTCACACCCCTGGTCCAAACCTAACTGACAATATAAAAGTAGGATTATTACAAAAATTATTCTAATGGTGTCGTCTTGTCACAGAAACTGTGGGAAAAACCAAAACTCTCCAACAATATCTTTAGTGTTAGAGAGTCAAGGCATCACTTGATTCTGGCCAGGATGCGCCACAGAAATCATTTCATCCACACATAGCCCGGTGTGCAGAGAAAATCATTCCATGACATGGGAGTTTTACTGGATTTTTCCTGAACTTTTTACAGTCTGAACCCAGAGAAATCCATTGGTTTGATGTTCATTGCTTCGAAGTTGCTGAGTTGTGAGTATTTGATTTCCTGTTGGACCTGGATTCCTTTTCCTCTGATGTTAATTAGGTCTGCACTCCTGGATTTCCTTCTCAGCCTTTTCCAGACCAGGTGTCTGCAGCTCTTCCAGGGGCAGTGTCTGGGATGGGTGTTGGTTGCTGTTTGCTGATGGTGGTTGATGTTTTGTTGATGGTCGTTCTCTCTGTGGGGATCTTTTGGCTCTTCCCAGTCTGGTGAGATGTTCAACTCATCTCTGTTGAGTGGTGTAACATCCCTTAAAATAAAACCTTTAAAATTCCTTTCCCCAGGGCAAAGGCAAACCCAGCCTGAGTGGAGAAATAAAATAAAAAACAATTTTAAAGTCGGTCTATTTTCCAACCATCCAATCCCACCCAGCTCAGAGTGTGAGTCTGCCTGAGTCCCAGAGTGGAATTGTCCCGTTGTCTCCCCAGCCCCTGTGGCAGTGCAGGCACAGAAAGCACTGAAGCTGCAGCAGTGGCAGCAAGGATTGGCCCGCAGTGCCTGGAGATGCCCAGGGAGGGTGCCCAGGCAGAGCATTCCAGCAGAGGATCTGTGGGCAGGCACAGGGGCTTCCCCCGGGGCTGTGGAGCCCTGGCTGCTGCTCCCTTGCCTTCAGTGCAGGGGCAGTCGCAGCCTCCCATCCTCCTCCTGCAGCCGGGAAGTCCAAATCTCGGGGGCTTCAGAGACCCTGAGCCCAGGGTGAGGGGTCCCCCCGTGTTCAGCTGTGCTGGGGCTGCTTCTGTGCTCAGGGACACTTGGGATGGGCCAGGCCACTTGGCCACCAGTGGTGCTTCTTCCCACTCCTTGGGCAGGACCCGATGTCCTGGTTGGATGTTGTGAGCAGCAAAGTCCCAAGGCAGGGTCTGTGCCAGCCGAGATTCCTGTGGGAGAGATTTCACAGGAGACAGGATTCTGGCCACAGACTGCTTGAAATATGCCTCCCTTATCTGCACCCTGCACGTGGTGGAGAATGACCAGGGTAAGGAATTCCAAACACCAATTCCAAGGGAGAGAATTGAGTATCTGCTTTGAGTCTGGCTCTTATTCTTGCCAAAGCCAATGGCAAAAGCAGTACCCATGGCATCTTGGTTTCTATCACCAGCTTCCAAAGGTGTTTCTTTATTTCCCCATTCATTCTTTCTACCTGACCTGAGCTCTGGGGGTGCCAGGAGTTGTGGAGGTCCCATTGTGTTCCTAAAGCTGCCATAACCCCCTGAAGGATCTTTCCTGTAAAATGAGTTCCCCATCTGAGACTATTGCTTCCACAATCCCTTCTCTTGGAATTATTTGTTTTAGAAATACCTTAGTAAGTGATCCAGTGATTGCTGAAGCAGTCAGAATTGGTTTTACCACCCTGTTAGGTGACATGGTGTTAGCAGAAGATATTTAAGCCTTCCTGCTCAGGGCATTTCAGTCCCAGGCTCTCACAAGCACACACAGCTCTGCCGGGTGAGCTGAGCATGTGGGTGGTAACCTGTGCTTTGCCTGATTCCCTTTCCTAAATAACAGCATGTCTTGTAACTCTTTTCCCTTCTCCTGCCCTTGAAGGCCCATCCCTAAACACATTTTCTGCTGGCTTCACAGCCCCCCCTGATCTGTCACTCGTCTGTCTCCTGGACACTCTCGGGTCCCCAGTCAATCCCCGGTGCCGCCGCCACCCAAGGGAGCCGATCACCCAAACTGGGTGAGGCACCTTCAGCTCCACTCACTGCCCGCCACCCCGGGCGGTGGAAGGAATTCCAGAGGAGCCCCGGGGTGTGTGGAAAACTTCCTATCACGAGAGTTTTGTGTCCAAAGAGAAGGCAGAGGAGTCCTGTACAAGTCATTTCATTCATAAAAAGAGGGAGATGCCATGGGACATTTCCCATGCGCTCTCTCCAGTTGTTGGAGGATGCAGCCTCCTTTTCATCCTAATTTTCCTGGCTGCATCTCCCTCTCCATTTCCCCATTGGCTGAAGTACTTGAGAGGTACAGACTTCCCAATCCTCCTACCACATACCCCCCTTAATATGCACCCCACTTCTGTCTAGGCAGGGATATTCACAGCTCTGTTCAGTCTTTGTTCTTCTTCTCCAAGTTCATGAATTGAACAGGACCTTGGTTGAGCAGCAGACTGTGTTGTCAGTTAATAACATTTTCTGGAGCTGATGGCTTCTTCTGTCCCTTCCTTATGTCCAAGTGCCTGGCCCTATCTCCAAGCAGATTCCCAGGATCTGTTTGTAAAGACACTTTCTTCTTCCTTCTTTAGGGGTCCCCCGTTTGCAGGACATCCTTATGATTTAGAAGAGGTTTTGGCTGAGTCTTGGTGTTTTGGGAATTTTTGATCTGTGTCTTGATGTTTGGAGGACTTTTGGGCTGAATCTTGGTGTTTTGGAGGTTCTTACAGACACAAGGTGCCCAATGATTTCCTGAGAGGAGCTTGGGCAAGGAGGAACCCCCAACCTAAGGCTCTCTCCTCTTGTTTTTTTCCCCAAACCAGGATTTTTCATTCCCAAGGAGTGTCCGGATGGAGGAGGAGGAAAAGCCCCGGAGCTCCGGCAGGAGGAGGTGCTGCAAACCCAGCCCAGGGAGCTGTCAGGAGGAAAGACCTCCCCTGTGCCAGGAGGGCGGCCGGAGATCCAGCCGGAGCTCAGAGCTGGAGGAGAAGCCTGATGGAGGGGAGAAGCCCCACAAGTGCTTGGAATGTGGGAAGGGTTTCAGCTACAGGTCCTACCTGCTTGAGCACCAGGTGATCCACACTGGGGAACGGCCCTATGAGTGTGGGGTATGTGGGATGAGCTTCAGCCGGAACGACCATCTTACACAACACCAGAGCATCCACACTGTGGAAAAGCCCTACAAGTGTGGGGAATGTGGGAAGAGCTTCAGAGACAGCTCCAAGCTCATCCAGCACCAGGTGATCCACACTAGGGAAGGGCCCTACACCTTGGAATGTGGGAAGAGCTTTGGATGTAGCTCCAACCTGAGAAAACACCAGCGCATCCACACTGGGGAGAGGCCCTATGAGTGTCCTGAGTGTGGGAAGAGGTTTCACACCAGCTCCCATCTCCTCGTCCATCAGCGGATTCACACGGCGGATAGGCCCTTCCGCTGCCCCGACTGCGGGAAGGGCTTCACACGCAACTCACACCTCATCAGGCACCGGCGCATCCACACCGGGGAGAGGCCTTACGAGTGTCCTGAGTGTGGGAAGAGCTTCTCACAGAGCTCAGCCTTGACCCAACACCAAAGGAGCCACCACTAGGGGAAGCCCTGGGAGTGCCCTGAGAGCGGGAAGAGCTTCGTGCGCTGCTCCAGCTCCATCCCCTGTGGGAGGATCGGTGTTGGATGATCCCGAGTGACCCCGTTGGGCAGAGCCCTGGTGATCCGTGGTCCTGGTGATCCCTGTTGGGAAGACACCTGGCTGGGGGGCTCCACATCTTTTCGTCTCCCCATGGGCACCTGGATGAATGCAGGGGCAAGAACATCCATCGGGACACAGACCGACACTGGGAATTCCTTGGGGAGAGTGGATTTGTTGACTTTCAACCCCAGAAAACCTTTAACATTCCATCCTATCTTCTGGTGGCATCAGAGAATACTTGATGATCTTGGAGGTCTTTTCCAACCTCTAGGATCCCACAGTGTTGATTTTCTATTGTCCAAGGGCGTGTTCCGCAGCCAAATGGTGATGATCTTGGGCAAAGATCAAGGTTTTGGAGACAGTGGGGTGGAAACCCCTCCAAAAAAGGTTCTTCCCTCCCATCCAAGCACGTGGATCCGTGGCAGAAATCCTTTTGGCCTTGATTTGCTTTTCATTTCTCTTCATCCCTTGAAAACAATCTGACACTGGGGTAAAAATAAGGACATTGACTTAAGACCTGGGTGAGGACATGGGTGGACATAGACATGGAGATTGACATGGGGACATATGGACATGGAGGGGGACGTGGCCATTCCTGGGGACACAGGGGGACACGGGCTCAGATGGAGATGTGGGGAACAATAACAGGGATGGAAACATGGTGGGGAGACAGCCATGGGTGAGGCCATGGTGGGACATGGCCAGTGACATGTGGGGACATGGCCATGGCCGGTGCCATGGGGGGAACTTGCAGGGGCTGTGGGGGATGCTGGGTGTGAGGGAGTTGAGGGTTCCTGGGAGGGACCTGGGGCTTGCTGAGGGCTTTGGGGACCCCAGGCCGAGCGGCTCCGGCTGCACTGGGAGACCCTGGTGGAGGTTCTGGGGCAGCTGCTCAAGGAGCCCCTGACCTGGAGCCCCAGCCAGGCATTGGGCTCCTGGAAGGGAATGAACATCCTTGTCCCCAGGAGGGAAATCCCAGCAGCCCCAGGGTGTTGGGGACAGCTGAGAGGCCACAGCAGGGAGGGGAAAGCCAGACAGAGCTGTCCCTGTCCAACGCTGCACCCCAAAAGTCCCCAAACTCATGGATTCTTTGCAGGAAAAAGCTGCCAGGAGGTGCTTGAATTAAGGGAAAGGAGGGATGAGACCAACAAACTGAACAAGAAGGGCCCTGGAACCCCCAAACCCAAGCATGGCTGTCTTGGGTTATGCAACCAAAAACGTGTGTTCTAGTTCATGTGTTGAAAGCAGCTGGGGAGATGTTTATCAGTTGTTGTGGTGTATTTTTATTGTGTTTCCAATTGCAGCTCAGTTTTAATGGTCAGTTTTATACCCCCCCATATTTTGTATTGTTATAGTATATTTTATCCCTAATGGATTGTTCCTTTCCCCCTGTATTGTTGGTTTTGCCCTGGTTGTCTATCTTCCCTAGACCTGCCCTTTCCTCCTCCTACAGAATTGTCAGTCCTTCCCTAACCCTGCTCCTTCTTCCAGACCCTTCCCTGTCAATCCCCCAACCTTTGACACCCCAGTGGTTGGTTTAAACTGTTCCCTCCCCTTGTGTTCTTTCATTGCTCTGTGCATTGTACTCCCTGCCTTATGTTCCTCCCCCATGTCACCCTTATTGGTTGGAAATTGTATCCTCTCCCAAGACCTCCCCCACTTATAAGCCCCTGCAAGCCCAGGTTCTGTGCCTTTTTCTGTCCCTGACCCTCTGCAATAAACACCTTTGGAAATCACACAGAAGGCCTCTCCCTGTTCCTTGTCCCTGCCCTCGACGTGTGCCACCTGTGCTATAGAGCAGCTGTGCCCTCCAGCTGCACCCCGGATTGCCTGGCTGTCTGTGCCCTACAGCTGCACCCCGGATTGCCTGGCTTTCTGGGGGCAGCCCACTCCTGGCGCTGGTGCCAGGAGCTGGCTGGGCTGAAGAACACTGGCATGGTGTCAGCTGGTGCCCAATGTGGGGCCCTTGGGACCCCTCTCAGAGGCTGTGTGAGTCCTTTGGTGCACCAGTGCCCCTGGGTGATTACTCCACTTTTTGGTTGGTGGTACTGCCAGGGGGGAGGCGGCAACCCTCTTGCACCTAAGAGGATCGCTTCCGGGCAGGGGACCTTCCCTGTGGCTTTCTGTTTCCCGAGACCAACAGAGTGGTGAGTACCCCGGTGGACTGGGACTGACCGGGTCAGGGGCTCACAAATGAGAAGAGGGGGTTGATATTTAAGTGTCAAGCGGTTTGACTCCTCTAAGGACTGGTTTTGAGTTAAGTTTCAAGCTATAGTACGGAGTTTTAACCCCAAGTGTGGAAGGAAGGAGAGTGGGCAAAGTGTGTGTGTGGCCCAGGTAGAGAGTGGGTTGAGGGTGGTCTCAGGACTCTTTTCTTTTAGGTTTCTTATTTTGCCACAGGGGAGGGTGGACCATTGTTGTGTTGGTGGGATGGGTGCTGATCTGTCAGCACCACAAAGGTACATCTTTTTCCAAGTTGTGGGTACCCTTGAGGGTGGGGGGGAAATAGTAAAGTTTTCAAAGGGATTGTTAAAGGGATTTGTTAAATGGCTGCTTCTCCATTTTTCCCCAAATGTCTCCTGATTTCAAAACAAGGGAATGTGGAGGACCAGTCAAACTTGTTTTTCCCCAGTTGATACCCAAGTCCCTCATTCCCCATTCCTCAGTCCTAAACCCTTTCTCCCTAGGCTGGGAGGACTGCGTGGAACAACCCGTGAAGCGCAGGGCAGCCAGCAATGCCTTGGTCTCCCTGGCTCCCCGCAGCCCCCTCGGCACCTTAGCCCTGGCAGCACGGCGCCAGCTGTCAGGGACCCTTCCCTGATCCCTCAATCCACTCCCTCTTTCCCAGTTAATAATCCCCAAGATGCCTTCCAAAGTTGTTTGTTCCCCTTTCTGGTTGAAATCATTATTTATTGCATTCAAATTCCCTTAAGTTTGTATTAAGAGCATGTTTGTTTGATCATATGTGCTTTCCTTGTAATCAGTTAGTATTTTTGTTTTACTCTACATTACTCTTTTGGAGTTTGTTTCTGTAAGTCAATTAGTTTAAAGTTAAGGTATTTATCATCTGTGAATTTTAAATAATCTTATCCGTCATATGAGTTATGTCTTTTTAAAGGCAGGAACAACCCCCGTCAAATTGGTGCCAGGTGCAGTGGCAGTGGCCTGTAGTCCCAGCTGCCGGGGAGGCTGAGCTCGACAGATCACTTGAGCCCCAGGAGTTCTGAGCTGCCGTGTGCTGTGCCGAGTGGGCATCCAAGTTAAGGACACCATCATGCCAGCCAAAACCCTGTTCCTGGACATCGGGCAGAACAGAATAAAAGAACAAGTCAAAAGTACTTTCTGAAGCTTTTGGCTGAAGTTGTCTGCTATCTTAAGTTCTGTTAGAGTTCCTCTAGAAGTTGCTTCAGTTTTGTCAGTTGTTTTTCCCTTAAATTTGTTTTCCTGAACTACCCCCTTCTCCACCCTTCCCCACTCCCACTCCTCTGTTGGGCTCCTTCCCTGTGACGTGCCCCACCTCTGCGCTGGGTATTGCTCCTGCATCGGGACCTCCCCTTCTAGAGAAACCTCCCCAGCTATCCATCCAGGTATTCCTTAATAGTGATTACCCTTTATCCCGCACAAGTACTACCCCTATGCTCCCAAACCAATGGCTGTATTACTTTATTCCACCCCCATTCCCTCTGTAATTGAACCTAAGCCCTTCAATAATTTATTTGAACTCCAGAACTCCCACTCTCTCTTTTCTCAACAAAAAAGGGGGAGATGCTGTGGTGTGTTTTTATGATGTTTCCAATTGCAGCTCAGGTTTAATGCTCAATTTTATACACCTCCCCATATTTTGTATTGTTACAGTATATTTTATCCCTAATGGATTGTTCCTTTTCCTCTGTATTGTTGGTTTTGCCCTGGTTGTCTATCTTCCCTAGACCTGCCCTTCCCTCCTCCTACACAATTGTCAAGCCTTCCCTAACCCTCCCCCTTCTTCCAGACCCTTCCCTGTCAATCCCCCAACCTTCGATGCCCCAGTGGTTGGTTTAAACTGTTCCCTCCCCTTGTGTTCTTTCATTGGTCTGTGCATTGTACTCCCTGCCTTATGTTCCTCCCCCATGTCACCCTTATTGGTTGGAAATTGTATCCTCTCCCAGGACCTCCCCCACTTATAAGCCCCTGCAAGCCCAGGTTCTGTGCCTTTTTCTGTCCCTGAACCCTCGGGGCAATAAACACCTTTGGAAATCACACAGAAGGCCTCTCCCTGTTCCTTGTCCCTGCCCTCGACGCATGCCACCTGTGCTATAGAGCAGCTGTGCCCTACAGCTGCACCCTGGATTGCCTGGCTATAACAGCGAATTAATCACTGCTATTTTGTGGGGTCTGTGTGGTAGCTGTGCTGGGAGAGCAGCCTCGTGGTTTGTTCCAAAAGGATACTCTCCTTGCACTCCAGCACAGGCACAGACCCCTCAGACTAGTCTGGGCTTGTTCCAGGCAGCGTAGGACTCAGGGTGCAGCGGCCAGATAAATGTAGCAAGATGAATCCTGCGTGACTCCTTCAGAGACGTTGGACGAATCAGTGGAAGAAGGAAACGGATCTGCTTCAGGAGTCTTGTCCAGAGATTTTATTCCAGTGCAGCAGCACTTCTGAACCGTGTGACTTCCCTGAGCAGAACCCTGACCACGTGCCTGTCCTGGGTTTTTACCTGGGAGAGGGGGATGGGGGAGGGCATTCATCCTACCTGTCGGAGAGGGACAGGGCGTGACCTGAGGGCTAAAGGGCAGCCTAAAGGTCAAATCACCTGTGAGGAGAGGTGGGCCCTTTCTGCCCGGGCCAATTCCTTTGATGGCCAGCCCCGGCAGAATCTCAGGTTGCTTGGTAAAGCCTGTGTATTATAATCATTCCTTCAGGGTTGGCTGGGAAAAACCTACCCTGGAGGGGGGGAAAACCCCTAAAAGAGGGCTCACCTTGAAAGCCTTAAAGGCACACCGCAACAAGTGCCCTAAGAATTTTACTTCCGGTTCCACAAATTGCAATTTACTTTTTGTTACTTTCAGTCCTTGTTCACCTAGAAAATTTAGAAGCCGTATACTGATATTCCTCACTTGACTTTGGCTTTCTCCTGAAATTAATAAGTCATCTACATGTTGGAGAATTTGTGTTTCTTTTTCTGAGTTGAATTGCTCTAGAAATTTTTCTAATGATTGCCCCAAGAGGTTAGGAGATTCTGAAAATCCTTGAGGGAGACGTATCCATCTGAATTGTTGCCGCCTCCTGGTGGCAGGATCCTCCCATTCAAAAGTGAACCAGTCTCTACTCTCCTCTGCCAGGGGACATGTCCAAAAAGCATCTTTCAGGTCTATGGTCGTGAACCATTCATGTTCCCTCGGCACCTTACTGAGGAGTGTGTAAGGATCTGGCACAACTGGGTGTCTAGAAACAGTCTTCTTGTTTGCTTCTCGTAGGTCCTGCACTGTGGCGACGTGCGCAGGAACTGGACCGGACTGCTGTGGTAGTTATTTTCTTTAATGAAGCATCAGTCTCATCACAGAAGTAAAGGCAAAGCAGCAGCTCACAGCACCCATGTAGCAGCCAGCAGTAGCAGTAGTAGCAGCAGCCCACAGTAGCCACAAATTTCTCTGTTACAAAGCATCTTAAGGACTTCTCAGCCAATAGTATATTACTAAAACTTACAGACAGTTGTTTTAACCAATCAATTATAGCACACGTGCACCTATTTCAAACAATAGTCGTTTGTATGCTTCTCTATTAACAATACACAATACCCTTATTAAGCTTAAGACCTTCTACTATCTTGTCTGGCATATATTTTCTGCAGTGTTATGACTTATTCAAGCCAAACCTAAAAACTCGGCCTTTGTTTTCCATGTCCTTGTTCGCTATACTATTATATACTACTGTATCTTTCCTAGTTCGCAACTTTTCTCAGTTGCTGCAAGTTCTGAGATCTCAGCTTTTTCTGTTTGAGGCCTGCTTTTTCAGCTCCCTAAAATCCTTTTTTGCTTTTAGTGTTTCCCACACTGCACTAGCCGATAGCTTCCATCGGCCTTTTTCATGGCCAAAATGGGTATGTTGTGTGGGGACATAGAGGGCTCTAAAATCCCTTCTTCCAGTAATTGCTTGATTATCGGGACTAACCCTTTTCTTCCTTCAGGTGAAATGGGGTATTGTTTAACCCTCACTGGTGGAGTATTCTTTACCATTTCCACTGTTTTTCCTTGCCCAGCCCACACCTCAGGATTGATTTCTTCCATGTCACTTTGGGTGAGTGCCATGATCATCACTACCATTTTCCCATTCTCAGGGATTACTCCAACCCCTAAACGAACATGGAGGTCTCTCCCCAACAAGTTACTTTCCAGCCTTGCTAGGTAAATCAAGTCCACTCTGCACTGCTTGGAATTTCCCCTTATCTCTACATTTTCAATCACAGGAAATGGCCTCCCTTCAGATCCTAATACGTCTCAAGTCCTTTTACTTAAAGTGACCCCTAATGGCAATTTATTTACACTGGACCTTTCGGCCCCAGTATCTATTAAAAACTCCATATCCTCTCCTAATTGACCCACCTCAGAGTTTGTCAAGGGCTCCATCGGATGTTTCATGGGGTCCTCCATTATGTAAAGCCCCCGATACCCCTAATCATCTCCTTTTAAAATCTTCCCCAGGAGGTCTTGCTCCCTTGCGATGGCCTCATCAAAACTCCAGCTTTTTGCAGTTCCTTTTAAAATGCCCTGCCTCACCACAGCAAAAGCAATGTCCAGCTCCTGACCTTCCTGGTTTTTCCAGATACTTCTTCTAAGGTTTCACTGGTCCTGGCTTCTCCTGACTGGATGGTGCCAACTTCCCTTTTTCTGACCTTACACTTGTTTTAGCAACCACCACCATTATCCTAGCCTTTGTCTTGGCTTTTTCTTCTTCTCTCTGCAAATACACCTTGAGGGCCTCTCTTAGAAGTTGATTAATCCCTTTCTCCTGCCAATCTTCCATTTTCTCCAGCTTCCTGCTAATATCTGGCCAGGCCTTGGTCACAAACTGCACCTTCAGCAGCATCTAGCCTTCTGGGCCATCTGGATCAATGTTAGAATGCAACTGGAAATTTTGCTTTAACCAGTTCAGCCATGCTGCTGGAGTTTCATCTTTCTCGTATGTGCCATCAACCGCTAACGTGGTGTTACTCCCTCTGGGAACTGACTCCTTTATGCCCCTAACCATCAGAGACCTATATTCCCTCATACTCCACCTTCCCTCTTCCTCATTGGGGTCCCAATTAGGGTCTGTCAGGGGTATTATCTTGTGGTAACCCCTGAGGTCACCACAGCAGAGCTTGCCCTGCCGTGGAGGGAGGACAGCATATAGGCTGTTTATTAGGGCTCCCTGCAGGGAAGTCTCCCCAAGAGATGTAGTTCCAAGTTAGGGAGACTAGAAAGTTTCACCCCAACATCCCTTGCTGTTGTATGTTGATCTATTACTCCCCATTGGTTGTTTCCCCAGTTGCTAGTTTTTCCCTTCCCCGATTGGTTCCTTTTTGATCCTCTCCCTGATTGGTTGCTTTCTTTAAAGTTTGATTGGCCTTTACCAAGAATCATCCTGGACCAATCATTCCGCCAGAGCACCGAATGATTGGTCCCAGGTATCGGCCCCGCCCCCTCCAAAATCCTAATTAACCCCATGTTTTCAGCCCCTTGGGTCCGCTTTTGGGTCGTTGGTTCTTGAATAAAGAACCTTTGGATCCGAGAGCCTGCCTCTCGCATTTTATTCCCATGTCACTTGGAAAGAAGCCGCCGAGGAGGAAGAAACTTAAGAAGAGGATCGTTGGAGAGCTGCCGGAGGTCGCCGCCCTGTGCGGCATCAGAAAAGAGCTAAATCACTCCCGCGTGCCTGTGCCCCCCAGAACCCAAGACACTCCTCCGGGATGGTTTGGTTGGGGAAGGTCACGGCACCGGTGTGACCCTTAGAGTGGTCACCGGCGGTCAGTGGCATTTTCAGATATCCTGGAGGTCCTGGTCGGTTCTCCCATTCCCAAATCTTTATTCCCACAGTCCTTATTAGCCAGACCTCCTCCAGGGAGAATAATATGTTAAAAATAGAGTTAAGTTCTCCCCATGTATATGTGTTGGGTCTTAGGAATTGGTCAACCTGATTAGCTATTCCCACAGGGACCTCTGTCAAACTCCCTATTTCTTTCTTGAAACTTCTCACCTCTGAAGCAGTCAAGGGAACATTCACAAACCCAATTCCACCAGCTACCCCACCCACAGGAACCTCTCTAAGAGGGAACAATTTCTCTACCTTGCAGGTTCTTGACCGAGTATTACAATACGGTCCATCATCTGTCTTAGAATCATTCATTTGAGAGATAGGGCCTTGCTGAAGGTTAGTGGTAGCATCAGACAGCACGGGGACAATATGTGAGGAATCACAAGGGGGTTGTGGAAGTGGTGAGGGTTTACTTGAATCCAAATTAGGAGGGGGTAAGGGAATAGCAGATGGGGAAGGATAGAAGACTGGGGTCGAAGGAGGGACAGGGAGCACAGTTGGGTTGGGAGGTGGGGAAGAAGTGGTCGTTGGAAAAGGTGGGGGCGGTAAAGGAAGGATGGCTGGGGGAGGAGTTGGGCCTGACTCCAGAGGGGCTAGAGAAGGTACTGGGGGTGCAGCAGGAGGGATAGCCGGAGGGGTTGGAGGAGGCAAGTAATCGAGAGGGTCCCACTTCTTGTTAATCCCTTCCTCTTTTTCAACTACTTCCCTTTTATTTTGCAGCTTACAAATCTTTGTTTCCTTATCCTTTGCCGCATTTCCTATCCAGCAAGCAGCGTATCTTAGTTCCTCTAAATCAAACTCCTCGTGTGCTTTCAGGTATTCATTTAACTGTCTGCACATCCATCGGTCCTGAGTTCCGACCCACGGCCATTCTCCTGGTAAATCTAATTTGGGCTGTACCTCCACACAGAAGTGGATCATTGTTATCAAGTTCCCTCATCACTTCCCAATCCTCCCATCCATCCAATAACTTCCCCAAGGGATTATTAGGAGGAATACTCTTGATTTTCTTCTTCCCACCTTTAGGAGTACTTGCTCTCTTGATTACACACCCTCCCATACTTTTAGGCCTCAAACGAAACTGTTAAGGTGCCCCTAACCAAACTGAAAACTAACGACGGGCAAAAAAATCTGAACCGTAACCAAAACTTCCTTGGCCTTGAAAACAATCTTTCTCTAACATAAAAGTCCCTTTCTAACTCTGCCCCTAGCCAAGCTACAAGTTAACGACAGGCAACGGAACTCTAAACCGCAACTGACGCACTCTACTGCCTCCACACCTTGCCCAATGCTTGGACTCCCGACGTCAAGAGACCTGGATTGTGGGGGCCTACTGGGCCCCCCGCTTTGTGTTTAGTTTAGAGTCCACTTGACCCTTCTCCAGAAGTAAGGTCCCAACGGGGCTTGCAACTCTGCTTGCCCCTTCCAACACCTCTGTCCAATTGGGGTTCCCCTGACCCCTTTCCTGAGGCAAAGTCCTAACGGGGCTTGAACTCCGCTTGCCCCTCCCTACACCCCTGTCCAATTGTGGGAGGCCTACCCTTGCGTGCCACTCACTCACTAAGATTCCTCCTCATGCCCAGAGGAGGGGTTCTCTCTATCCCTAGAGGTGCCTCAATCTTTCATCTCCCACTCGCTTCCCCGTTTCCGGCCAGCCCCCTCGCAGGAGTCCGGAACTGCGGTACTGAGGGGTCCACACTCGCTTTGGGGGTCCGAGCTGCCGGCCCGCGTCTCACTCACTTTCCCACTCACTCACCTCTATTCCCACCACTGGATTTTCTCACCAATCTAGTGCTCTCCGCGTCACTGATCCCCTGCTGACTCCCAGGGTCTGGAGGTCACCAGCAATTCCCAAGGGTCCCTCGAAGCAAGCGGCCGTCCTGTCAAGAGGGCTCCTCTGGGCGTGGTGATCCCGGATGAGTCCCCAAGCTGATAATAACAGGACAGGAGACATTGCTCCTTTTTAAAGCCTTTATTGGAATCAGCTTAGGGTGGGGGCCCGACAGGTCGCATGCACGCTGCCACTGCTCCCAGAAGCGACTCGGAGGAGGAGGTGTGCAGCTCTTCCTGACATGATGCTGGTGTTCTTCAGCCCAGATAGCTCCTGGCACCGGCGCCAGGAGTGGGCTGCCCCCAGAAAGCCAGGCAATCCGGGGTGAAGCTGTAGGGCACAGTTGCTCTATAGCACAGGTGGCACGCGTCGAGGGCAGGGACAAGGAACAGGGAGAGGCCTTCTGTGTGATTTCCAAAGGTGTTGATTGCCCCGAGGGTCAGGGACAGAAAAAGGCACAGAACCTGGGCTTGCAGGGGCTTATAAGTGGGGGAGGTCTTGGGAGAGGATACAATTTCCATGACATGGGGGAGGAACATAAGGCGGGGAGTACAATACACAGAGCAATGAAAGAACACAAGGGGAGGGAACAGTTTAAACCAACCACTGGGGCGTCGAAGGTTGGGGGATTGACAGGGAAGGGTCTGGAAGAAGGTTAGGGAAGGCTTGACAATTGTGTAGGAGGAGGAAAGGGCGGGTCTAGGGAAGATAGACAACCAGGGCAAAACCAACAATACAGGGGGAAAGGAACAACCCATTAGGGAGAAAATATACCATAACAATAGAAAATAGGGAGGGGATATAAAACTGACCATTAAAACTGTGCAGCAATTGGAAACAATAAAAATACACCACAACAAAAGACAAACATCTCCCCAGCTGCTTTCAACACATGTAATAGAACACACATTTTTGGTTTCATAACCCAAGACACCCAGGCATGGCTTTGGGGGTTCCAGGCCCCTCCTGCTCAGTCTAGGGGTCTCATTCCTCCTTTCCCTTAATTCAGTCACCTCCTAGCAGCTTTTCCCTGCAAAGAATTCAGGAGTTTGGGATTTTTGGGAGGCCATTTTGGAAAGGGACAGATCTGTCTGGCTTTCCCCTCCCTGCTGTGGCCTCTCAGCTGCCCCCAACACCCTGGGGCTGCTGGGATTTCCCTCCTGGGGACAAGGACGTTCATTCCCTTCCAGGTGCCCAGTGCCCGGCTGGGGCTCCAGGTCAGGGGCTCCTTGAGCAGCTGCCCCAGAACCTCCACCAGGGTCTCCCAGCGCTGCCGGAGCTGCTCGGCCTGGGGTCCCCAAAGCCCTCAGCAAGCCCCAAGTCGCTCCCAGGAACCCTCAACTCCCTCACACCCAGCATCTCCCACAGCCCCTGCAAGTTCCCCCCATGGCACCGGCCATGGCCATGTCCCCACATGTCACTGGCCATGTCCCACCATGGCCTCACCCATGGCTGTCTCCCCACCATGTTTCCATCCCTGTCATTGTCCCCCACATCTCCATCTGAGCCCATGTCCCCCTGTGTCCCCAGGAATGGCCATGTCCCCCTCCATGTCCAGGTGTCCCCACATCACTCACCATGTCTATGTACCCCCATGTCCTCACCCAGGTCTTAGTTCAATGTCCTTATTTTTACCCCAGTGTTGGATTTTTTTAAAGGGATGAAGAGCAATGAAAAGCAAATCAAGGCCAAAAGAAAGGGATTTCTGTGTTCGTGCCACCTGAGGATCCACGTGCTTGGGTGGGAGGAAAGAAACTTTTCTGGGGGGGGTCTCCACCCCCCTGTCTCCAAAACCTTTATCTTTGCCCCAGATCATCACCATTTGGCTGCAGAAGATGCCCTCAGGCAATAGGAAATCAAAACTGTGGAATCTCAGAGGTTGGAAAAGGCCTCCAAGACCATCCAGTATTCCTTGAGGCCACCAGAATATAGGACGGAACGTTAAAGGTTTTCTGGGGTTGAAATTCAACAAATCCACTCTCCCCAAGGAATTCCCAATGTCTATCTGTGTCCCAATGGATGTTCCTGCCCCAGCATTCATCCAGGTGCCCAAGAGGAGCCAGGAAGATCTGGAGCTCCCCCAGCCAGGTGTCTTCCCAACAGGGATCACCAGGACCACAGATCAGCAGGGCTCTGCCCAATGGGGGTCACTGGGGATCATCCAATGCCGATCCTCCCACGGGAGATGGAGCTGGAGCAGCGCACAAAGCTCTTCCTGCTCTCAGGGCACTCCCAGGGCTTCCCTTAGTGGTGGCTCCGTTAGTGTGTGGTCAAGACAGATCTGTATGAGAAGCTCTTCCCACACTCAGGACACTCATAGGGCCTCTCCCCGGTGTGGATGCGCCGGTGGATGGTGAGGGTGGAGTTGCGTTTGAAGCCCTTCCCACAGTCGGGGCAGCGGAAGGGTCTCTCCTCCGTGTGAATCCGCTGATGTTTCAGGCAATCAGAGCTGCTGTGAAACCTCTTCCTACACTCGGGACACTCGTAGGGCCTCTCCCCAGTGTGGATGCGCTGGTGGTATTTCAGGTGGGAGCTGCATCCAAAGCTCTTCCCACATTCCAAGCAGGTGTAGGGCCGTTCCCCAGTGTGGATCACCTGGTGCTGGATCAGTTCGTAGCTTCCTCTGAAGCTCTTCCCACATTCCCCACACTCATAGGGCCGTTCCCCACCGTGGATCACCCTGTGCCGGATCAGGTTGGACCTGTACCTGAAACCCTTCCCACATTCCAAGCACTTGTGGGGCTTCTCCCCTCCATCAGGCTTCTCCTCCAGCTCTGAGCTCCGGCTGGATCTCCAGCCACCCTCCTGGCACAGGGTGGGTCTTTCCTCCTTGCAGGTCCCTGGGCTGGGTTTGCAGCCCCTCCTCCTGCGGGAGCTCCGGGGCTTTTCCTCCTCCTCCATCTGGACACTCCTTGGGAATGAAAAATCCTGGTTTTGGAAAAAACAAGAGGAGAGAGCCTTAGGTTGGGGGTTCCTCCTTGCCCAAGCGCCTCTCAGTAAATCATTGGGCACCTTGTGTCTGTAAGAACCTCCAAAACACCAAGATTCAGCCCCAAAATCCTCCAAACATCAAGAGAGATGAAAACCTCCCCAAACATCAAGATCTAGCCAAAACCTCGGCTAAAATATATAGATTCTACTCCTTGCAAAAACCGTAATTACCAGCATTTAGCCCAGTGAAGCTCACTCTGGGGCTCAGGCAGACTCACACACGGGGCTGGCTGGGATTAGATTGCTGGAAAATATACCAGCTTTAAAATTATTTTTTATTTTATTTCTCCACTCAGGCTGGGTTTGCCTTTGCCCTGGGGAAAGGAATTTTCAAGGTTTTGTTTTAAGGGATGTTACACCACTCAACAGAGATGAGTTTAACATCTCACCAGACTGGGAGGAGCCCAAAAGATCCCCACAGAGAGAACAACCATCAACAAAACATCAACCACCATCAGCAAACAGCAACCAACACCCACCCCAGACACTGCCCCTGGAAGAGCTGCAGACACCTGGTCTGGAAAAGGCTGAGAAGGAAATCCAGGAGTGCAGACCTAATTAACATCAGAGGCAAAGAAATCCGGGTCCAACAGGAAACCAAATCCTGAGAACTCAGCAACTTGGAAGCCATGAACATCAAACCAATGGATTTCTCTGGGTTCAGACTGTAAAAAGTTTAGGAAAAATCCACCAAAACTCCCATGTCATGGAATGATTTTCTCTGCACACTGGGCTATGTGTGGATGAAATGATTTCTGTGGCGCATCCTGGCCAGAATCAAGTGATGCCTTGACTCTCTAACACTAAAGATATTCTTGGAGCATTTTTGGTTTTTCCAGAGTTTCAATGACAAGATTACCATTAGAATAATTTTTTGCAATAGTCCTACTTCTGTATTGTCAGTTACGTTAGGGCCAGGGGTGTGAGAATCAATTTGTAGTCTTAGGAGAAGAAAGAAAAACCTTGATTGCTTTGGAATGTTTTTGTGTATGTTTGTGTGTGGCACTTAGTAATCGCAAAATATTGGTACATGGGTTTTTCAAAGTTCACCTTTAGGCTGCATTTTGCAAAACTAGAAGAGCTTTAAAGGTGACAGTTTAACGTGTAAACAGCCAACAAAATATTTTTAAAAAGAGGCTGCGTACTACAACAATTGGAGAGACCGCATGGCAAATGCCGCATGGCCTCTCCATTTGTTCTTCAATAAACTCACTTTTACAGGACTCCTCTGACTCCTTCGGTCACAGAAACCTCTGGCCATGCGAATTTTCCCGCACAGGCCCGGGGACGGCGCAGCCACCTCCGTCCTACCCACAGGAACCGGGACGAGCCAGCGCTGCTCCGGCACCGGCTCCTGCCCAGGCACCCGCGGGAAGGAGACCGCGGGCAGCCGCTCCCGCAGCGCCCTCAGGGCACGGGGAACACGGCGCGGACACGGCACAACCCAGCCACAGCCAGAGCCCCCTGCCGCTCCCTCCGCCCGCAGCCAGCCCCGAGCCCCGGCAGAACCCAGCGCGGCTCCCACCTGCGCCGGGGCCGCCTCCGAGCTCCGCCGCCGCCTCCCCGGGTTCCGGCCGCTGCCGCCGCTCCCGGGCCCGCACAGACGCTTCGCAAAATGGCGCAGGGGGCCGGGACGCGGGCTTGTCCCCGCTCTGCTCTGCCCAATCAGCGCGCAGCGAGAGCCAGGAGTGACGGCAGAGCGAGCCAATCGCGACGAGTGGCGGGCTCTGCACACGGCACAGCCTCTCAGGCCCCGCCCCCGGGCTGTCTGAGGGCAAAGCCGCAGATCAGGAACCGCCCTGGGACGCGCCCGGGCCCCAGCCGGGATTGAGCTCAAAACACAAACAAAGTTCTCCGCACCTCCCGGACCGCCTGGCCCAGCCCTGCGTGCTGGGTGCCTCCCACTCAGCGGGAAGCCCTGAAGCCTCACTTCTCCTACCCCCTAACTAGGAGCATCAGTTCGTCACTTTGATTTCCCCGAAAAAGGGAAAACTGCCCCAAACTCCTGTCGATGAGTGGAAGAGGGGAGAGATTTCTGGCAGAAAACTTCAAAAATTCCAAGAACGATTATGAGAAGTTAATGAAGACCCTTCAAATCAGCCTCCCCTGACGCCTCCCTCTTTCCAGCTCCACCTCCTACCCCGGCAGAGCAGGGAGACAGGGAATGGGGCCATGGTCAGTTCGTGCCCCGGGGCTTTTCCGGCTGCTCAGGGATAGGAGCTGTTCCCCTGCTGCACCCTGGGCTCCCTCCCTCCTTTCTCTGGGTAAATAAGGCCTGTAACCATTCAAGGGCAGAACAGCCACGTACAAGAAGGAACAAAAGATGACAGAAGTCACGTCCCAAGAAGAACAGAGGATGCTAACAGCTTCAGAGTGTGAGAATTGGATAGAAGCCAAATGAAGGACTGCATAAACCTGCTGTATGTGCAAAAGCCATCAACCAGTCCGGGCTAAAAGGCTGACGCGTGCTTTTAGGGTATATCTAATTGCAAAGCAGCACGTAACGCGTGATTAAGGCTGAAAACTGTATAAAAGGCACTGTCACATTGCAATAAATGGCTCACTTTGATCATATTGATCATGGAGTGATGGCCCATTCCTGATTCTTCTGCAAGTGGTCCCCAAGATAGGGACCAGACCCTTGGATTCCTCGAATGCTGCAGGACAGTGGAAAGAGGAATGGAGGAAGAGCGGAAAAGCTGACTGAAAACATCCCTGCTGCCCCGGCAGGAAGCCTCGCCGAGGAGACGGCAGGGGGGGAAGAGGCACGGCAGAAAGGCCGGCGATGTGAAGCAGCTGCAGGCTACCGGAATTGATGAAGAAAAACTCTCCCTGATCAGGTGAGCGGCCGGGGAGAAGATGGGGCTCACTTCCTGTCAGGAGCCACGGCTGTGGCAGCGACCCCCCCGCCTGATGCCAGCCAGCACGCTGGCTATGGGAAACGGGCTGCCGTGGGGTTCGATGAGAGATATCCAGAGACCGGGATGCTCTTAGGACACGTGGTTTGTTGGTCGTGGGGAAAAGCAACCTAACCAGCACCGGCTCAAGCGTGGTCCGGAGGAAGCAAAGGGAAGGGAAGGGAGCAGCAGGAGGTAAAGTCCAAGCGCCTTAGAGGCTGAATTTCCTGTTACGTTACATTTTATCCCTTTCTATACTGAATATTCTGGTTAGCACCAACCAACCAGTACAGGATACAAAACCTACAGAATTTATATACAGCCTATGAGAACTACTGCATTACCATACTAATCTACATACTAAAAACCTGAAAAACCACCTTTTATCTGCTACCTGGCAGGGCCCAACCCCCTTTGTCTGGGGAGGAGTATTGCTCAATTACCAGGACCCTGGCCTTCAGCTAACTTAATCACCATCTTCCTGCTTAGCATTCTATAGCTCAAATCTTGCTTTTAACTCTATCTCTTCTGCAGGTTTTACACTCTTAGAATCTTTTACCAATAAATCATTTCTGCAGGACCTTCCTGCTTCATCCTCCCCAACAGCTGGCAGCCTGCATGGTGTGCTCAGGTGTTGCTGGACTGTTGGGTTACCCAGTGTGGTTGGAGAGGGAGATTTTCTTCCTCCAACCCACAGTCACTGCTGGAATTCTAGAAATGTTGAAGGTTGTAAATAAACTGCCTCTTTTCTGCCCTGGACATCTCAGGGTGTGGGTGTCATTTCTTTGTGTCGTGTGTGACAACTGGAGTGGCTCTGAGCAGGGAATCATGTTGGAAGTTACTGGTGTGAAAAAGGCATATTGTGTGTTTGGCTCTGCGTAGATATTTACTATATGTAATATGCCAGTTAGAAAATTCATGTAATATTAACATTCAAATAACATAGTAGATGTAGCTTTTCCTTTCTTTTCCCCTTTTCCTTTAAGTTTTGGTGGAATTCTGTGTGAGACATTTCTTTTAGCCCAAGGGAAAGAGAACAGCCCCAGCGATAAGATATGCAAAGAAAAATCCTTCGATTCTCAGGACCAGAGATACATATCTATCAGGACTCAAAAGGACCAGACATCCAAATCCACATAGAAGATCTGAATCCACATAAGCAGGACTTCTTGACGCCAAGGGGGCTTAGCAGGGGTTCCTGAGGAGCAAGTTCGTCTTAACATGAAGTATGCATAGTAATGCGGTCTTGGTCCTCAAAAGAAAGGGGTTTTTTTGCAGAAGCTGCCCTTTTCTCCTGACCAGCTTAGGGTTTGGGAGAGGGGACCAGTCGACTGTTTTCTTTGCCTTATAATTGTCTTAGTATCTGTCCTGTCTCTAAAACCTTTAAACTTTTATTTGTATTAATTTGTGTAACCAATTTTATTCTTTATTAAATTTTCATAAATTTCTAAAAATGAGTGATTGGCATTTATCACAATTGGTAGCAGAGGATGGTTACAAAAATACCTCACTGTCAGTGCTGTGTGAGGATTAGAAACTCGGGGAGACGCGTCCTGCCTCCTTTTTAGGCAGCCCTGAGGCTCTTTCTCGCAGAGCACCCAGAAAGAGGTAAGATCCAAGGACAGAGGGAGACAATAGGGCAAAGAAAAAAAAAAAAAGAATTCCGCGGTGATTAGCTCTTAACATCAGCGTGTACACGAAGAAAAGAAGAACCAACGACAAAAGGAGTGGTAAGCAATTGTGGAAAATTGGAGGGGTTTCACGGTGTGGAACGGGGGAGATTGTGTGTGTGTGTCTGAGAGGAAGGCTGGAGTAGACCCAGACTTTCCAAGCGAGTGCGGAGTCCTCGATGCTGCGTTTCCGTCATACCGCGAGGTTTGCGGCCAGTAAGAGGACGAAAGTGAATGGTGAAACGGAGTGAAAGAACCCCCCAGGGAAAAAGGTGAAGTGTGTAAGAAAGTGTGTAAAAAGGGGACCCTGAAAGCGTAAGCTAGGATTAAACCACGTTTCCGGAATTGAGGGAGCTGGCTGAGGACTCTTGAGAAGGGTTATATATTGGCCAGGGTCGCTTTTAAAGGACAAATACTCCCGGATATTTAGGGTTAACCCACACTGCCAGATTAAGGGTTGGCTGAGGACTCTTGAAAAGGGTAATATATTGGCCAGGAGACATTTCTGAAATGTAATAAGCCCAAGAGGATCTGGAGTGGGATTCTGCAGAGTTTAGATATCCCCAAAACCTAAAGGCTACCTGGTTGAGGGGGTGTCGGTGGAAAATTTTGGCCAAAGACGAGTGTGAGAGATAAAAGGTACCTTGTGGTTAGTATTGTTATGTGTGAGATTGAATGAAAAGTAAAATACAGTAAATGTGGACGAATGAAAAGCGTTGGTGTTGTAAAGTTTGTGTTACTGTCTTTGTGTAAGAAAAGTATGTGTGTGTGAGTAAAAAGTCGTTTATAGTGCGAAGTTGAATTGGGTTGAAAATTGGATTGTATTGAGAAGTGGTGTGAGAGAAAGGAGAGAAAAGTGGCTTTTGTGGAAGTAAAGGGAAGTTGAACAGAGACAAGGGGAGGTGGAGCAAAGAGAATATTGAAAAATGGGACAGAAATCCAGTAAAGAGAAAACCGGGGAGAAAAGAAAAAGTAAAAAACTATTCACAGAAATTCCCCCAGATAGTCCATTGGGAATAATGTTAAATAATTGGGAAAAAAACCCTTGTACAAGAAAAAAGGATAAAATAAAGATGATACAATTTTGTATGTTGGAATGGCCAAGAAAGAAAATAAGATCTGACCATGTTTATTTGCCTAGATATGGTTCCTTTGAAAAATGGATTTGCCAGGCTTTGAATGAATTTATAAATTCAAAGGAACAGAGTAATTCAGAAGAACAAGCATATGCATCATGCTGGACTGGAGATTATCGGAAAATCAAAATTTTTAAAATAACAGAAGCCCCTGTAACAAAACAGGAGAAAAGAACAAAGAGAGTGAAGGAGGGGGAGCAGGAGAGGGAAAAAGAGAAGGGATGGGACCCGCTGGAGGTTCTACCTCCTCCCTTTCAAAACACGCCGGCAGTATCAGGACTGGCTGAGGTGTCCCCCTCCGCTCCGATATCGGAACGGGTGCCCGCCCCGGCGTATACCGAGGGTCCTGGCTTGTTGTGTAGTGTGGTTCCGTTCCCCATCCCGGGCGGCGGTTCCCTGGCGGCGGCCACAGCGGCCTTGCCGGGTCCGGGCCCCCTTTCCCCCCCTCCGGTGGTGGCTTCCTGTCCACCTGGGACGGCGGGCTCGCGTTCCCCGCCCCCTCCCCCCTCGGCTGTGGGTTCGCGCGCTTTTCCGCCCGCCGCGATGGCGGCGGCGGCGGGGGAGGGGGTCCCTCCCGTTTCCCCGCCGGCGGTTGCGGAAGGTTCGCTCCCGCTTTCGGCGGCGGCCCGGTTTCTGCCTCCTTCTCCCGCGGCACTGAGTGCCCAGGCCTTTCCGCCGGTCACGGTGGGGGTGCCGCCGGCCGCAGCGGGGGGTTCACCGGCTTTTCCGCCCGCTGCGGTGATGGTGACACCGGCGGCCGCCGTTCCCCGATCGCTGGCGGCGGCGGCGGGCCCTTCCCCTCCCCCGTTCCCTCCCGGCAGAGAACGAGGGCCCCTTCTCCCTCCCCCTCCCTCGGTGGCGGATCTCCTGCTGCTGGCGTGCGGCGGAGGCCCGCCGGTCCCGTTCCCGGTGGCGGCCTCGGCTCCAGCGGAGTGGGGCGCCGTCACCGCGGCCCCGTCTTTGGCGGGGTCGGCAGCTCCGGTCACCATGGATGCTGCTGGTAGGGCCGCGTGGAAAGGACAGGAAATGGCTTCCCCTTCGGAAGTTCCGGTAGCCCCGCCCTTGGAGGACTTGACCTCTATGGTTACCTGGGAGGACCAAGACTCTATGGTTAGACCTCCGAGAACTCCTCTTCCTGTTAGGGGAACCGTCCCTCTGCAAGATGCCCCTTATAAAAATACTAGACATGCAGCTAGGAAACAACTTTCCTCTGATCATCTCTCACCACATGATAAAGGGATCGGGCTGTTCCCCTTACGGGAGGTGCCAATGGGAGGAGGGGGGACGGGATTTGTGAATGCTCCCCTCACTTCCTCCGAGGTCAGGAATTTTAAGAAGGAAATAAAAGGAATTTTAGAGGACCCTATAGGAGTAGCTGAACAGCTAGACCAATTCTTGGGACCAAATATTTATACCTGGGAGGAAATACAGTCTATAACCAAGATATTATTTTCTCAGGAGGAAAGAGAGATGATCCGAACGGCAGGAATAAAGATCTGGAATAGGGAACACCCACAGGGACCCTCTGGGGAAGAAATAATGCCAACAGAAACCCCAGAGTGGGGTCAGAATAGTGAGTAAGGAAGGAGGCGTATGAATGATTATCGCAATACATTGATCAAGGGGATAAAAGAAGCAGCCCCTAGAGGGGTAAATGCTAAAAAGGCCTTTGAGATACAACAAGGAAAAGAAGAGACCCCAACTGAATGGTTGGATCGGCTCAGGAGAAATATAAAACAATATTCCGGAATAGATCCTGAGACTGAAGTAGGGAAAGCTCTATTGAGAATAAATTTTGTTACGAATGCTTGGCCGGATATTAGGAAGAAATTAGAAAAAATTGAGGATTGGCATGGAAAACCATTAGATGATTTATTAAAGGAGGCTCAAAAAGTTTATGTCCGGAGGGATGAGGAACAAGCCAAGCTGCAAGCAAAGGTTATGGCAGTTACTATGAGGGAAAACAGTTTCCAGGGAAATCAAAGACACACAAGCACTGCTCCTAAATATGATGGTCATAGAAATAGGAGAATGGAAAAAAATAGAAATCAAAAACAAACAAAGCCACAGGGGTATTCCAAAAAGGTCTGTTATATCTGTCGGGGGGAGGGGCATTATAAGGTAGACTGTCGGAAACGGGCAGCAGACCTGAAAATCTTCAAAGAGATAAATACAGAGAGCGACTAGGGAAGTCTCAGGCTCTATTTTTTAGGGGACAAATACCATCAAGAGCCTGTGATAAGTCTAAAAGTAGGTCCCCAAGAAGAAGAATTGGAGTTTGTGGTCGATACCGGGGCAGAACGTACTTGTTTGATAGACATTCCCAAAGGTTATAAAGCAAGTAAAGAAGCTGTAAAGGTGATAGGGGCAAAAGGAGAAAGTTTTTCTGCTCCAGTCATCAAAAATGTATTAATAGAGGGGGAAACTAGATTTTGGGTAGGAGATGTTTTATTGGTCCCAGGAGCAGGCAGTAATTTATTGGGACGAGACTTCCAAATAAAATTAGGAATAGGGGTTATACCAGAAAATGGGAAAATGACAGCTAAAATATTAAAATTGGAACAAGAAGATGAAAAGAAAATTAAAAAGGAGGTATGGGCTGCTGAAGGGAATAGAGGAGGATTAAATATTGATCCCATAAAAGTTACAATTGAGAGAGAAGAGTGTCCCATACGTGTGCGTCAGTATCCTATCTCATTAGAGGGACGGGAAGGTTTGAAGCCGGTAATAGAAGGATTGATAAGGGATGGGACATTGGAACCTTGCATGTCTCCCCATAATACCCCCATACTTCCAGTAAAAAAGCCCGATGGAAGTTACAGACTGGTACAAGATTTAAGGGAGGTAAACAAGAGAACTCAGACTAGATACCCAGTAGTACCCAACCCCTATACACTCCTAAGCAAGGTCCCTCCCCAGCATCAGTGGTTCAGCGTGGTGGACCTTAAAGACGCCTTCTGGGCCTGTCCACTAGCAGAGGAGAGCCGGGATATCTTTGCCTTTGAATGGGAGGATCCACAAAACGGGAGAAAACAGCAGTTAAGGTGGACAAAACTTCCTCAGGGGTTTACTGAGTCGCCTAACCTATTTGGACAAGCTTTAGAAACTATATTACAAACTTTCCCCACTCCTCCTGGGATACAAATCATTCAATATGTAGATGATCTTTTATTATCAGGGGAAGTTGAAGCTGAGGTCAGGGAAGCTACTATAAAGCTTTTGAATTTTCTTGGAGAAAAAGGGTTAAGGGTATCCAAAAGGAAGTTGCAATTTGTGGAACCAGAGGTAAAATATCTTGGACATTTAATAAGTAAAGGTAATCGGAAGCTAAGCCCAGAAAGAATTGCAGGAATATTATCTCTTCCCTCTCCCTCTTCTAAAAAGGAAATCAGAAAACTGCTCGGGTTGTTGGGATATTGTAGATTATGGATTGAGGGATACACACAGGCAGTAAAATTTTTATATAAGAAATTGACAGAGGAAGATGATATAAGATGGGACAAGGAAGATGAAGAAAAACTGGGAAAGCTAAAGTCAAAACTAGCCTCCATACCAGCTTTGAGCTTACCTTCACTAGCAAAACCTTTCTATCTATATGTGAATACAGAAAAGGGGGTGGCACATGGAGTTTTAGCTCAGGAGTGGGGAGGGGTGAAGAAGCCAGTGGCTTATCTATCAAAAATGTTGGATCCAGTGAGTCACGGCTGGCCAGTATGCATTCAAGCTATAGCAGCTACTGCAATCCTAGTTGAAGAAAGCCGTAAACTGACATTTGGAGGTAAACTAATTGTGTGCACACCTCATGCAGTCCGAAATGTGTTAAACCAAAAGGCTGAAAAATGGCTGACAGACTCTCGGATGTTAAAATATGAAGCAATCTTGATAGACAGTGATGATTTGACACTGGAAGTAAATAAAAGCTTAAATCCAGCTCAATTTTTATATGGGGAACCAACAGATAACTTAATACATAATTGTCTGGAAATTATCCAATACCAGACAAAGATTCGAGAAGATCTTGAGGAACAAGCCCTACTGGAAGGAGAAATAATTCATGTAGATGGTTCCTCCAGATGCCTACAAGGGAAAAGAATGTCAGGATATGCAGTAATTGATGGGAAGAATATGCAAACTATTGAAAAAGGGAAGTTACCCTCAAACTGGTCAGCTCAAACCTGTGAATTATACGCTCTGAAAAGGGCATTAGAATACCTAGCACACAAAAAAGGGACAATATATACTGACTCCATGTACTGTTTTGGAGTGGTACATACCTTTGGAAAAATTTGGGAAGAGGTTTGCTGAATTCAAGGGGAAAAGGATTAGCACATGAAGGGCTCATTTTAGAGGTCTTAGAAGCATTAAAATTACCTGAAGAGATAGCTGTAGTACATATCAGAGGTCACCAAAAGGGAACAACTCCAGAAATAAGGGGAAACAATTTGGCAGATCAGGAAGCAAAAGACGCAGCAGAAAATGGAGTAGAAAGAGTAATGTTGATATTAACTACGAATGAAGAAAGATTGGAAATCCCAAAATTTAGTGAAACAGAGGAAAAAGAATTGAAGGAAATAGGAGGTGAACCAGATGAAACAGGAAAATGGAAACTTCCTGATGGAAGACAATTACTCAATAAAATACTGACTAGAAGAATATTAGAAAACATGCATCAAAAAACTCATTGGGGTACTCGGGCTTTGTGTGATCATTTCTTGAGGGACTATGGGTGTATTGGGATTTATGGGGTAGCAAAGAAGGTAACTGAAGGATGTATAACTTGTCAGAGAGTAAATAAAAAGGTAATGAAGAAAACTACCCGGGGAGGTCGGGAATTGGCTCTTAGGCCATTTCAAAGTGTCCAAGTAGACTTTACTGAACTTCCTCAAGTACAGAGGTGGAAATATCTATTAGTAATAACAGATCATTTAACTCATTGGGTGGAGGCAGTTCCCACTACCAAGGCTACGGCCAACGTGGTAAGTAAAACCCTTTTAGAACAAATTATTCCAAGATATGGAATGATTAATAGACTAGATTCAGATAGGGGAACACATTTTACTTCAAAAGCGTTACAGCAATTAATCCAAGCTTTAGGAATAAAATGGGAACTACACACCCCATGGCATCCACAAAGTTCTGGCCGAGTAGAGAGGATGAACCAAACTTTAAAAAGAACTTTAACCAAATTAATAGTTGAAACCAGGATGTCATGGGTACAATGTTTACCATTAGCATTACTGAGGATTCGAACACAACCCAGATCAGACCTGGGAGTGTCACCATATGAAATGATGTTTGGGTTACCCTTTCTGACCACCCAGCATGAAAATGCTACCTATGAGATAGGGGAAAGGAGTGTTAAGGGATATATAAACACAATTGCAAAAACTCTTGAAAATCTGAGACAAAAAGGAATAATCCCTCAGACCACCCCTTTAGACTTTAAAATCCATAATATCCACCCAGGGGAGTGGGTACTAGTAAAAACATGGAAAGAACAATCTTTAACTCCACAATGGGAAGGTCCTTTTCAGGTGTTGCTGACGACCGAGGCTGCGATCCGGACCAGAGAACGGGGGTGGATCCACGCCAGCAGGATCAAAGGACCTGTGGAAAAGCCTAAGGAGTGGACAATATCATCGGAACCGGGTGATACGAAATTAACTCTTAAACGGGAATGAGTGGTAATGGACTGGGGAGATCCGCATGGTCCAGGAAATGTACGCAGGATCGCTCCTGACTGGGAGGTTAGACCGAGTTTGCATCAGTGGTTTCAAATACCACCCGGACAAACTTTGAAACACCTCCGATACCCTCCCTGGGGAGGAATACCGCCACCACAGACAGGAGGATCGGGACTGTTTTGGACTAAAGAACCCCGCATTTTGGCTTTGGCCTGTGATTTATATAAAGAGGAGGGTGAATTACAACCTCACACATTACCACGCAATATACCCTGTTTGATTCACCCAAATACGGGACATGCTAGTTGGTTTAAGTGTGAGTGTGTAAGCTGTGGAAAAAATTGGTATTGTAGTTCACACAGACGGCGCTCTCATTGTAGGAAGTGTCGAGTACCACCTGAATCCCCTATACAAGTGGAATTTGAAACAACTAAAATAATAACTTGGTTGTGTGGTTGGGAATTATTAGTGCCTGTTGAGTGGGAGATAACTGAGGAGGAGTGGGAGACCACGATTAAGAAGTGTCAAAAACGATTTGCCTGGAAATTAGCTAAGAGAAAGTGACAGGAGGCGAGAGGGCAAGACCAGATTGACCTCTATACTCGCCACCAAGAAGATCACATACACCTGCTGTGGGTTAAGCAACCCCATAGGCATGGGAGGTGGGAGTATAAGTCATACTGGACCTCTGCTGGCTCTGTTACTCATTCTCTGTCTCTTCCCCTTTGGAATACTGACCAGGCCATGCTACAGGTGTTACCGGAAACTGTATATGGAAAGACACCGAGGCTCCTTCTTCACCTCCCACACTTATGTCAACAGTCACTGTTATAACCCTTCCAAACTAGGAACTTGCATACACAATGGGAAAAAGTATTGGATTTCGGAAAATTTGGGGGGAAGTGAATGCCCAAGAGGGGAGAAATGGATGTGTTTCACATACACTACTGAGAATAAAGCACCGGATTTGGTAAAAGAACAAATGATAAACAAAAAGACTAGACCAGCACCACCACCTAAACCTGTACCAATCACACTTAATGGTTTGTATAAGAAATTGGAACAACAATTAGAGAAAGAAATAGATATTTCACGGATAGGTAAGAATCTGTTTGTAGAATTGGGAGAAAGAATAAGTAAGGAACTTAATATAACCAATTGTTGGGTTTGTGGAGGGGCTTTGATGTCAGAGGAATGGCCATGGAAAGGCAGCAGCTTAGGCCTAATTGAGCTCCTTAAGTGGAACCAGACAAGTATGAGGGGAGAAAATAGGCCGGGGGGATGGATTTTGAGTTCAGTAGTAATAGGGGAAGAATGTCTTTGGCGCGACGGAAAGAAGTTTCTCCATGAAGTAGGAAGCACTCCCTGTAAAAGGTATAAGGTTAGTAATGGAACCTCTGTATGGTGGACCCCAGAAGAACCTACCATGTATTGGACCCAAGGAAAAGAAAAGAAAGGAAATTGTAAATATAATAGTAAAATCAGGCTTTTTCAATGTAATGATACAGGAAAAAATCCTTATGTTGGCATCCCAGAGATCTCTAAATTTTGGGAAAATTTGTATGAGCAAAAATTGGACTATTGGAAGGCTCCAGACAGTTTGTTCTGGATATGTGGAAAAAGGGCATACCCAAAACTCCCCCCAAAATGGAAAGGGAGTTGTACTCTGGGGATCATACAACCAGGATTTTTTCTTTTACCCGGACCTGAAGGGGATCACCTAGGGATACCAGTGTATGAGGATCTAAAAAGAAACAAGAGAGACCTAGTTGGAGGATTCCAGAAATGGGGAGACGATGAATGGCCCCCTGAACGCATACTGGAGACATATGGACCAGCCACCTGGGCACAAGACGGGAGTTGGGGATATCGAACTCCCATTTATATGTTAAATCGTATCATAAGACTACAGGCAGTCGTAGAGATAATAACAAACAAAACTGGTAGGGCAATGGAATTAATATCCAGACAACAAACTCAAATCAGAGCTGCTGTGTACCAAAATAGATTGGCTCTGGATTACCTATTAGCTGAAGAAGGTGGCGTTTGTGGAAAATTCAATACATCGGATTGTTGTTTAAAAATAGATGATAATGGAGAGGCTGTCCTGGATATAGTCAATGATATCAGAAAAATCGCCCATGTACCAGTACAGAGGTGGGAATCCATTCTAAATACCAGTTGGTGGGATAATGTGCTAGGAATAGAATGGTGGAAGAAACTAGGTTTCTTTCTTTTATGTGCCACAGCAGGGTTAATATTTCTCCCTTGTTTGATCCCTTGCTTTATCAGACTAATCACTAGTGTAGTTCAAGGTATGCAATTAGTAACCTTGGATCAAAAGATGGATACAACAAAAACAGTGCAGAAAATTATGGTATTAAGGAAACAAAATAGAATAGAAGACCCCCTCCAGGAAGCTAGACTGATTTATGAAGAAAATGAACATAGAATAGATGCAAGAGGGTAGTAAATATCACTCGAGCCAATGAATTATAAAAAGAAAAGAGGAGGGATTGTGAAAAAGGCATATTGTGTGTTTGGCTCTGCGTAGATATTTACTATATGTAATATGCCAGTTAGAAAATTCATGTAATATTAACATTCAAATAACATAGTAGATGTAGCTTTTCCTTTCTTTTCCCCTTTTCCTTTAACTTTAAGTTTTGGTGGAATTCTGTGTGAGACATTTCTTTTAGCCCAAGGGAAAGAGAACAGCCCCAGCGATAAGATATGCAAAGAAAAATCCTTCGATCCTCCGGACCAGAGATACATATCTATCAGGACTCAAAAGGACCAGACATCCAAATCCACATAGAAGATCTGAATCCACATAAGCAGGACTTCTTGACGCCAAGGGGGCTTAGCAGGGGTTCCTGAGGAGCAAGTTCGTCTTAACATGAAGTATGCATAGTAATGCGGTCTTGGTCCTCAAAAGAGAGGGGTTTTTTTGCAGAAGCTGCCCTTTCTCCTGACCAGCTTAGGGTTTGGGAGAGGGGACCAGTCGACTGTTTTCTTTGCCTTAAAATTGTCTTAGTATCTGTCCTGTCTCTAAAACCTTTAAACTTTTATTTGTATTAATTTGTGTAACCAATTTTATTCTTTATTAAATTTTCATAAATTTCTAAAAATGAGTGATTGGCATTTATCACATAAAGAAAAGTTTCTGTAACTTTAAAAGCCGCCAGGAATGTTTGAATAGGGCATGAAACTCATGAATATGTATGTACCTCAGTAAAGGAACAGCACAGAGATAAGGCTGCCTTAATGTGCAGGGTGTTCCTTGGCTGATGGCCAGGAATATGCCAGCGCTGGACACTGTCCTGTTTTGTTGTTTTTTTTTTTTTTCCCTTATTGGATTTCGGAAAATATTTTCTGATTGAGTTTTCGTTTTTCTCAGAACTGAGGCACTGACAATAATCCCAAAACCAAAGAGGACCCAGGAAGAAAAAACAGAGTCAATGAGTGAATCTGCTTGGGGATAGGGCCAGGGACTTGGAGATAAGGAAGGAACGGGAGAAACCATCAGTTTCAGAAAATGTTACTCACTGACACGGACTGCTGCTCAGCCAAGATCCTGCTAAATTCATGAACATGGAGAAGAAGAACAAAGACTGAACAGAGCCATGAATATCGGATGTTATACAAAAGGGGGGTGCACATTAACGAGGACATGCAGCAGGCGGATCGGGAAGTCTGAACTTTCCAATAAACTTCGCCAGCGGGCAAAGGGAGAGGGAGATGCAGAAGGGAAAATCAGGATAAAAAGGAGGCTGCGTACTACACAATGGGAGAGACCGCATGACAAATGCCGCATGGCCTCTCCTTTGTTCATCAATAAACTCACTTTGACAGGACTCCTCTGTCTCCTTCGGCCACAGAAACCTCTGGCCATGCGAATTTTCCCGCACAGGCCCGGGGACAGCGCAGCACCTCCGTCCTACCCACAGGAAACGGGACGAGCCAGCGCTGCTCCGGCACCGGCTCCTGCCCAGGCACCCGCGGGAAGGAGACCGCGGGCAGCCGCTCCCGCAGCGCCCTCAGGGCACGGGGAACACGGCGCGGACACGGCACAACCCAGCCACAGCCAGAGCCCCCTGCCGCCCCCTCCGCCCGCAGCCAGCCCCGAGCCCCGGCACAACCCAGCGCGGCTCCCACCTGCGCCGGGGCCGCCTCCGAGCTCCGCCGCCGCCTCCCCGAGCCCCGGCCGCTGCCGCCGCTCCCGGGCCCGCACAGACGCTCCAACAATGGCGCAGGGGGCCGGGATGCGGGCTTGTCCCCGCTCTGTTCTGCCCAATCAGCGCGCAGCGAGAGCCAGGAGTGACGGCAGAACCAGCCAATCGCGACGAGTGGCGGGCTCTGCACACGGCACAGCCTCTCAGGCCCCGCCCCCGGGCTGTCTGAGGGCAAAGCCGCAGATCAGGAACCGCCCTGGGACGCGCCCGGGCCCCAGCCGGGATTGAGCTCAAAACACAAACAAAGTTCTCCGCACCTCCCGGACCGCCTGGCCCAGCCCTGCGTGCTGGGTGCCTCCCACTCAGCGGGAAGCCCTGAAGCCTCACTTCTCCTACCCCCTAACTCGGAGCGTCAGTTCATCACTTTGATTTCCCCGAAAAAGGGAGAACTGCCCCAACCCCTGCGGATGAGTGGAAGAGGGGAGAGATTTCTGGCAGAAAACTCCAAAATTTCAGAGCACAATCATGAGAAGTAAACGAGACCCTTAAAATCAGCCTCCCCTCACGCCTCCCTCCTTCCAGCTCCACCTCCTACCCCGGCAGAGCAGGGAGACAGGGAATGGGGCCATGGTCAGTTCGTGCCCCGGGGCTTTTCCGGCTGCTCAGGGACAGGAGCTGTTCCCCTGCTGCACCCTGGGCTCCCTCCCACAGCAGAGTTCTCCAGGAACTCCTCCAAGCTCAGCCCATCCCGTGGGGAACAGCCCCCCTCAAGCTGCTGCAGCGTGGGTCACTCTGCCACAGGCTCAGCCCTTCAAGGACAGGCTGCTCCAGCGGGGGCCCCTCTGCCCGCAGGTGTCCCCCGGGGTCACAGCCTCCTGTCAGGCATTGCCCTGCTCTGCCATGGGCTCCTCCAGGGGCTCTGGGGGGATCTCTGCATCCCCGTGGATCTCAGCATGCGGCACCTCAGTCTTTGGAGGCACCACGGGTTGGCTCTGCTGGACACGGAGGAAGCTTCTGGCAGCTTCTCTCAAAAGCCAGCCCTGAACACCCCCTGCTACCAAAACCAGGCACTGCAATCCTAATACAGCTCCAAAAACGGGGTCCCAGAGAGACAGGAGCTCAGGCTGACCCAAAATTGGGATGGAGATTTCCAGGGGCTCAGGGGTGCACAAAAAATGAGGCCCCAGCTGAGGGTGTTCTCTGCTTGGCTGAGCGCTGCCCGAGGGCTGGGGCTGCCCCACGGGGGGACACCCTCCTCCAGCGGGGATGTCCCGCACACGGGGGATGCCCACAAGACCCTCAGAAACCCGGGGCTGGGCTGGCCCTGCCTGGGTGCCAGGAGCCACCAAAACCACTCTGTCCCTGCTGGTCTCTACTGGTCTGTATATGTACATACTGGTCTATACTGGTCTGAACTGCTTTATACCACTCTATACAGGGCCATACTGGTCCATACTACTCCAGCCTGGTTTATACTGGTTTATATTGGTTTTTACTCACACACAGCCTCACACAGCACCATCAGCCCCACGGGCAGCCTGTGCCCGGCCCAGAGCCCAACTCATCCAAACTGGTCTGTACTGGTCCATACTGGTCCATACTGGTCTATACTGGTCTATACTTGTTTATGCTGGTCTATACTGGTCCATACTGATCCATACTGGTGTCAAAAATGAGGTTCACTTTCTTAGAAGAATTTATAATTTTAATAAAAAAATAAAAATAGACAATTAGGAGACAGAAAAGCAAGGTTCCAGCTGGGCTGCCTTCACCAGAAAAGCACACCCACCCCTTCAGACTCCTTGCTTTTAAGGATTAACCTTTTACATATGCATTTTTCAAACATTCTTTTGAGTTCAGGTGTTCTTTTGGTTTTTGGCCCCCCTTCCCCCAAACCTTGCCTCATTGTACCAAATTAACATTTTATTAGATAAAGTTCTTCTTGGCCCCGGTAGTCATTTCATGTCTTCTCCTTCTGATACCAGGAGATCAATAAATTCCTTCTTGCAGCTTTTTGTTCACCGCTATCTTGATCTAGTTAGCTCAGGAATGCAGGAAGGTCCTCTCCCCTAATCCTCCTGGTGAGGGTTTGATTCAGTTCGGTCAACTGGTTTGACTGGTTTTACAGAAAGGTTTTACAACTCAAAAAGAAAGTACACATTCATCACATTTCTAAGATGTTAAAAAGGAAATACAGTGCAACTTTCTACATTATACATTTAGCATTCATTTTAATACTTGTGAAAAGCCAACTTTATAATATGCATTTATAACACCACGATGTCCCCGCAGTGTCCCCAAGAGGACCCCAGTGTGTCCCCAGTGCCCCAACAGGACATCGGGGGGGACACTTGGGCCTTGTTGGGGGCATGGGGGGGGACATCGGGGTCCCGTTGGGGACACTTGAGGGGACATTGGGGACAGTCGGGGACACTGGGGACACTCAGGGGGACATTGGGGATCCCCGGTGGCCCCGCGGGCGTGGGGGGCGGGGAGCTGCCTCTGTTTCCTCTTCCTGGTTCCTCCCGGCGCGCCACATCCCCGCGTGTCTGCCACTGTCACCGGGTCCTGTTCGCCCCCGGGGTGTCCCCAGAGTGCTCCCAGAGTGCCCCCGGAGTGTCCCCAGAGGCTATGGAGCGCCTGGGGCCCCGCAAGGTGCGACAATCCTGGCGCGGGGGGGCGGAAGGGGACAAGGGGGCACGGGGGGTGGCAGAGGGGACAGGGGGTCGCAAAGGGGACGGGAAGGTGTGGGAGAACGGGGGGAGGTGACAGAGGGGTGGAGGGGACCGAGGGTGGTGGTCAGGCGGGGACAGCGAGGGGGTGGCAGAAGGGGATGGGGGTGGGGGACAGTGGGGGGTGGCAGGGGGGTGGCCGAGGGGACAAGGGGCTGACAAAAGGACAGAAGGGACACCTGAGCTCTCCAGGGAGGGGACTAAGGGGACGCCAGGAGGGCACAGGGGCCACCCCAGGAGGCCACAAGTGCCACAAGGTCCCTGTCACCTCCCCTGTCTCCTCCCCAGCGGTCCCCTTCCCAGGTGCTGGAGGTGCTGGTGATCACGGTGGCCACCCTGGGTGAGCTGGAGCGGGCAGCCGATCGTGTTCCCAAGGTCCCTGTTCTCACGCCTGAGGAGATTCAACTGGAGCCTCCATAACACTCTGTGCCACCGCGATGTCACCTACCTGGAGCACCACAACGTCACCTCCCTGGGCCAGGCCCTGGCCGCCCCCGGGACAACCCCGGAGGCCACCTGGGCCGATGTGACAGCTGCATTCCGAGCCTGGCAGGAGTCGGTGCTTATGCTTGGGCAGAGCTGGTTTGTGCTGGTTTGGGGGGCCGAGGAGCTCCCTGAAGCCTGGGAGGCCACCGCCGAGGCCACCACCGAGGCCACTGCCACTGCGTGGCCCAGGGACCTGCAGGGCCAGGCCACCGGCCAGGGGACAGCTGGGGACAACCTGGTGGCTGCGGCCCAGCAGCCACAGGTGGCCCCGGCCTCAGCAGTGGCCGAGCACGATGCCCAGGTGGCAGCGGCCACCGAGGCCAGGGAAGAGGCCGTGGCGGCCACCAGGCAGGCGGGGGCGGCCCCCAGGAGGGGATGGCAGGAGAAGGTGGCCTGAAGGCTGCTGTGGCACTTGGGGCACACGTGTCAGAGAGCCAGAGCGCTCCCCATAGAGCTGTTCTGCCAGCTCGAGGGCATCGAGGCCGCCATGGAGAAGAAAACGGAGGCGTCCACCCATGTCCCTGAGGCCTTGGTGGCCATGGTGGCTGAGGCTGAGCGGCTGTGGGAGGCCAGTGCCCGCCTGAGCACGTCACCTGCTGGGGGCACTTCGGGACATCCACAGGCTCCTCGTGAACCATCCTCATGGTCCCAGTGGCTCTGGTGGCTCCTGTGTCCTCGTGGTGGCCGAGTGGTGCCAAAGAGCCATGGAGGACATCCCGAGGCTGCTGGGGGGACAGTGATGTCACTGCTGTGACATCATTGGGGCTGTGATGACATCATTGGGGACATTGCTGGTGTCACTTGTCCCCTACCCCTCACCATGTGGGATTTGAGACAAATTTGGGGAATTTTCATGAAATTTTCATTGAAACTGTCCCAAACCCTGATGGGAATTCCGGGGTGACGTCACTGGTGACACTTGGGGACACTCAGGGACACTTGGGGACACGCAGGGATGCGGGGGCAGGGGGCTAATGAGCCCCCTCGGTGGCCTGCAGAAGAGGGAGTTAAATGACAATATAAATGACAATATCGATGACAATATCAATGACAATACAATATTGGCTTTCACATTCATGTATTGGCTTTTGCACATTGTTATTGATCACAACGATTTTGATACAATACAATTTATAATTCCTTTCAGCTGCTTTTTGGTATAACACAATCTATAAGTTTATGTGTGCACTGCATAGCCAACAGTGTAATAAATTGATTTTATATCATAGGCCTCAGCAAAATAATAAAATAGAGACTGTGCAATGCTGAAACGCTTTTATAGTGTAACTATTCTAAGTAACTTTTATATTATAACCACCTCAGAGAATGGTGTAAAACAATTCTGTTGTTTCTCACATCTGTGGGTTGGTGATAACAGTGACAGAAACCAGAGCACCAGAGAAGAATTTATTAATTTACCACGGAGTGTGCAACAACAAGGTGGGACCAGAGGAAGAAATAAAATACATGGACCTGATGTACAGGATGTCCTGCAGACAAGTCAGAGGTTAAAACCAAACAAGAGATTTCACGGAACATCAATCCCCACTCCCTCTGTGGGAGGGCAGAGAGCTCTGCCCCGGCTGCTGCTCTGGGGCGGTGCGGTGCCTGCACACGCTGCCTGTCCCCTGTCCCTATCCCTGTGCCCTGTGCCCTGTCCCCTCCCCTGCTCTGGGGCGGTGCGGTGCCTGCACACACTGCCTGTCCCCTGTCCCTATCCCTGTCCCTATCCCTGTCCCCTGTCCCCTCCCCTGCTCTGGGGCGGTGCGGTGCCTGCACACACTGCCTGTCCCCTGTCTCTATCCCTGTCCCCTGTCCCCTCCCCGGCTCTGGGGCGGTGCGGTGCCTGCACACACTGCCTGTCCCCTGTCTCTATCCCTGTCCCCTGTCCCCTCCCCGGCTCTGGGGCGGTGCGGTGCCTGCACACGCTGCCTGTCCCCTCTTGCTGTGCCCCGGCGGTGACAGCGGCGGGCGCGGGGGTTGAGGGGCCGCACCCGGATCCGCCTGTTCCTCGAGTGTCACCGGGCGTGTCCCTCCCTCAGGAGTGTCCCCAGCGACAATGGAGGCTCGAGAGGTGCGACAATCCCGGCGCGGGGTGGGGGAGGGGACGGGGAGGGGGACAGAAGGGACACGGGGTTGGCAGGAGCGGACAGGGGCCCAAAAGGGGACAGGAGAACGTGGTGGGAAGCAGGGAGGTGACAGAGGGGTGGAGAGGGCCGAGGGTGGCAGAGGGGACAGCAGGCAGTGGCAGGGGGTGGCAGAGGGGAGGAGGAGGTGACACAGGGAG
>JADMLD010000626.1:0-43068 GCA_017589585.1 Phylloscopus whistleri | reverse complement strand
GAATGTGCAGGAATATGGTTAGGCAAGAAGCAGCAGTAGGAATCGCTGTGGTAAGAAAATGGATGATGGAAAAGAGGAGGAAGATGGGAAATGGGATTCCAGTTGCAAGGATCGAGATTATCCTTGAATGACTCCGTTTGGGCGCTGCAGAAATGAATGGTTTGCAGAAAGCTCAGCAGCTGTCAGAGGATGAGCACCCACAGGCACTCAGGGGGGCTGCAGGAGGGGCAGAAGAAGCCCCTGGAGCACTTGGTCACAAAGGCACAGCAGGGGAAGGCAAGAAGGGATGAGGAAAAGGCCAAGGGGAAGGCAAAGGCCATGGCAGAGTTTCTACAGCCCCTGAGGGATCAAGCCCAGGGCCCAAGGGGGCCCCAGCACCCAGGGCACCGGCTCGGCCACAAGGACCTGGCAGAGGCATTGCCCTCCTGGGCAGGGGAGAGCCGACCCAAACAGGCCTGGGAAGGAATCAGGCTTCCATCTGTAGGGCACAAGGACACTGCAAGCAATAATTAGGTTACAAGCTGTCCTCCAAATAAGAACCAACCAGACAGATCCAGCTCCTGAGTCTGGCCCACCAATCCACTCCAACCAAGAACACAACATTTCACCATGGGATGGAATCAGATTATCCATGAGCAGAAGGAAGGAGCACAGTGTGGAGAATTAAATGACTCAAGATGCTGCTGGGCAAACAGATGACAACGGAAAAGTGGTGAAACAGAGAACAAAGGAAATAAGAAAGCAGCTCATGTTCTGGCCCAAACGTGGAAAGGATGGGAATGGGACACGGTTTCGGGGTTCCCTGGCACACCAGGGGTTAAACGAATGCTCTTCCTCCTCTTCTGTGCTACAGCAACTCTCATCTTTGGGCCATGCAGGACACCTTGCTGAGTGCAGCTCATTCAGCAGCTGAGCAAGGGGATGCAGGTGGCAGCCAGGCCTCCTGAGCCACAAACGGCTACAAAAGGACAGGGAATTGGTGAAAATGACCCAAGAATATTGACTTTCACATTGGTGTGTTGGTCTTTATCTGTGGTTATTGATTGTAAATAAAGTGCAGTTTATAATCCCTTTGAGCTGCTGGCTAATTTAACTTCATTTCTCATTTGAAGTGTGCACCGTGTAACTCATGGAAGCAGCAGTGTGATGAGTGTATTATGTTGGTGTAGACACCTTACAGCTGATAGAACTAATAATGGGATGAATGTATTGTACTGCAGGCCTTAGCAAAATAGAAAATGCTCAAATACTTGTGTGTAACCCAGAGAACTGTATAAAGCAATCAGGTTGTTTCCCACAGCTGCTGACTGACCTCTCCAAGGGATGAGATAAGGGCGACACAAACCAGAGCCCCAGAGAAGAATGAGAGAAGAGTTTGTGAAATGTTCGCTCTCTGGAAGTGTGAAACAACAGGATGAGGCCACAAGAAGAAATAAATAGATTGACCTGAACTGCAGGATGTTATGTAGATAAGCCAGAGCAGAAAACCAAAGTAAAGAAAAGTTTCTAAACCATCAAAAGCTGCCAGGAATGTTTGAATAGCCCATGAAACGCATGAATATGTATGTACCTCAGTAAAGGAACAGCACAGAGATAAGGCTGCCTTTAATGTGCAGGGTGTTCCATGGCTGATGGCCAGGAACACGCCAGCGCTGGACACTGTCCTATTTTTTCTCCCTTATTGGTCTTTTGGAAAATATTTCAAGATTCAATTTTCGTTTTTCCAGAACTGAGGTCACTGACAATGATCCCAAAACCAAAGAGGACCCAGGAAGAAAAAACAGAGTCAGTGAGTGAATCTGCTTGGAGACAGGGCCGGGGACTTGGAGATAAGGAAGGAACGGGAGAAACCATCAGTTTCAGAAAATGTTACTCATTGACACGGACTGCTGCTCAGCCAACATCCTGAACATGGAGAAGAAGAACAAAGCCTGAACAGAGCCAGGAATATCGGATGTTATACAAAAGGGGGGTGCATATTAACGAGGACATGCAGCAGGCGGATCGGGAAGTCTGAACTTTTCAAGGATCTTTGCCACTGGGCAAAGGAAGAGGGAGATGCAGAAGGGAAAATCAGGATAAAAAGGAGGCCGCGGACTACAACAATTGGAGAGACCACATGGCAAATGCCGCATGGCCACTGCCTTTGTTCATCAAGAAAGTCACTTTGACTTCGGGCACAGAAACCTCTGGCCATGCGAATTTTCCCGCACAGGCCCGGGGACAGCGCAGCCGCCTCCGTCCTACCCACAGCAACCGGGACGAGCCAGCGCTGCTCCGGCACCGGCTCCTGCCCAGGCACCCGCGGGAAGGAGACCGCGGGCAGCCGCTCCCGCAGCGCCCTCAGGGCACGGGGAACACGGCGCGGACACGGCGCGGACACGGCACGGCACAACCCAGCCACAGCCAGAGCCCCCTGCCGCCCCCAGCCAGCCCCGAGCCCCGGCACAACCCAGCGCGGCTCCCACCTGCGCCGGGGCCGCCTCCGAGCTCCGCCGCCGCCTCCCCGGGCTCCGGCCGCTGCCGCCGCTACCGGGCCAGCGCGGACACTCCTAAAATGGCGCCGCCGCCAGGGGGGCGAGACGCGGGCTTTTCCCCGCTGCGCTCTGCCCAATCAGTGCGCAGCCAGACGCAGCAGTGACGGCACCATCAGCCAATGGCAGCGAGCTAGGGGCGGGCTCTGCACACGGCACAGCCTCTCAGGCCCCGCCCCCGGGCTGTCTGAGGGCAAAGCCGCAGATCAGGAACCGCCCTGGGACCGGCCCGGGCCCCAGCCGGGATTGAGCTCAAAACACAAACAAAGTTCTCCGCACCTCCCGGACCGCCTGGCCCAGCCCTGCGTGCTGGGTGCCTCCCACTCAGCGGGAAGCCCTGAAGCCTCACTTCTCCTACCCCCTCACTAGGAGCATCAGTTCATCGCTTTGATTTCCCCGAAAAAGGGAAAACTGCCCCAAACTCCTGTCGATGAGTGGAAGAGGGGAGAGATTTCTGGCAGAAAACTCCAAAAATTCAGAGAACGATCATGAGAAGTAAATGAGATCCTTGAAATCAGCCTCCCCTCACGCCTCCCTCCTTCCAGCTCCACCTCCTCCCCCGGCAGAGCAGGGAGACAGGGAATGGGGCCATGGTCAGTTCGTGCCCCGGGGCTTTTCCGGCTGCTCAGGGACAGGAGCTGTTCCCCTGCTGCACCCTGGGCTCCTTCCCACAGCAGAGTTCTCCAGGAACTCCTTCAAGCTCAGCCCGTCCCCTGGGGAACAGCCCCCCTCAAGCTGCTGCAGCGTGGGTCACTCTGCCACAGGCTCAGCCCCTCAAGGACAGGCTGCTCCAGCGGGGGCCCCTCTGCCCGCAGGTGTCCCCCGGGGTCACAGCCTCCTGTCAGGCATTGCCCTGCTCTGCCATGGGCTCCTCCAGGGGCTCTGGGGGATCTCTGCATCCCCGTGGATCTCAGCATGCGGCACCTCAGTCTTTGGAGGCACCACGGGTTGGCTCTGCTGGACACGGAGGAAGCTTCCAGCAGCTTCTCTCAAATCCCAGCCCTGAACAACCCCTGCTACCAAAACCAGGCGCTGCAATCCCAATACAGCTTCAAAAACGGGGTCCCAGATAGACAGGAGCTCAGGTTAACCCAAAATTGGGATGGAGATTTCCAGGGGCTCAGGGGTGCACAAAAAATGAGGCCCCAGCTGAGGGTGTTCTCTGCTTGGCTGAGCGCTGCCCGAGGGCTGGGGCTGCCCCACGGGGGGACACCCTCCTCCAGCGGGGATGTCCCGCACACGGGGGATGCCCACAAGACCCTCAGAAACCCCGGGGCTGGGCTGGCCCTGCCTGGATGCCAGGAGCCACCAAAACCACTCTGCCCCTGCCCTCTGCAACTGCACAGGGACAGGAAATAGAAGGAAGGCCCAGGAGTCAAGAGAAGGACCAGGAGCAATCCCTCCCTGAGCACCGGCAAAGGCAAAACAGATCCAGCCTGGGCACAGGGAGGGAATTTATTACCAACCAAATGACAGCAGGACAAGAAGGGGAAGAAATCTTTCCAACACCTTCCCCACACCAAGCAGGGATCAGCAGGAGCAGCGGTCACTAGGGCTCTGCCCAATGGGTCACTGGGGATCATCCAATGCCGATCCTCCCACAGGGGATGGAGCTGGAGCAGGGCACAAAGGAAGCTCTTCCTGCACTCGGGGCACTCCCAGGGCTTCCCTTAATGGTACCTCCATTGGTGTTTGGTCAAGTGAGAGGTTTGGGTGAAGCTCATCCCACACTCCGGACTTTTGTAGGGTCTCTCCCCAGTGTGGATGTGCTCATGGGTGACGAGCTTGGAATTCCACCTGAAGTTCTTCCCACACTCCCCACACTCACAGTGCCATTCCCTAGCGTGGATGTTCTGTTGTTCCCTCAGGTGGGAGCTTTAGATGAAGCTCTTCCCACATTCCAAGCATTCTGGGGCTTTTCTTCCTCCTCCATCCAGCTGTGGCTTGGGAATGACAAATCCTTGTTTGGGAGAAAAAACAATGAGGGGCCTCCTTGGGCTGGGTGCTCCTCCTGCCCAAATCCATCTCTAGAAGACAGCAGGTGTTTTGTGTCCATGAAAGTCTCCAAAATATCAAGATTCAGTCCAAAAAAACCCTCCCCGGTGTTGCCCATCTCTGATCTCTGCAGTTTGGGGTTCCAGAGGTTCCCCTTCCCTGGGATGAGGGGGGTCCCATGGCCCCAGGCATTCCCCTCTCCGAGGTCCTGCTTACGGATGGTCCAGGGGCTTTTGGTGGGGGCCCATGGGGTCCCTTCTCCCCAGATCCCAGGGATCCCAGGGGTCTCTCCTCTACAGGCTCATCCCCTTCTAGCCTGCCAGGGGTCTGCCAGCTCTGGGATCGCCCCTCTCTGCTCTCCCCACCTTGGGGAGTCCAAGGGTTTTCCCTCCTCTGCTCTCTCAGGGGTCCCCAGGACCAATGTCCTCCCTCCGCAGATACCGAGCGATGGCCATGTGGACCCCCAAAGATCCCCCCAAGGGGCCCAGCTTTGGGCTCCTGCAAGATCCAAACCTACATGCACAGATGGGTACCTCCCTGGGGTACCTCCCAGGGATGCCAGACGATATTTGGGGCTCAAATCCGCAATATGCCAGCTCCAAACACATCCTAATAAAAAGACTCTCTCAGGGAACCCCCGGTAGATTTGGGACAAGCTCCCCCTCCCTGCTCACCTGCAGGATGCGATGGGGGCAATGGTCCTATGGCCGGGGATGCTGTGGACACAGGGGGCACTGGAACCTCCTATTTCTCCTTCTTTTCCTGCTCCTGCTCCTCGTCTTCCTGCTCCTCCTTTCCCTCTCTCCCTCCTCCCCTGCCCCCTCCTGCTCCTCCTCCTTCCTAATCCCCCCTCCTCCCCTGTTCCTGCCTTCTGTATTTAGAGTGGAGAACTTTGCTTGTTTTTAGAACTAGAACAAAGATGCCAGATGGAACGAGCCTTGCTGGTTTTAGTCAGAAGCATCAGTGACTAAAGGTCATGTTTCCTTTGGTTTTGTCCCATTCTTGTTCCTCCTCAGTGTTCAGGCTGGGCTGTGGGATGTCCTTGTTTGCCGCATTTTCAGAGTTCCTCTTGGATCCTTTGGGCAATAGGCTGTGCCCTGGGAGGATTCTTTGTGCTCCTTGGTGACACAGGAGAACCTTCCAGGCGGCTTTTGCATGAGCTGCTGCTGTGATGTCACAGGAACACTGACACGTCCCCGTGGTGTTCCTGTTGCTGTGGGACACAGAAGCCTCAGTCCAGAGCGGCTCTGGGCGCCTGCTTGTTGCTGAAGGATCCTCCTGCCCGAGGCATTCTCAGCAGCCAGCCCAGCCCCTGAGGGGTGTCCTTCTGTGCTTGCAGGGCTGCAGTCTGCAGACGTGTGCAGCGCAGCCAAAATGATCCAGCAAGTGGTGGCTGCAGTTTGCACTCTGTACTCTGTGGCTTATTCGGGGTATTTTTTAACCCACTTGGCACGTAAGTCGAAGTTTTCCCCTGGTGCAGCATCTGTGGCTTTGGGCTTGCTGTGTGCTTTCTGTTCTTCCACTGGAACTGAGTTGACTTTGAAACCAAAATGCCATGAAGACACCATTGGTTTGGGAGAGCTCCTGCCAGCAGCTGCAGCTGAACAAGGGGGTGTCTGCAGCCAGCAGGGCGTGCACAGCATTTGCAGTGAGGCCTGGGGGTGGTTCTGTTCCCTCGAGGGGAGAGTCTGTGGCAGTGGAACCTGGAACTCCCTCTGTTTGTTGGTCCGGCCAAGAACTGACACAGCCCAGTATTTTGTGCTGTTCTCTTGCTTGCTGTGTGAAGGGACTGTGGCTCCTGGAGGGATGCTGTGAAAGCAAAATGCTCTCTTGGGGTTGCCTTGCGCTGTGGCATTTCCCACCACAGGCAGTTTTTTCCCTAACAGCATCTGGTTCATGTTCCATTTCCCATTGCAGGGCACCTCACGCGTGGACCCCGAGCAGCTCCTCCTTCGGTGAGTGGGAAAGGAACCTTTGGCGTCTGGAATTGTGCAAGTTGTGAGCTCAGCATGTGGCAGCCGAGTGGCAGCCTGGGAGGCTGAAGGAAAGTTCCTGTCACTGTCTGCAGCAGCAGCAAAGGGATCCCTGTCAGTTTTCTCCTTTTCTGTTGAAGAGCTTTAAAAGAGCTGCAGGTCTGGTTTTGCAGGCAGAAGATTGCTTGCTGGCTTTAGGCATGGTGGAATATCAAATTCCCAACAAGAAGTGGCAATGTCGACTTTAGCCCATTGTTAATTTGAACAACTCAGAACCATCTTTCTGCCTGGTGCAGCTGGATGTGTAGCTGAGGATAAATAAGATGATAACTGAGGTAGGTAGAACTTCCTGTCCCTCACGCTACCGTCTGTCCACAGGGCACAAAAGCAGCATCAGCACCTCCTCTGACTCCCTCTGCTTCCAAAGAGGAAGCCAAAGAGGAGGAAGACAGCCGTGAACTTCCCGCTGTCCTGGGGGATGATGGTGAACTTCCCCCTCTGCCGGGAGATGATGGTGAACTTCCTGCTGTTCTGGGAGAGGAGGGCAAACATCCTGTGGTTTGGGAATACAGCGGCGAGGCTCCCGCGGTGTGGGACAAGGACAGTGGACATCTCCCACTGTGGGACAAGGACACTGGACATCTCCCACTGTGGGACGAGGACGGTGGATGTCGCTCGGCGTGGGACGAGAATGGCCAAGCTCCTGTGGCATGGGATGAGGATGACGGACATCTCCCAGTGTGGGATGAGGACAGAGGACATCCTGTGGCTTGGGAAGAGGAGGGTGAACATCTCCCAGCATGGGAAGCGGACAGCGAACGTCCCGTGACTTGGGAAGATGATGGCAAACCTGCAGCGTTTTGGGAAGAGGATGGAGAACCTCCCTCTGCTTGGGAAGAGGACACTGAATCTCCCTCCCCTGTGGGATCCTGGGCTGAAGATTCGGACAGCAGCACAGCCCTGCAGCCAGAGGGGAGCGGGGAGTGGTGCCTGATGCAGCTGAGTATGTCTGCTCTGTTCCTGTGTGCCAGAGCAGGGTGCTCTGTGTGTGTCTCAGCATCAGCTGCACCCAGTGCTGCTCTGCAGCTGAATGTCACAGAGTCATTTATTGTCCCTCCCCAGCTGAGACCAAGGGGCCCCAGGGAGTGGGGCTGCATTCTGGCTCTGCTGCAAGGTGGGGTCTCCATCTGGGAGGGAGAATCTTCCATGTGGTTTCTTTCAGGGAACATGGTGAGTGTGGGGGAGCCTGCCGAGAAATACCTGGAACTGGAGCAGATTGGCCAAGGGTAAGTGCAAGGCAGTTCCTTCTGCACCAGCAGGGCCCAGGTATTTTGCAGGTGCAGAATCAACTGAGAAGTCAGGAGAGCTCCAAACACCTTCAGACACTGGGGTATAATCATGCTGTCTCTCAGTCCTGATCAGAATTGGTAACTGTGCTCAGAAGGCACTGCCAAAGGCCCCTGAGGCTGGCAGTGTTCTTCCTGCAGCAAGGAGCAGGACCTGGAAGATCTTCTGTCCCTGGAATTGGATAGCCTAAAAGAGCAACTCACCATCTGGTGACTGTCAGAAAACAGTTCTCAAGAAGATTTCTTTCAAATATTTTGCTTTAAAAAAATATCCACTGGTCAGGATTATCAACATAATGGTTTAGAAACAAAAACCAGAGATGAAGGAATAAGGGCTCTTTTCAGCACAGGTAGTAGCCCCCATACATTCAGTAACAGACACACAGCTGCTGCACTTGAGGGGAAAATGCATCACCTGCCTGATGGCAGGGCCCTTGTGGATCCTGAAGGTCTTAGGCAGGAAATGCAAAAGGATGAAATACATTCTTTTCTAGTTCTTTAGACACCCACCCCCCACCTCAGGTTTTGAACTAAAGGAATTCAGCATGGACATTTGGGATTTGCTCCAGCACTTTTCCTTCATGTTGGGTTTTGGTTTTCACTTGCACACCTTGCATGGCAAAGGGCTGGTGGCTGTTGCCTTGTTGTTTGAAGGGTTGATGCACCCAGGTGTTTTGTGAATGCTGGAGGCAGCAGAGATCTCCTGCCTGGGCTGACTTTCATTCCCATGGCCTAAAGCACTGCTTCTTTCTTCTCTGCTGTTTTGTCTCCAGGGCTTTCGGGACGGTTCATAAAGGACTCGACAGGGCCACTGCAGGAGAGGTCAGTGCCAACACGCCCAGCACGTCTGGCAGCTCTCCAGGGCTTTCCCCTCTGCTGGGAGCTGTGGCTGGAGCTCTGGGGGCCCAGCAGAGCTTTCCTGCACAGGCTGCTCCTCTGAGGGCAGAGCAGTGTCAGCCTGCAGGGCACAGCTGGGACAGACTTGGTCCTTCTGAAGTGCCCAAAGGAATGCAAGGAGGGCAGCGGGGTCTGTCAGAGCAGGACACGCTGCCTTGGTCTTCATATCTGAAACTGGGAATGCATCAGCTGCTGGAGACTGAGGCCCAATTTACCTCCATCCCAGCCTCGGACAGGAACACTGTGTAGCAGTTTTTCCATGCTGAGTTTCACCTACAAAGGGTACCTCAAGGGCTAATTAGGGAGAGATCCTGCTTGGGCTCAGTTTGGGGTTTTAGTCCTGCTGCAGCTGTTCACAGAGAGAGAGGGAGAGCAATGAGAAGATGGATATCCAGAGCAAAGCTCTCTCCTAAACCCTGCACTTGTGTTTGGGTCTGGTGTCAGTGACCACCTGATCCCAGCCTGTGACAGGGATCATCTGAGCAATGGACGTGCGTGTTTGATTTGTTGTGCAATCCCAAACAGAGCAGTTGCATTTGAAATCGTGACCAAATCCCATAGGATTGCTAAAGGGTTCCCAGCTATTTTGCTCCGTTTTCACAGGACCAGAATTACCTCCTGCTTGCAAAATGGGTTTGAATAAAAATAAGAGTGTTCAGGCCATTTGAGGAGACTGTAGGTGCAGAGAATGTTGTTAGAGCTTTGAGGCTGACAGCTGAGGGGCCATTTCTGCAGAGGTTTACAAGGCCAAATGTGTCTCTGGCCATGTGTCCTGTGAGCAGCCCCCAGTGAGCAGAGCAATGGGCTGTGGGAATGGCACTTGCTGAGCTCTGCTGTCCCATCCCAAGGCAGTTTGGCACAGCACGGCTCCCTTGCTCCAAAAAGACTCACTCCATGTTTGCTGTGTCCTCCTGCCACAGACTCCTCCAGTTAAAGGTCTGCAATGTCCTTTCAGGTGGCCATAAAGAAGATGAGTCTCAGGGAGCAGAACAGGGAGCGAGCTGTGAATGAGATCCTGGTCCTGAAGGACAAGAAGAACCCCAACATTGTCAACTCTTTGGACAGGTGAGTGCTTCAGGTCTCATCCCGTGCACGGGCCCTGTGTTCATCTTTCCTGGCATCTGTAGTCTGTAGCCTGTTTTGAAAAAGACTCACCCGGCCCTATCTTCCCAAAACAACAGCCTGGCAGTTCCCTCCCTCCCTCCATGTGCTTTTGTTGCTTTGGTTTTGTTTTTTCTTCAAATTGACCTCGTTTTCAGTGTCTTACAACAAGTTCTGATAATCCATGGCAGAAAATATTTTCCTTGGCTTCTTCTTCCCAAATCTTTTCCATTGCTGCAGGTGCCAGGAGGACCAGGTTCTTTTTTCTGGAAATGCTTCATTTGCTCATTTTTCAATGGCCCTGCCTGTTTCTGAAGAGACTTCCTGCAAGGTTTTCCAAACAGTTGACCACTTTTATCCCAAGGGCTGCACACCCCAGATAATTCTGGAAGTTGTGTTGCCTTGCTCTGGAGGGAATGGTGGAACTGATGAGTTCAGATGCTGAACCAGCTGGGTGCAAGCGTTGTGGTTCCACATTGATCTGGGCTGTTGCTAAACTGCATTTTTCACTTGCTTGCAATCTAAGGCCTCTCCTTTCTCACAGGTATCTCCTTCTCCTTTAGATTGTGCAGATTCCAAGGTCTGTGCACCCTGGCAGGAACATCTCTCCATCTGATTCTGTCCTCATTGACAAGGGACCCGGAAACAAAACTCCACTTGAGGCTTTTCCATGGGGGAATTGAGCAGTGCACATTCATGTCCATGCCATTGTTTTCCTCTTCCAGCTTCCTTGTTGACAGAGATCTCTGGCTGGTGATGGAATACATGGATGGAGGAACTTTGCAGGACGTTGTCAGACAGACACACATGGCTGAAGGAGAGGTGGCAGCTGTCGGTCAGGAGGTGAGGGATCCTGCTTGTGCCTCCCATGGCTTGGACATGATGGTCCTTCCAAACAGAGCAGGAGAACAGCAGTGGCTCCATGCTCAGGGCTTTGTTTCTGTGTTGTTTTGATGAGCTGGAGAAGAAAGAGCCACTGAAATGAACGGCCTGCCAGCATCACTGCACTTCTGTTCTTGTCCTCTTTCCTGCTGTTGTGGTACTCTCTGTCTTGTTTTGATTTGCTGTTCTCAGCTTTGCCTTGAACCATTTGCCTGGAGTTTGTCTGCACTGCACTCCTGGCCTGTCACAGCAAAGTTGCTGCTGGCAGAATTCTAAACTGTCCTTTCTTGTGTGATCTATTCCAGCCATTGACTTTTACCCTCGTGTTTCTTGTTCTCTCTCAGTGTCTGCAGGGCCTGGATTTCCTCCATTCAAACTGGGTGATCCACAGAGATCTGAAGAGCTCCAACATCCTTCTGGGCATGGACGGCTCTGTCAAGCTGGGTGGGTGTTCCTGGCCAGGCACAGCGCTCCCGGGGTGCGGGGCTGATTCTCAGTGATGGCCAGAGCACCACAAGTGCTGCTGGTGACACTGCCTGGCCCCTGCTGCCAGCTGAGAGCAGCTGCCCCTGCAGAGAGCTCAGGAGAGGAGCAGGATGTTAGGAGTGCCTTTGCTCTGGCTATGGCCCTTCCAGAGGGGCGGGAGTTGGAATCTCAAGCTTCAAGGGAATCAGTAAAAGCCCCTGCATGGAAGCTGAGGGTTTCTTGAAGGGTCCAGTTCCATCTTTCATTGTCTACAGCCCTGAGGACTTTTCCAGCTGACTTCACTACTGCATTCTCAGACTGGGAGAGTGGGGAATCTTTGTGCTTGGTTTCTCATTCCAGCTGCCTTTGACAGGGTTTGCTTCTGTCCTCAGCTGATTTTGGCCTCTGCGCTCAGCTCAGCCCTGAGCAGGACCGGCGCAGCTCCATGGTGGGCACTGCTCACTGGATGGCCCCAGAAGTTGTGACCAGTTCTCCTTACGGCCCCAAGGTGGACATCTGGTCCTTTGGCATTGTGACCATCGAGATGGTGGAAGGAGAACCTCCTTACTTTAAGGAAACGGGGGCCATGGTAAGAGGCAAATTCTCCAGTGTCTGCAGAGGCCTGTGAGCACAGAGTGACCCTGCACTGGGAGGAGCACCTGGAGGTTTCTGCACATCGGGAAGGGAATTCCCAGAGGACTTGAGCCTGAACACAGAAGAATATTCTGCAGTCTCCAGCAACAATTTGCTTTGGGCTTTAAGTTGTTGCAATTCTTCTATCTGTGAGGATGACCTGCAAACGTGAAGCCAGTGTATCAGCTCTAATGTTATCTTGCAAAAAAAACCCCAAACCAACCCCAAAACACACACCCAAACCCAAGAAATTGATGAAGGAGTTTCTAAAAGGGATTTTGCAAGATGAACTCCCTCCTGGCTCTTCTCACTGGGAAAGTTGTCTAAAACACGAAGATAATTATTTAACATCCCCATAGTCTAACATTTCTTTCCCATCCCAAGCTGCTTTCTCCATGTCACCAAGCCTGAGCTTTCAGCAACACCAACCTCCTGTTTCTTGCCTGGCAGTTTCTAGGATGGGGCATCATAAATTAATTTACTTGAGTGTCAGTGCCCTGCAGAGATGCATTTGATGTAAGAATCTTTGAAATAACAGTCAGACCACACTGACTCTTGAAAACAGCCTGTAAAGCTGGTGTCCGTATTTGGAGGAGCAAAATGTGCTATTTCTGATGGAGGTGCCTACTAACAAAGCCAGTCAATGAAATTGGCTCTCAAGCCAAGATCATTTGGACGCTGCAATGGCCGTGGCTGCAGCGGGGTTTGGAATTTTTGGTTGGCGTAGAAAAATGAGCTGCGAGCAGCATCTCTGCCAGGGAGGAAGCTGCCCCTGGAGCTGGGGCTGAGAACCCAGGGGCGATGCGAGCCCCTGCGGGTGTGGAGGGAGCTGGCAGGGCGCTGTGTTTGCTTTTCCTGCAGGCTCGGGCTCTGATCCGGCAGAACGGGACCCCGCAGCTGCAGGAGCCCCGGCGCCTGTCGGCTCTGCTGCGGGACTTCCTCGAGTGCAGCCTGGAGCCGGACGAGGAGCGGCGCTGGTCTGCCCAGGAGCTGCTGCAGGTGAGTGCGGAGCGGCTGCGGGGGAAACAGCAGCGCCGGGGAGGGGTTTGCTTGTGGGCCATCCTCCCATCATCTCCGGTCTCCTGCTTTTCACACCTGCTTTTCACAAGCAGAATCCTCGCCTGGTTTGGGTGGGCAGGGTCCTTTCGGGGTCATCCGGACCTGGTGCCCTCAACGGGCAGGGACATCTTCAAGCAGATGAGGTGGCTCAGAGCCTTGCCTGACCTGAGCTTGGATGTTTCCAGGGAGGAGGCACCTCCCACATCTCCGGGCACCTTCTGTCTGTGTTTCCCCACTCTCCTGGTAAAAAAAAAATTTCTTCCTTAGATCTAATCTAAGCCTGCTTCCCTCCCTTCAGTTAAAAACCATTCCCCTTTGTCCTGTTGCAACAGAGCCTGTGAGGAACTTGACTCTGGAAAGTAACTTCTTTCGTTTCTTTCTTTTTTCTCCTTTGGGCAGCACCCATTTTTATCAGCAGCCAAGCCTCTCTCCAGCTTGACCCCTCTGATCGCTGTGGCAAAGCAATTAAGGGAGCAGCAGAGGAGATGAAGCCCTCGAGGGCAGCTTTTTGTTACAGTAGTTAGGACAATTAGTTAGTTATGGTAGTTAGCACTGCTAGTTGCTTATGGTAGTTAGGACAGCCTGTTTGTTATGGTAGTTAGGAAACCCTGTTCGTTATGGTTGTTATGACACCCAGTTTGTCATGGCAGTTTTTTGAATAAAAACTCTTAAACCTCCAGACCCTTGACCTGTCCTTCTCCCCCTGTGACTCAGCTGCCCAGAGCAATGCAAGGGGAGAACAGGCCCAGCCTTGCCCAGAGCTGAGCCCCAGCAGAGCCCTGGCAGAGCCCAGAGCAGCCTCGGCATCTGCAGAATCAGCCTGGAAGGAGGTGCTTGGAGCCTTCTGGGCTGCAGCCGACTCTTGGTTACAAACTGTGTGTGGTGGAAATGCCGCTGGTTCTGCAAGAGGGCAGAAGGGGCCTGGGGAAGGCCAGAAGGGCCATGGGAAAGGCTCCATGCAATGGAAAAACCTGCCCAGTGTTGGAGAACAAACATGCCGTTATCCCCTCCCACAGAGGGGATAAAAATTTAATCCTAAATATAATCCTAAACAAAGTCGAACAGGGGCAGGGGAGGAGCCCCGGCCCTTCCTCTCCTGCAAACCAAAGCCTCCGTGGCTCGGTTCTGAGCCCCCCGGCGCTGGTGGCCCGCGGGGGTTGGTTTGTGTCAGGCTCGCTGCCACCAGCCCGGGACAGGGCGGGCGCTGGAGGCTCCGGATGGGAGATGCCATCCCGGGACAGCATTTGGGGGCACCTGTGAGCGCAGGCAGGGGAGGGGGCTCAGGCAGGGACGGTGAAAGGAGTGAGATGAATGTGTCTTTAAAACAAACCGTGTGAATCTGCCTTAGACAGGGCCAGGTAATGTGGATAGGAAGTAACGAAAGAAACCATCACTTCTAGAAAACAGTACTGATTGACATGGACTGCTGCTCAGCCAAGGCCATGTTAAATTTCTGAAGTAGAGAAGAACAACAAAGACTTAAAAGAATGATTGTTTTGTTTTACTATACGAAAAAGAAAAGCAGGAGTGTGTGCACGTTGGAGGGAGAGATGTAGTAGACAGATCAGGAAGTCTGAACCTTCCAAGGTGCAGGCCCAGGGACAGGGCAGCACCCCTGCGCTACCACCAGGAACAGAGAAGCAGTGACAGGACCTGACTGTGACCCCCTCCCCTGTGCAGTCACTGTGTGGGACTGAGGGAGGGAATGGAGGATAAAGGGAAGCCTGGGAAGGAGGGAAGGGTGAGGGGAAGATGTTTTTGTAGGAATTATTTTACTTCTCAGTCTCTTGCTCTGATTTGCTTGATAATAAATTCAATTCATTTCCCCTAGTCGGGTGTGTTGTGCCTGTGAGCAGTGATTAAATTATCCCCACCCTTATCCAAACCCTCGAGTCTCTCCTTATGTGTTCTGTTCCCTGCCCAAGGTGAGGAGGGACGTGACACAGAGGTTTTGGCCTCTCTTCAGCATCCCCTGCTCCTGCCTGGGCTCCTGCCGGGGTTGCAGGTGAGTCCCTGCTCCATCCCGGACTCGCTCCCAGCGCCCTCAGGTCCCGCTCCCCCCGAGCTCCCGGCGGTTCCGGGCAGCAGCGCTTCCTTGGCCTCCTGCCCGGGCCGGGCCCAGCGCCGGGGCCGCTCCTCAGCCGAGGTTTCCGAGAAATGCCGGAGTTCGGCGAAAGGAGCCGAGTGCGTGCCGTGTGCAGAGCCCGCCACACGTCGCGATTGGCTGGTTCTGCCGTCACTCCTGGTTCTGGCTGCGCGCTGATTGGGCAGAGCGGGGAGACGCACAGCCCCGGTGCCGCCCCCCGGGCGCCCCTGGCCCAGCCGAGCCGCCATCGGCAGAGTCTCTGTCTCACTTGACCCAACACCAACGGGGGCACCGGTAGGGGAAGCCCTGCGAGTGCCCCGAGTGCAGAAGAGCTTCCTTTGTGCCCTGCTCCAGCTCCATCCCCATGGGAGGATCGGCCTTGGATGATCCCCAGTGACCCCCGCTGGGCAGAGCCCTGGTGACCCCCGTTCCTGGTGATCCCTGCTGGGTGTGGGGAAGGTGTTGGAGAGATTTCTTTCCCTTCTTCTCCTGCTGTCATTTGGTTGGTAATAAATTCCCTCCCTGTGCCCAGGCTGGATCTCTTTTGCCTTTGCCAGTGCTCAGGGCAGGATTGCTCCTGTCCTCTTGACTCCTGGGCCTTTCCTTCTATTTCCTGTCCCTGTGCAGTTGCAGAGGGCAGGGGCAGAGTGGTTTTGGTGGTTCCTGGCATCCAGGCAGGGCCAGCCCAGCCCCGGGATTCCTGAGGGTCTTGTGGGCATCCCCCATGTGCGGGACATCCCCGCTGGAGGAGGGTGTCCCCCCGTGGGGCAGCCCCAGCCCTCGGGCAGCGCTCAGCCAAGCAGAGAACACCCTCAGCTGGGGCCTCATTTTTTGTGCACCCCTGAGCCCCTGGAAATCTCCATCCCAATTTGGGGTTAAACTTGAGCTCCTGTCTATCTGGGACCCCATTTCTGGAGCTGTATTGGGATTGCAGGGCCTGGTTTTGGTAGCAGGGGGTGTTCAGGGCTGGCTTTTGAGAGAAGCTGCCAGAAGCTTCCTCCGTGTCCAGCAGAGCCAACCCGTGGTGCCTCCAAAGACTGAGGTGCCGCATGCTGAGATCCACGGGGATGCAGAGATCCCCCCAGAGCCCCTGGAGGAGCCCCTGGCAGAGCAGGGCAATGCCTGACAGGAGGCTGTGACCCCGGGGGACACCTGCGGGCAGAGGGGCCCCCGCTGGAGCAGCCTGTCCTTGAGGGGCTGAGCCTGTGGCAGAGTGACCCACGCTGCAGCAGCTTGAGGGGGGCTGTTCCCCACGGGATGGGCTGAGCTTGAAGGAGTTCCTGGAGAACTCTGCTGTGGGAGGGAGCCCAGGGTGCAGCAGGGGAACAGCTCCTGTCCCTGAGCAGCCGGAAAAGCCCCGGGGCACGAACTGACCATGGCCCCATTCCCTGTCTCCCTGCTCTGCCGGGGTAGGAGGTAGAGCTGGAAGGAGGGAGGCCTGAGGGGAGGCTGATTTGAAAGGTCTCATTTACTTCTCGTTATCGTGCTCTGAATTTTTGGAGTTTCCTGCCAGAAATCTCTCCCCTCTTCTACTCATCGACAGGGTTTGGGGGCAGTTTTCCCTTTTTCGGGGAAATCAAAGTGACGAACTGATGCTCCTAGTGAGGGGGTAGGAGAAGTGAGGCTTCAGGGCTTCCCGCTGAGTGGGAGGCACCCAGCACGCAGGGCTGGGCCAGGCGGTCCGGGAGGTGCGGAGAACTTTGTTTGTGTTTTGAGCTCAATCCCGGCTGGGGCCCGGGCGCGTCCCAGGGCGGTTCCTGATCTGCGGCTTTGCCCTCAGACAGCCCGGGGGCGGGGCCTGAGAGGCTGTGCCGTGTGCAGAGCCCGCCACTCGCCGCGATTGGCTGGCTCTGCCGTCACTCCTGGCTTTCGCTGCGCGCTGATTGGGCAGAGCAGAGCGGAGAAACGCCCACGTCCCGGCCCCCTGGCGACCCTGGCGCCATTTTGAAGAGCGTCTGTGCGGGCCCTGGAGCGGCGGCAGCGGCCGGAGCCCGGGGAGGCGGCGGCGGAGCTCGGAGGCGGCCCCGGCGCAGGTGGGAGCCGCGCTGGGTTGTGCTACCGGGGCTCGGGGCTGGCTGCGGGCGGAGGGGGCGGCAGGGGGCTCTGGCTGTGGCTGGGTTGTGCCGTGTCCGCGCCGTGTTCCCCGTGCCCTGAGGGCGCTGCGGGAGCGGCTGCCCGCCGTCTCCTTCCCGCGGGTGCCTGGGCTAATAGATAATCTGATACCATCATAAATGTGAAATGTCGCGTTCCTCGCTTGAGTGGATTGAGTGGTTGTTATTTCAACGACAGCTTGTAATCTAATTATGCAATTCGAATGATAAATGCCTTCTCTGGCTCCTGATATGAATTGGTTGGGGTTCCCAGGAGCTGGTCCCTGGTGTTGTAGGATTTGTTCTGGTGGCCGTTCATCTTTTCCCCGTTTTTGAGGCTCTCCCTCCTGCGTGGGGTGTGTCAATTGACCGCTTTTCGCTGATTGAATGGTATATTTTGATTTCCAGTTGATTTCGGTGAACTTGCGGTAGCTAAAAACGCCCAGAGGTCTGATACACCCTGTATAACACAGACAATGCCAGCACATGTTAGAGTGGGTAGAAGGATGATTCCCCCCTTCCCCATCACTTTTTTTAGGTGAAGTTTTCATAACATTCTCCGTTTGATGTTTTCCTTTGCAGCTGAACCCATTTCTGTTGCAGAGTCAGAGATCCTCCCTCTGGGCTCTGCCCTTGGCTGTGCCAATTCCATCTGTGCAAGCAGGCAGAGCTTGGGCTGAGGGACAGAGGGAATCAGCCCAATTCCTGCCCCGGGCAAGAAGCCCCTGGTGCATTGTGCACACTTTTCCCCAGCAGTGTTAATTTGCATTTCTAAAGCTTCTCTTCCAGTGCAGCCATTGAATGACTCACATGTGGCCCCCACACAATCTGCATTTTTCTTTTTTATTCTTTTTTTTTTTTTTTTACCAATATTCTATTAACTGTTTACAAGTTAAAGTGTCACCTTTAAAGCTCTTCTAGTTTTGCAAAATGCAGCCTAAAGGTGAACTTTGAAAAACCCATATACCAAAATTTTGTGATCACTGGGAGCCACACACAAACATACACAAAACATTCCAAAGCAATCAAGGTTTTTCTTTCTTCTCCTAAGACTACAAATTGATTCTCACACCCCTGGCCCAAACTTAACTGACAATACAGAAGTAGGACTATTGCAAAAAATTATTCTAATGGTAATCTTGTCATTGAAACTGTGGGAAAAACAAAAACTCTCCAACAATATCTTTAGTGTTAGGGAGTCAAGGCATCACTTGATTCTGGCCAGGATGGGCAACAGAAATCATTTCATCCACACATAGCCTGGTGTGCAGAGAAAATCATTCCATGACATGGGAGTTTTACTGGATTTTTCCTGAACTTTTTACAGTCTGAACCCATAGAAATCCATTGGTTTGATGTTCATTGCTTCCAAGTTGCTGAGGTCTCAGGATTTGATTTCCTGTTGGACCCGGATTTCTTTTCCTCTGATGTTAATTAGGTCTGCACTCCTGGATTTCCTTCTCAGCCTTTTCCAGACCAGGTGTCTGCAGCTCTTCCAGGGGCAGTGTCTGGGGTGGGTGTTGGTTGCTGTTTGCTGATGGTCGTTGATGTTTTGTTGATGGTCGTTCTCTCTGTGGGGATCTTTTGGGCTCTTCCCAGTCTGGTGAGATGTTAAACTCATCTCTGTTGAGTGGTGTAACATCCCTTAAAATAAAACCTTTAAAATTCCTTTCCCCAGGGCAAAGGCAAACCGAGCCTGAGTGGAGAAATAAAATAAAAACCAGTTTTAAAGTCGGTCTATTTTCCAACCATCTAATCCCACCCAGCCATTTCAGTGTGTGAGTCTGGCTGAGCCCCAGAGTGGAATTGTCCCGTTGTCTCCCGAGCCCCTGTGGCAGTGCAGGCACAGAAAGCACTGAAGCTGCAGCAGTGGCAGCAAGGATTGGCCCGCAGTGCCTGGAGATGCCCAGGGAGGGTGCCCAGGCAGAGCATTCCAGCAGAGGATCTGTGGGCAGGCACAGGGGCTTCCCCGGGGCTGTGGAGCCCTGGCTGCTGCTCCCTTGCCTTCAGTGCAGGGGCAGTCGTGGCCTGTTTGACATTCACAGGCAATTCCAGTTCCTTTGCTGAGCCTGGAAGAGCCATGGCTGGGGCATCAAACATTTTGAGTGTTTTCATTTTCTCCAGCTTTGTTCTCTTTCTCGTGTCCATACCATAACACTGAGGCTGTCTGGGGTTACAAAGTCACACAATGTTCTGGCTGGAGCAGAGGATCCTCAGTCCAGGTCCTGCAATTCCCTCTTACTCCTCAGAGTATTCACATCTCCTTTTTAGTCCTGTATAACACTAATTCTAAAATTCCCTGGACCCTCCCTGGGTCAATACACCACAAACCTTCAATCAAAGTATGTCCCAAATATTTAACCTTTTTCTCCACCATTTGTGCTTTTTTCTTTTTTTCAAATACTCCAAGATGCTTTTTATCCTGAAAACTGAGCCATTTCACAGAGGCTTCTTCTACCATTTCTTCTTGTCCTGCTGACTGGAGCTGGAGTCATCCACATCCTGCATTATCCCAATCCCTGGGGGTGAGGTAAATTCTTTGGATGTTTTCTGCCAGGCTTGTCCCAATAAGGCTGGTGCTTCCCTGCATCCCTGCAGCAGGACTGTCCATGTCTTTCCTGTTTTCCCTTCTTCCTTTTGTTCCCACTCCAAGGCCAAACCCTGTTCACCATCCTGTGTGAGTGGGCATCCCCAGAAAGCATCTTTTCCATCAAGGACTGAATGGGAGCAGTGTGAGGAGGGAACCTGGTTCCAGATGGTGTCAGGATCTGAGACTGTGGGGTGCCTGGGTTTCAGAATCTTGTTTATTGTTCTTAGGTTCTGCACCATTCTGTGGATTCCATCTGATTTCTTGCCTGGCAGCATAGGAGCATTCCAGGGAGAGACCCCTGGCTCCAAAAGCCCTGCCTTTCCCAAGGGCTCAATACCAGGCTGTGAGCCCTTCCTTCCCTCCCTTGGAATGGGGTATTGCTGTTAGACCCCACTTGTCCTGGTTGCTTCAGAGGAATTTGGAGAGGGTGGGGATCTGATTTTCCCAATTTCCCTGGGGCTGCCCACACTTCTGGGTTCACTTCAGCCCAGGCCTTGCCAGACATTTGTCACAAAGGTACAGGAGAACCAGCCTGTGTATCACCTTTGCCAATATTAATTTGCATTCCCCATTTAGCCATCAAATCCCTTCCCTAAATATGATAACAATCATATTTAGGGGCAAATGAAAATTCCTGCATTTCAAACCCATCCCCATATCCCCAATAGAGGTTGAATGAAGCACAGCTGCTCATCTTTCCCACTTATCACCTGAATAATCCAAGACATTTTTGGCATTTTCCCCCCTTAGGTCTGAGATTGAGAGTGGATGGAGAGGCCCCTGTGTCTGTGAGGAAAGGCCTCCTGTCGATGCAGAGCCACCCTGAATGTTCTCAAGGGCTCCAGTGCGGTGGGTCCCTGGTGTGATGGGACCTCTGCCACCCCTGCCAATCCATGTCCCTGCAGGGGTGGACTTCCTCCTCATGATGATGCTGACCTCCTTGTTTTCCTCTCCTGGAAACCGGGGATACAAGGGATCTGGATCAGCTGGCAAATTTTGAGCATTACACTTTGCTGAAGAACATCCCAGTGCTCAGTATTTTTCTCTTCCTCCTCTTTTCCATCATCCATTTTCTTACCACAGCGATTCCTGCTGCTGCTTCTTGCCTCAACCATATTCCTGCACACTCCCCTTCACCCTTTCCCTTCCCAGCACACCCACACCATCCATCCCCTGTTGTCTAAATCCCTTCTTGACTTCCCTAATTGCTCCCCTGGGTGTCCATGTCCTTAATTACCTCTGGGAGAATGTGCAAACTGCCTGAACATTCTCCCAAGGGACACTTGGTGGGACACAGACACGGAGAGTGACATGGGGACACCTGGACATGGAGGGGGACGTGGCCATTCATGAGGACACAGGGGGACACGGGCTCAGATGGAGATGTGGGGGACAATGACAGGGATGGAAAAATGGTGGGGAGACAGCCGTGGGTGAGATATTTTGGGATCATCATCCCTTTTGCTGGGACCCCTTCCTGGCTTTCCCTTTTCCACCCTGCATGGGTGCCCTGCCATGGTTACTCCCTGGAGATCCCAGTGCCCTCCCTGATGAGATTTTCAGTGCTCTCTCCCTGCCAACTCTTCACAGCCCCCCCGATCTGTCACTCGTCTGTCTCCTGGACACTCTCGGGTCCCCAGTCAATCCCCGGTGCCGCCGCCACCCAAGGGAGCCGATCACCCAAACTGGGTGAGGCACCTTCAGCTCCACTCACTGCCCGCCGCCCCGGGCGGTGGAAGGAAATTCCAGTGGAGCCCCAAGGTGTGTGGAAAAATTCACATTACCTGAGGTTTGTGTCCAGAAGGCAGAGGAGTCCTGTACAAGTCATTTCATTCATAAAACAAGGGAGAGGCCATGGGACATTTCCCATGGGGTCTCTCCAGTTCTTGGAGGACGCAGCCTCCTTTTCATCCTAATTTTCCTGGCAGCATCTCCCTCTCCCTTTCCCCACTGGCTGAAGTACTTGAGAGGTACAGACTTCCCAATGCACCTACCACATACCCCCCTTAATATGCACCCCACTTCTGTCTGGGTAGGGATATTCACAGCTCTGTTAATTCTTTGTTCTTCTTCTGGAAGTTCCTGAATTGAGCAGGACCTTGGCTAAGCAGCAGTCTGTGTTGTCAGTTAATAACATTTTCTGGAACTGATGGCTTCTTCTGTCCCTTCCTTCTGTCCAAGTGCCTGGCCCTATCTCCAAGCAGATTCTCAGCATCTGTTTGTAAATCACTTTCCTCTTCTTCCTTCCCTGGGGCTCCCCCGTTTATGGGACATCCTTATGGTTTAGAAGAGGTTTTGGCTGAGTCTGGATATTTGTCGAGTTTTTGATTTGTGTCTTGATGTTTGGAGGACTTTTGGGCTGAATCTTGGTGTTTTGGAGGTTCTTACAGATACAAGGTGCCCAATGACTTCCTGAGATGAATTTGGGCAAGGAGGAACCCCCAGCCTAAGGCGCTCTCCTCTTGTTTTTTCCCCAAACCAGGATTTGTCATTCCCAAGGAGTGTCCGAATGGAGGAGGAGGAAAAGCCCCGGAGATCCGGCAGGAGGAGGGGCTGCAAACCCAGCCCAGGGAGCTGCGAGGAGGAAAGACCCCCCCTGTGCCAGGAGGGCGGCCGGAGATCCAGCCAGAGCTCAGAGCTGGAGGAGAAGCCTGATGGAGGGGAGAAGCCCCACGAGTGCTTGGAATGTGGGAGGGGTTTCAGGTACAGGTCCCACCTGATCCAGCACCAGGTGATCCACACTGGGGAACGGCCCTATGAGTGTGGGGAGTGTGGGATGAGCTTCAGACAGAAGGGCTCCCTGACACAACACCAGAGGATCCACACTGGGGAAAAGCCCTATGAGTGTGGGGAATGTGGGAAGAGCTTCACCCACAAGAGCAATCTTAGGCAACACCAGATGATCCACACTCAGAAACGGCCCCACAAGTGTGGGGAATGTGGGATGAGCTTCATCCAGAAGGGCAATCTTAGGCAACACCAGATGATTCACACTGGGGAAAAGCCGTACAAGTGTGGGGAATGTGGGAAGAGCTTCAGAATAAGCTCAGTCCTGATCCAGCACCAGGTGATCCACATTGGGGAACGGCCCTACAGCTGCTTGGAATGTGGGAAGAGCTTTGGATGCAGCTCCCACCTGAGAAACCACCAGCGCATCCACACTGGGGAGAGGCCCTACGAGTGTCCCGAGTGTGGGAAGAGGTTCCAGACCAGCTCCCATCTGCTCACACATCAACGGATTCACAGAGAGGAGAGGCCCTTCCGCTGCCCCGACTGCGGGAAGGGCTTCAAGCGGAACTGCACCCTCACTCTCCACCGGCGCATCCACACCGGGGAGAGGCCCTACGAGTGTCCTGAGTGTGGGAAGAGCTTCTCACAGAGGTCTCACTTGACCCAACACCAACGGAGCCACTACTAAGGGAAGCCCTGGGAGTGCCCTGAGAGCGGGAAGAGCTTCGTGCGCTGCTCCAGCTCCATCCCCGTGGGAGGATCGGCGTTGGATGATCCCCAGTGACCCCGTTGGGCAGAGCCCTGGTGATCCGTGGTCCTGGTGATCTGTGTTGGGAAGACACCTGGCTGGGGGAGCTCCACATCTTCCTGTCTCCCTGTGGGCACCTGGATGAACGCAGGGGCAGGAACATCCATTGGGAAACACACAGACACTGGGAAATCCTTGGAGAGAGTGAATTTGTTGACTTTCAACCCCAGAAAATCTTTTGTGTTCAATCTTATCTTCTGGGGCCTCAAGGAATATTGCATGGTCTTGGAGGTCTTTTCCAACCTCAGAGATTCCACAGTTTTGGTTTCCTGTTGCCCTAGGGTGATGTTATGATGTTTGTATCCCCAATTGTCTGTTGGGTTTATGCTGCATATTACACTCTGTACCTTTAATATTGGCTCTGAGAGTAAAAAGCGGGGGAGAAGCTTTGTTTTGAAGTTTGTTTTCAGAAACCTTCCTCCTCCAGGCTGGCCTTGAGAGTGCGAGTCAACAACACACAGACATGAGATGGAGAGGGTTTTTTTCCCTCTTTCTCTTCTTTTTAGTTAGTTAGTGAATCTGGCTGCAGTGGAGAAGCTTCGGTTTTCTTTTTCCTCTTTTTTTTCTTTTTTGCCCTTTTTTTCACCTTCTTTTGGAACTGTTCAAACCTCCCTGGACTGAGGACCCGGGGGGCTCCAGGGGGAGCTTGCCCCTGGGACCCACCAAGATCTGCCCTGCACAGCAACTTTTCCCAGCACCCGAAGGACTGAGAACAGAGCAACCACCTACAGGAGGGACTTCTTTCCTAATTTGTCATCTCTCCAGAGTGGCATGAAGTTCTTGTCATCTGATATTCTTCAATTTATTGTGCTGGGGAGTGCTTTGCCAGTTTAATAAACAGGTTTTTCTTTCCACTTCTCTCTGAGGAGGTCTCTCCTGAACCGGTTGGGGGAGGAGAGGGAGAGCTCCCTAGGAGGTTTCCTCCCAAATTTGCCCTAAACCACTACATATTTCTTGCTCATCTCATGGTTTTTATGATCCCATGGCCATGGTGAAGTCATGGTCACCTCATGTTCATCTCATGGTCACCTCATGACCTTGATCACCTCACGATCATGGTCATGAAATGCTTGTGGTCATTAAATGGTCATGTTCATGGTCATGTTGTGGTCAACTCATGGTCACAGTCGTAGTTTTGTCATGGTCATTTCCTGAGCACCATCATCTCATGTTCATGGTCGTCTCCTGATCACAATCACCTCATGCTCATGGTCACGGTCCTCTCATGGCCATGATGATCTCATGGCCATGGTTGTGTCATGTTCATCTCATGGTGAGCTCATGATCTCGATCACCTCATAGGTGTGTCATGGTCATCTGATGGTCACAGCCCTCTCATGGTCATGATCATCTCATGGGCAGGGTCACAGTTATGCTAATCACATGGTCATGATCATCTCATGGTGTCTAGGTTTGAACGACAGGTGTCTGCTCAGGAAGGAGGAGCCTCCCTTGGAACGGAGAATTCAAACCCCCTTCCTGTGAATTATTATAATTTTGAAAATTCAGGGGGTCTGAGGCACAGGTACGGGGACAGGAATCACAGTTCTTTACTGGTGTGTATAACCAGGCAAACAAACAACACCAACCACAGCATTGATAACAAACAGAACCAGGAACCCAGGAACAGCTTCCCTGAGCGCGGCACTTTCCCCTGGGGTGCAGTTCCGGGCACAGCCGGCAGGGGCGCTGGTGGCTCCCGGTGGGTAGGGCAGGTGCAATGATCCCCCCGCAGCTGCAGGGGGCGCTGTGGCGCGGGCTCAGGGAGCGCGCGGTGATGGCGGCTTTGGCCGGGCCGGGCAGGGATGGAGGAGAGGCTTTGCTTCACAAAGCCCTGGGGCTGCCGATCCCAGTGCCCCAGCAGGACTCTCGGAAGCAGCAAGCTGGGCCAGCAAGATGTCTCAGCAGGCAGGGGGTGCGGGGCTATGGTGCAGCGAAAGCTTGGAGCAGTGCTGAAGGAGCAGCAGGGGTGGGACAGCAGCAGCCCGGCTCCCAGCAGGGCAGAGAGGGTTGAGCTCAAGATCGCAGGCACTCAAGCAGATGGGGATAGTTCCCTCTTTTAGTGAGCTGGGTGTTAAGAAGGTCCCAGATCAGTGGCTGCTCTTGCAGGCAAAGGCTCACCCCACAGTAGAAGAAAGCAGGACTGAGCTGGGCTCCAGCAGCGAATTCCCTTCCCCAAGCAGCAGCTTCGATTGTCCTCCCCCAAAGCCAAGAAAGAGAGAGAGAGAGAGCCAGCAGCTGCGCCAGCTCCATCTTTTACCTGTCAATTCTTGCGGTATCTCTGCCCCTTGGAGAGAAACTCCCAGATAAGAGAAGTGCAACCAGATGCCCTCCTCCCCTGAGGTTGATCACTCTTTGTGTTTCTCAAGTACCCAGTTGTTAGTGTTTCCTAGCAACTTATGGGGAAAAGTTCTGTAAGTAAAAAGGAACAAAAGGAAAGAAACTTAACCTGCAACACATGGGTATGGTCACAGTCACAGTTACCACATGGTCATGGTCATCTCGTGATCATCTTGTGGTCAACTCATGGCCACAATCATTTCATGGTCATCTCATGGCCATGGTTGTGTCATGGTCACAGTCATGGTCATCTCATGGTCAACTCATTACCACAATCATATCATGGTCATGTCAGGACCATAGGTGAGTCATCATCATGGCCATCTCATGGTCATGTGTAGCAATGGAGAACAAAGACACATGGACCTCCTTACTTGCTCCGAAGAAGATCATTTATTGTAACCAACCGAGCCTTTTTAAACTCGAAACTTAACCCAAACTTCACCAAACTTAACTGAAACAAGCACACATTGGCTGCCTGTCAAGGCGGTGTTGCTGTTGATGCGTCCCTTTAGCCAGCCAGCTCTCCAATCATGTGGTGTCCACACATCTCCCCAAACAATCACTGCCTCACGCGCGAGGTGACCACCAACCCGCTCTCTGTCAATCTGACGTGCAGCTGAACCCTTCCCAGAGTGCTTTTTTGGTGAATAAAAGTGAAAGGAAGTGAAAAGGATTTAACAAAGGTGGAAAAGGTCCTTATTCTGCAAGGCTTTCCTTATTTCCTGCAGTTATGGTCATCACCATCATCTTCTGGTCATGGTCATCTCATGGTCTTGATCACCACATAGCCATGGTGCACTGTGGTCATCTCATGGTCACCTCTTGGTCAAGATTGTGTCATGGTCACAGTCATGGTCATCTCAACGCCTTCATCATTTCATGGCCATGGTGGTGTCATGGTAACAATCATCCCATGCTCATCTCATGGTCATGGCCATCTCATGGTCACAGTCATTTCCTGATCACCATCGTCTTATGCTCATGGTCATCTCACTGTAACGGTCATCTCCGGATTGTCACATCATGGTCATCTCATGGCCACAATCACATCAGGGTCACCTCAAGGCCATGGTTGTGCCATGGCAAACCCATGGTTATTTCTTGGTCGAAATCATCTCAGGCCCAGGGTTGTGGTTGTGTCATGGTCACAGTCATGGTCATCTCAGTCTTGTGTCACTCATGGTCACTCTTATCTCACAGCCATGGCTCATGTCATGGCCATGGTCACAGCCAAGGAATCTATCTGAGATCGCGAACCCTGATTTTGGGACAGTCAGGGACCTTTGGGGACAACGAGGCCTGGCCTGACCCCTCCTCCCATCCCACTGCCCCTCCAGGAGCCCGATGTGGCTAAACCTCTCCTGGGGACACCTCAGACATGGGACACGGAGCTGGAAATGAATCCCAAGGGATGGAGTTGGATGTGGCTGGCAAGTCCCCAACCTCCTCCTGGTGTCCCCAACCTGCTCCTGGTTTCCCCATTTCCATTCATGTGTCCCCATCCCTGTCCCCATTTGAGGTGATGCCGGTGTTCTTCAGCCCAGCCAGCTCCCGGCACCGGCGCCAGGAGTGGGCTGCCCCCAGAAAGCCAGGCAATCCGGGGTGCAGCTGTAGGGCACAGTTGCTCTATAGCACAGGTGGCACGCGTCGAGGGCAGGGACAAGGAACAGGGAGAGGCCTTCTGTGTGATTTCCAAAGGTGTTTATTGCCCAGAGGGTCAGGGACAGAAAAAGGCACAGAACCTGGGCTTGCAGGGGCTTTTAAGTGGGGGAGGTCTTGGGAGAGGATACAATTTCCAACCAATAAGGGTGACGTGGGGGAGAAACATAAGGCAGGGAGTACAATGCACAGACCAATGAAAGAACACAAGGGGAGGGAACAGTTTAAACCAACCACTGGGGCGTCGAAGGTTGGGGGATTGACAGGGAAGGATCTGGAAGAAGGGGCAGGGTTAGGGAAGGATTGACAATTCTGTAGGAGGAGGGAAGGGCAGGTCTAGGGAAGACAGACAACCAGGGCAAAACCAACAATACAAGGGAAAAGGAACAATCCATTAGGGATAAAATATACTGTAACAATACAAAATATGGGTGGTATATAAAACTGACCATTAAAACTGAGCTGCAATTGGAGACACAATAAAAACACACCACAACAGAAAGGGATTACTGGAACCCTGTAGAGGAGACCACACTCACTCCAGTGCCCTCTTTAAAATCGTCTCTCCAACGGAGACACCCTATGAGTGTGGGCAGTGTGGGAAGAGCTTCAGCTGGATCTCCCACCTCATCCCCCGCCAGCACATCCACACCGGGGAGAGGCCCTACAAGTGTCCCCAGTGTGAGAAGAGATTCACTCGGAGCTCTCACTTGACCCAACATCAATGGGAGCACTGGTAGGGGAAGCCCTGCGAGTGCCCCGAGTGCAGGAAGAGCTTCCTTTGTGCCCTGCTCCAGCCCCATCCCCGTGGGAGGATCGGCATTGGATGATCCCCAGTGACCCCCGTTGGTGACCCCCGTTCCTGGTGATCCCTGCTGGGTGTGGGGAAGGTGTCGGAGAGATTTCTTTCACTTCTTGTCCTGCTGTCATTTGGTTGGTAATAAATTCCCTCCCTGCTCCCAGGCTGGATCTGTTTTGCCTTTGCCAGTGCTCAGGGCAGGATTGCTCCTGGTCCTTCTCTTGACTCCTGGGCCTTTCCTTCTATTTCCTGTCCCTGTGCAGTTGCAGAGGGCAGGGACACAGTGGTTTTGGTGGCTCCTGGCATCCAGGCAGGTCCAGCCCAGCCTGGGATTTCTGAGGGTCTTGTGGGCATCCCCCGTGTGTGGGACATCCCCGCTGGAGGAGGGTGTCCCCCCGTGGGGCAGCCCCAGCCCTCGGGCAGCGCTCAGCCAAGAGAGAACACCCTCAGCTGGGGCCTCATTTTTTGTGCACCCCTGAGCCCCTGGAAATCTCCATTCCAATTGTGGGTTAACCTGAGCTCCTGTCTATCTGGAACCCCATTTTTGGAGCTGTATTGGGATTGCAGCGCCTGGTTTTGGTAGCAGGGGGTGTTCAGGGCTGGCTTTTGAGAGAAGCTGCTGGAAGCTTCCTCCGTGTCCAGCAGAGCCAACCCGTGGTGCCTCCAAAGACTGAGGTGCCGCATGCTGAGATCCACGGGGATGCAGAGATCCCCCAGAGCCCCTGGAGGAGCCCATGGCAGAGCAGGGCAATGCCTGACAGGAGGCTGTGACCCCGGGGGACACCTGCGGGCAGAGGGGCCCCCGCTGGAGCAGCCTGTCCTTGAGGGGCTGAGCCTGTGGCAGAGTGACCCACGCTGCAGCAGCTTGAGGGGGGCTGTTCCCCACGGGATGGGCTGAGCTTGAAGGAGTTCCTGGAGAACTCTGCTGTGGGAGGGAGCCCAGGGTGCAGCAGGGGAACAGCTCCTGTCCCTGAGCAGCCGGAAAAGCCCCGGGGCACGAACTGACCATGGCCCCATTCCCTGTCTCCCTGCTCTGCCGGGGTAGGAGGTGGAGCTGGAAGGAGGGAGGCGTGAGGGGAGGCTGATTTGAAAGGTCTCATTTACTTCTCGTTATCGTGCTCTGAATTTTTGGAGTTTCCTGCCAGAAATCTCTCCCCTGTTCCACTCATCGACAGGAGTTTGGGGGCAGTTTTCCCTTTTTCGGGGAAATCAAAGTGATGAACTGATGCTCCTAGTGAGGGGGTAGGAGAAGTGAGGCTTCAGGGCTTCCCGCTGAGTGGGAGGCACCCAGCAGGCAGGGCTGGGCCAGGCGGTCCGGGAGGTGCGGAGAACTTTGTTTGTGTTTTGAGCTCAATCCGGGCTGGGGCCCGGGCGCGTCCCAGGGCGGTTCCTGATCTGCGGCTTTGCCCTCAGACAGCCCGGGGGCGGGGCCTGAGAGGCTGTGCCGTGTGCAGAGCCCGCCACTCGCCGCGATTGGCTGGCTCTGCCGTCACTCCTGGCTCTCTCTGCGCGCTGATTGGGCAGAGCAGAGCGGGGACGAGCCCGCGTCCCGTCCCACACCGGAGGCGCCATTGCAGGAGCATTTGTTCGGGCCCGGGAGCGGCGGCAGCGGCCGGAGCCCGGGGAGGCGGCGGCGGAGCTCGGAGGCGGCCCCGGCGCAGGTGGGAGCCGCGCTGGGTTGTGCCGGGGCTCGGGGCTGGCTGCGGGCGGAGGGGGCGGCAGGGGGCTCTGGCTGTGGCTGGGTTGTGCCGTGTCCGCGCCGTGTTCCCCGTGCCCTGAGGGCGCTGCGGGAGCGGCTGCCCGCGGTCTCCTTCCCGCGGGTGCCTGGGCAGGAGCCGGTGCCGGAGCAGCGCTGGCTCGTCCCGGTTCCTGTGGGTAGGACGGAGGCGGCTGCGCTGTCCCCGGGCCTGTGCGGGAAAATTCGCATGGCCAGAGGTTTCTGTGCCCGAAGGAGACAGAGGAGTCCTGTAAAAGTGACTTTCTTGATGAAGAAAGGGAGAGGCCATGCGGCATTTGCCATGCGGTCTCTCCAATTGTTGCATTACGCACCCTCCTTTTTATCCTGATTTTCCCTTCCGCATCTCCCTCTTTGCCCGCTGGCGAAGTTCCTTGGAAAGTTCAGACTTCCCGATCCGCCTGCTGCATGTCCTCGTTAATGTGCACCCCCCTTTTGTATAACATCCGATATTCCTGGCTCTGTTCAGGCTTTGTTCTTCTTCTCCATGTTCAGGAATTCAGCAGGATCTTGGCTGAGCAGCAGTCCGTGTCAATGAGTAACATTTTCTGAAACTGATGGTTTCTCCCGTTCCTTCCTTATCTCCAAGTCCCCGGCCCTATCTCCAAGCAGATTCACTCACTGACTCTGTTTTTTCTTCCTGCATCCTCTTTGGTTTTGGGATTATTCTCAGTGACCTCATTCCCTGTGCTTTTGTAGCCGTTTCAATGATGCCATTGAAATGATCACTGGGTTCTCTGGCTCCTGATATGAATTCATTCGGGTTCTCAGGGGCTGGTCCCTGGTGTTGTGGGATTTGTTCTGGTGGCCGTTCATCTTTTCCCCATTTTTGGACGCTACCTCCAGCCAGGGCTGCATCAATTTGTCTCTTCTCTCTAATTAAATCATCACAGACATCACATCAGATTCCCAGCTGATTTCTCTGAACCTGTGGTAGCAGAACCCCCCCAGTGGTCTGATGCTCCCTGTGTGACACAGACAGTGACAGCACATGTTGGAGTGGGGAGAGGGATGATTCCCCCCCCACTGATTTTAGTGAAGCTTTCCCAACATTCTCCATTTGCTGTTTCCCTTTGCAGCTGAACCAATTTCTGTTGCAGAGTCAGAGATCCTCCCTCTGGGCTCTGCCCTTGGCTGTGCCAATTCCATCTGTGCAAGCAGGCAGAGCTTGGGCTGAGGGACAGAGGGAATCAGCCCAATTGCTGCCCCAGGCAAGAAGCCCCTGGTGCATTGTGCACACTTTTCCCCAGCAGTGTTAATTTGCATTTCTAAAGCTTCTCTCCTGGCTGCCTGGAAGGAAGCTTCTCTTCCAGAGCAGCCATTGAATGCCTCAGATGTGGCCCCCACACAATCTGCATTTTTTCTTTTCTTTTTTTCTTTTCTTAACAATATTCTACTATCTGTTTATGATTTAAAGTGTCATCTTTAAAGCTCTTCTAGTATTGTAAAATGCAGCCTAAAGATGAACTTTGAAAAACCCATACACCAAAATTTTGTGATCACTGAGAGCCACACACAAACACACACAAAAACATTCCAAAGCAACCAAGGTTTTTCTACTTCTTCTCCTGGGACTACAAATGGATTCTCACACCCCTGGCCCAAACTTAACTGACAATATAGAAGTAGGATTATTACAAAAATTATTCTAATGGTAATCTTGTCACTGAAACTGCAGGAAAACTCAAAAACGCTCCAACAATATCTTTAGTGTTAGAGAGTCAAGGCATTACTTGATTCTGGCCAGGATGTGCAACAGAAATCATTTCATCCACACATAGCCCAGGTGTGCAGAGAAAATCATTCCATGACATGGGAGTTTTACTGGATTTTCCTAAACATTCTACAGTCTGAACCCATAGAAATCCATTGGTTTGATGTTCATTGCTTCCAAGTTGCTGAGTTCTCAGGATTTGATTTCCTGTTGGACCCGGATTCCTTTGCCTCTGATGTTAATTAGGTCTGCACTCCTGGATTTCCTTCTCAGCCTTTTCCAGACCAGGTGTCTGCAGCTCTTCCAGGGGCAGTGTCTGGGGTGGGTGTTGGTTGCTGTTTGCTGATGGTCGTTGATGTTTTGTTGATGGTTGTTCTCTCTGTGGGGATCTTTTGGGCTCTTCCCAGTCTGGTGAGATGTTCAACTCATCTCTGTTGAGTGGTGTAACATCCCATCCCTCATTTTCTGGCAATGTCACCATTGGTGTTACCCATACCTGTAAACCTGGATGAACTCACTTTGCATTTCATTTCCCCATTAAACAGGGGAGGATTAAAATGATGCCAAATTTTTCCTAAGTCTAATATCAATCAAGGAATATTGAATGCAAGACAGAGCAGGTGCAGAGAATAAACTGTCACTGATGTCACCTGCACAGCTCCCACCAAGGGCACCATGTGGGTGGGTGAGAGGCTGGACATGACCCCAGAGGTGGCCTGGGCTGAGCCCCAGCGTGGGCAGCAGCAGCTCCGGGGGGATCCTGGCCCTGGGCCCCGCTCAGGTGAGACCCCACCTGCAGAGCCGGGAGCCCCCCTGCAGGATGGGGAGCTGCTGGGGCGAGCCCCGAGGAACTGGAGCCCCTGTGGGGCCGGGCTGGGAGAGCTGGGAATGTTCACCTGGGGAAGGGAAGGGTGCAGGGAGAGCTGTGAGCCCCTTGCAGGGTGTTTTTATGATGCTTGTATCCCCAATCCTCTGCTCTGCTTGTGCTGTACATTCAGTTCTGTACCTTTAAAATGGTTCTGGGAGCGAAGGGGGAGAAAGAAGCAGCAGCAGTTTGTTTTGAGAAAACTGCCTGACTCGCACCCGTCCTTGCTGTGGCGTTGGTCTGAGGCACGAACAGCGCTGGGACAGAGATCTCCTGTGCTCTGAGTTAGTTTGAGCTGGCTGAGGCAGAGAAGTTCCCTGGAATGTTTGTTTTCTTTTTTTTCTTGGGACTGTTTAAATCTGCTCTGGGCTGACAAACCCAGAGGAGCAGCGAGGGCTGGCACCTGCGGGGCCTGGAGCTCCGGAGGGAGTGGGGCTGGGGAGAGACTGAGTGAGCTGAGCTACACCCAGGGCAAGGACTGTCTCTGTTTGCCATCTCTCTTCACAGCAGCCAGAGCTTTTATTGTTTCATATTATTCCATTATTTGTGCTTGTGGGCATCTTGTTTGTTAAATAAATAGTTTTTCCCACTTTTCCCCGAGGAAGTTCTTTTTTCCCGGACTGGCAGGGGGGTAGGGGCCGTTTGGGTTTGCTCTTCCAGAGGAACCCCTTTGGAGGTTTCCTCCCAAATTTGCCCTAAACCAGGACAAGGTGCCTGAAATGCCTCCATGGATGGCAACTCACCCTTTGCCCTGCCAGCCTGTTCCAAAGCCTGTCCACCCTTTCAGGGAAGAACTTGTTCCTCTGTCCAATCTAAACCTTCTCTGGCACAACTTTCGGCCATTTTCTCTCGTCCCATCCCTTGTTCTGTGGCAGAAGAGACCTATTCCCCCCTTGCTCCCAGCCCCTTTCAGGGAGCAGTGCCCTGCTGGCTCCTGCTCAGCTGCTCTCACCCAGCACCCCCAGGGCCTTTCCCAGGGGGCCCTTTCCAGCCCCTCTCCCCCAGGCCTGGAGCTCTGCAGGGGCTGTTGTGACCCCAGTGCAGGACACGACCCTTGGCCCTGGGGAACCTCCTCCCCTTGGCCTTGGCCCGTCACTCCAGGCTGTTCAGATCCCCCTGCAGAGCCTTCCTGCCCCCCAGCACAGCAACACCACGCACTGCAGCCAAGACTCCAATTGCACCAGACATTGTTTTTTCCCACTGAATTTCTTGATTAGAGCAACAATCACCCACAAACCTCCCTGACTGCTCAGGGCTTGGCTGTGCTGCTCTGACCCAACCTTCAGAGAAAGAAAGGATCAGTTCTGTTCTCAGCACTGGTTTACTCCTGGAGAGGTGGCAGCAGGAAGGTTTCATTGCCTTTGCCTTGGGAATTGTAGATCTCAGCTGCTGTTTCCCCTCTTCTGGCTGCCACCTGGATTTTATGAGTACAACTGCAATTGCCTCTTTCGATCAGTGCTACCCACAGTGCTTTTGGGATGGGGAACTCAGTATTTTTGTCACAGGCATCATGATCAGCAGATCTTGAAATTCAAGTGCCTAAGCACTAAGTTGAGTAGAATTGAAGCCACACAGGCCATAATCACAGTGCTCACATTCACAGCCCTGTTGCTGGCACTGTTGAAATAGAATCAGTTTACAGAAGCCAGCACAGAAATTGCCTCTGGAGTGTCCAAAAAAAAAAAAAAAGCGTCAGGAGAAAGAAAAGCCAGAACTTCTCAAATCACTTCACTTCTTCTGAGCAGCAGATGGAGATGGCACCAAGCTGGGTGTGTGTGGATCTGCTGGAGGGCAGGAGGGCTCTGCACAGGGCCCTGGACAGGCTGGATCCAGGGCCCAAATCCAACAATGTCAGGTTTAACAAGACCAAGGGCCGGGTCCTGCACTTTGGCCACAACAACCCCTGCAGTGCCACAGGCTGGGGACAGAGTGGCTGGACAGTGCCCAGGCAGAAAGGGACCTGCAGGGACTGATGGACAGCAGGCTGGACATGAGGCAGCAGTGTGCCCAGGGGGCCAAGAAGGCCAATGGCTCCTGGCCTGGATCAGGAACAGTGTGGCCAGCAGGAGCAGGGCAGGGATTCTTCCCCTGTGCTCAGCACTGGTTGGGCAGCACCTCGAGTGCTGTGTCCAGTTCTGGGCCCCCAATTTAGGAAGGATCTTGAGATGCTTGAACATGTCCAGAGAAGGGCGGCAAGGCTTATGAAGGGTCTGGAACACAAGTCCTGTGAGGAGCAGCTGAGGGAGCTGGGGTTGTTTATCCTGGAAAAGAGGAGGCTCAGGGGAGACCTCACTTCTCTCTACAAGTCCCTGCCAGGAGGGTGCAGCTGGGTGGGGTTGGGCACTGCTCCCAGGGAACCGCAACAGGACAAGAGGACACCGCCTGCAGCTGCACAGGAGAGGTTTGGGCTGGACATTAGGATGAAGTTCTTGCCAGAAAGAGTGATTGGGAATTGGGATGGACTGCCCAGGGAGGCGGAGGAGTCACTGTCCCTGGAGCTGTTTAAGAGTGGATGTGGCACTTAGTGCCATGGTCAGGGTGGTAGGGTGGTGTTGGGTCATAGGCTGGACTTAATGATCTCAGAGATCTTTTCCAACCTGGTTAATTCTGTAATTCTGTGATCCTGGCCTGTGTGGCCCCAGTTTTAGGGAGAACTCCCCTCCAATTCCTACAAACACCCCCAAATCCTACCAAGCCCAAAATTTTCCCCCTGAAAGACAGTAAAACCATTGGATTCAGAGGTCTTTGTTCAATTTCTTTATTTTTATGACAATTTCAGATGTTTCTAAAGGATGAAAATGCATCAAATAAAATCAAGCTCAAAATAAAAGGAGTTACTTGCCAGCATCATGAGAGTATCCATGGGGTTGGGTTCAGTGCATGGAAGAGCCTTTGTTTGGAGGGGTTTCCCCTCCCAAATCTTGGTCTTTGCCCCAGTCCATCACCATTTGGCTGTGGAAGACACCCCTGGGCCGTTGAGAATCAGAATCATGGAATCATTGAGGTTGGAAAAGACCTCCAAGACCATCCAACATTGCTTGATGCCACAGGAAGAACAGCTGAGACTTTTTGGGATCTAAAGTCAACAAATCCGTTCTTCCCAATGACTTCCAAATTCTGAGTCCTGGTGGAGGTTCCTGCCCCAGCCCTCATCCAAGTGCCTACGGGGAATGAGGAGGACATGGAGACCACCAGTCAGGCGTCCTCTAGATGGGAATCACCCGGAACAGGGGTCACCAGGTCTCTCCCCAATCCAAGTCATTGGAGATCATCCAACATAGGTCCCCCCATGGGGGGAGTGGAGTTGGAGGAGCACACAAAGCTCTTCCCGCACTTGGGACACTCGCAGGGCTTCCCTTACAGGTGGGTCCATTTGTGTGAAGTCAAGGCAAAGTTGTGCTGGAAGCTCTTCCCACACTTGGGACACTTGTAGGGCCTCTACCCCGTGTGGATGCACCGGTGGGCGGTGGGAGTGGAGTTACATTTGAAGCCCTGCCCGCAGTCAGGGCAGAGGAAGGGCCTCTCCTCTGTGGGTTTTCTGATGCTTGAGGAGATCTGACCTGGTGCAAAACCCCTTCCCACACTCGGGACACTCATAGAGCCGTTTCTCACTGTGGGTCTTCTGGTGCCAGATCTGGTTGGATCTATGGCAGAAGCTCTTCCCACACATGAAGCACTTGTAGGGCCGTTCCCCTGTGTGGATCTTCTGGTGCTCCATCAGGGTGCAGCTCAGGCTGAAGCTCCTCCCACATTCCCCACACTTGTAGGGCTGTTCCCCAGTGTGCTGGCGCATGTGAGGGATGAGATGGGAGGTGCTGCTGAAGCTCTTCCCACATTCCATGCACTTGTAGGGCCATTCCCCCGTGTGTACTTGGTGGTGGATGAAGAGGTGGGAGGTGTGGCTGAAGCTCTTCCCACATTCCCAGCACCTGTAGGGCTTCTCCCCGGCATGGAGCTGCTCATGGACCACCAGGTTTGGTCTCTGGATGATGCAGAGGGAGAATCTTTTCTCCTCAGAGCGCCCTGGGCTGTGTTTGGAGTCCCTCCCTGTGGGGGATTCCTTTGGCTTTTCCTCCCCATTGGATTCCTGTCCCTTGGAGCCACTCAAAATGGCCTCTTCCATGAGGTTCTCCTGCGGGGATTTGTCCTCCCTGGTCTCCATCCACAGCTCAGTTCCTGGGGGAGGAAGGGACAAGAAGACGAAGGAATGAGGAAAGAAGAAGGAAAGAACAAGGAGAGGAAGGAGGTTAGAGAAGGAAGAAGGAGAGGAAGGTACAAAAAGAAAAAGGCAAGAAGGAAAAGGAAGGAACAAGAAAAAAAAGAAAGAAGAGGCAAGTAGAGGGAAGAAGGAAGAAGGAAAGGAAGGAACAAGGAAATTGAATAAGTAAAGTAATAAGAAAGTAATAAGAGTAAAGTAATAAGAGAAAACAGAAAGAAGGAAGGAAGGAAGGAAGGAAGGAAGGAAGGAAGGAAGGAAGGAAGGAAGGAAGGAAGGAAGGAAGGAAGGAAGGAAGGAAAAGGAACAAGGAGAGGATGGGTTTTGCCTCCGTGCCAGAAGGAAGGGGAAGGAGATCCGCCCAATCTATCCCCAGCAGGACAGCATCGGCAGTGGGGTTGTCCTGCAGCCAGGGGCCATGCTGGGCTGGGAGATGGAGCAGAGGAGAGGGGGAAAGGGGCACTGACTTCCTCCTCACCTGCCTGGGAGTCCCAGAGCATCTTCCTCACTGCCTCCTCTTCCTCCATTCGTCCAAGGCTTGGGAATGAAAAATCCTGTTTTGGGGGGAAAAACAAGGGGTGAGCACCTGGGGCTGGGGATTCCTCCTGCCCAAGTCCATCTCTAGAAGCCACCAGGTATCTTGTGTCCATGAAAACCTCCAAAACATCAGGACTCAGAGGAAAAAAATCTCACTCTGGGGTTCTTTCTCTCTGGTGTCTCCACTATGGGGTTCTGGGCATCCCCCTCATCTTGGATGCTGTGGGTCCTGCATCTATTGGAGATCCCTCCTCTGCAAGGTCTCCCCCTGCTCCAGGCTTCCAGGGAATCCCAGGGCTCCCCCCTCTTTGGTCTCCCAGCTTTAGGGTTCTGGGAGTCGCCGTTCTCTGGGGTGCTGATGTCCCATGGGTCCCCCTCTCAGGGGTTGCACTAAGGGATGCTGAGTGTTATGAATTAATGGGCCAGGAGACCAGCTCCTTTGAAAAGGCCTTTATTAGAAATCAGCTCTGGGTAGGGGGCTCGGGGGCTGCGCCTGCCGCCGCTGCTCCCTGGAGACACCGTGGAGGAGGAGGTGCTGACGATTCTGCTGCTGGTGCTGCAGAGTCGGGATTCTTGCCCTCGCAGGAGCTTCCAAAGAATCTTCCTTTACTCGTGTGCTCTCGGGGGGGTCACCTTTCTCCAGTTCTCTTCAGGTCATGGCGAGAAGGTAACCAAAAATACCTGCTACCTGCAGGTAGCTGGACTTGTGCATTGCACAGTATTATCCTCCTTAGGTCCAGTTTTTTGTGTTGACTCGTTGTTTTAGGGGGTTTTCTGGGGTTCAGCTTGCTGAATCAGTGCATCTTGGGAGCAGGGTGTCCTAATCTCCATATTGGGCGGGGTCAGCAGCCCCCACTGGGAAGCAGGTACAGGATTCTCCCCCGACGGGGTGGGGACAGCCCGGTGACTCAGGGAAAAAGGGTGGAATCCCCCCCGGGTGGGGGCACCCCGAGACCCAGGGGAGAAAGGGTATAAAACTCAGGGTACAACAAGTAAAAATTTTAGGGATACATTCAATTTGAACAGCTTAAATAGGTAAGTAACATTGCATCTTCCATTTTACAGCAAAACATTCTTTCTGGCTGCCGACAGCCTTCGCAGACAGCCCCTGGGGGCAGGGCTCGCCTCTCGGCCTTTTCTCTTTAGGCCGGGCGAGTTAATAGGCTGTTTTAACATTACAATCAAACTATTTAACATTACAACTTGGGAGTATACAGCTTGGGTTTTTGTATTTCTTTCAATCCCCCCTCTAATTCTTTGATCGGGCTTTTGTCCGCATCAATTGGCTATTTTTGATTTAAGGGAATAACTTTGTTTTAATTCTTGGTATTGGTTATAAATTCTTTTTGCTGTACTTAGTTGTTCCTCTTGGGGTTTTAATTTAATTGTATTCGTGGGTTTCTGCATACAGTGGAAGAGTAGGAGACTGGCAGAGGCACTAATTGCAATGAACACTATTTTTTTCCACCATGAGTTGTCCCACCAGTCTATATTAATTAGGGGCTTCCATTCTTGGGTACTTGCAATTTTTTTTATTTCTTTGGAAATATTTCTTATTGCTTTACTCTCATAATTGACTGCTAGTTTAAGTTGATTAACTACTGCTCTTGTTTGTGTCAATTGGTTATTGATATGTTCAAGGGCAAGGGCTGTTGTGTTTGATATTCTTATTAATACTGTTTGTAATTTGATAATTCTATTCAACATGTAAATTGGAGTTTGGTACCCCCATGTTTTATCTTGTGCCCAAGTTGCTGGTTTATATATCCTTTCTATTTCTTTTGGTGTCCATATTTTATTCTCCCATGTTTGGGTGTTGCTTATACTAATTACAGTTCTTTTTCTTTGGCTATTTCTCTTTAAATTGCTATATAAGGGTTCCCAATATTTTGAAGTCTCTCTGATTCTCCAAAAAGGATTGCCTTTTTTATTAATGCAGTTATGTGGATCATAACTTTTATTATAGACACACTTTGATTTTCTTTTCTCAATAGACCAATATTTCTCCGGTTCATCTATTTCACTCTTTTTTACTACCAGTGGTTTTTCTTTTATTAGATTTGCGACTCTTTTTGGATTTTCCAACTCTTTAAAACAGAACCATTCTCTGATAGGGCACTCTCCAGTCAGGCACTGCTTAAACATAGCAGCTTTTCCAATCTCGTATTGTTTTTGACAGGTGGATAATTGGGTCATGTTAAAGCATGTGGGATTCACATGGGTGTGAACTCTTATAAGGGATTGTAGATTCTCCCCATGGCATTTGGAGCAAGCTCCATCTGCAAATTTGCTTATTACCAGGACTACTATCAGTCCCTCCAAGAGTCCAGTATGAACCATTTTATTTGTGGGCCCTCTGGTCTCACCTGGGCTTGCCTCTTGGGTCGGAGAGTTTTTTCTCTTCATCATATCAACAGGACTATTATCAGTCCCTCCAAGAGTCCAGTATGAACCGGCCCCGTCTCTTTGGTCTCACCTGGTCTTGCCTCTCGGGTTTGGGGATTTCTTAGGCTGGATTTGTGGAGTCCTCCCTTGTTTATTCCCACTTTTTTCTTAGTTTTATTTAGTTCCTTTTGGGTGTGCCCTATGAGAGATTTAATTTTTAGAATTACTGCTACTTATCATTTTTTTACATTAACACTCTGTGACTCATTACGATAACTTTGCATTTAACTATTATTTTACACTTCTATATTAACACTTTTTTTAACTTCTTATAACAATGTGGATTTTCAGCAATGGTAACAACAACTTGTAATAACTGTTATTGTCTCTTATTGTTTTTAACTGGCTTTCGGTTGTTTCTTGAGAGTTATTTTGAGGGTGTCTGGATCTCGAGTGACAGTCCACTCAGAGGGAACTCTTGTTGGGGTTGCAGGGTCAGAGGGATCTCTCGGGGGTGGTAATGGTCCTTTCACTCTGGTGATGTGAGTCCAACCCTTTTCTTGGGTTCGCACAGCAGTATGAGTAGTGAGTAGAACTTGGAACGGACCTTCAAATTTAGGGGTTAATGGGGTGGTATTCCAGGACTTAATTAAAACCCAGTCTCCTGGTTTTATTTGGTGCATGTCAGTGTCTAAGGGAGAGGTTTGAGGAAGATACCCTCTTCTTTTAAGATCTGCCAATGTCTTTCCAATTGTTTTTACATATTCTTGGGTAGCGGCCTCTCCTTCCAAATAATTCCCAGTGCTATAGGGGGTTAGTAAGAAGGGGAGTCCAAACATCATCTCATATGGTGAAGCCCCTATGTCGGATCTCGGTCGGACCCGGATTCGCAGAAGGGCCAGGGGCAAACACTTGAGCCAATTCATTCTTGTTTCGGTTATCAATTTGGTTAATACATTTTTGAGGGTTTTATTCATCCTCTCAACTCTCCCTGAACTTTGGGGATGCCAGGGTGTATGCAATTGCCACTTGATTCCTAAGGCTTTAATGACATCATGTAGGATTTTGGCTACAAAATGAGGACCTCGGTCTGAATCAATATTATTCACTAGCCCATACCGGGGGATGATGTGTTCTAATAATATTTTTATTACCACTTGTGCTGTTTCTCTTTTTGTAGGAAAGGCTTCTACCCAATGGGTTAGATGATCAACTATAACAAGTAGATATTTGTACCCTTGTACTGGAGGCATTTCAGTAAAATCTATTTGTATATTTTGAAAGGGTCTTAATGCTATTTGTCTTCCTCCTGGGGTATTCTTTCTCATTGCTTTTTGATTCACCTTTTGGCAGATAAGGCATCCTTCAGTAATTGCTTTGGCCAAATTATATACTCCGATACATAAATACTCTCTTAAAAAGTGATCACATAACCCTTGGGTGCCCCAGTGGGTCAGACTGTGTATTTCTGTTAGCATTTTTCGAGCCAGGGCTTTATTTAAAAACTTTCGTCCATCTGGTGTTAACCATTCCCCTTGTTTCCCCTGGTGCAGCTTTAACTTTTTTATTTCTTCTGATTCATAATCATCATATATTGGTTCTTTATCAGCTGGCAAATCAGTCAAAGTCAAAATTTTTATTGGCTTCCCCAGGTTTTGGGCTGCTAACTTGGCGGCTTGGTCAGCTGCTTGATTGCCTTTTCCTTCAAAGGTATTCCCTTTTTGATGTCCCTTGATATGCACTATTGCAATTTCCTGGGTTTCATAAGGGATTTTAATACCAACTTAATTAGTTCTTTATGTATCAAATCTTTTCCCTTGGAATTTAGGTATCCTCTTTCTTCCCAAATTTTTCCAAATGTGTGCACAATTCCAAAGGCATACCGTGAGTCAGTGTAAATTGTACCTTGCTCTTGTTCTAACAGGTCCAATCCTCTTTTAGAGCATAGATCTCACAGCATTGAGCAGACCAGTTTGGGGGCAATTTTTCTTTCTCTATAACTTTCAAACTCTGTTTGTTGATACCTTCGACTATTGCATAACCTGATATTCTTTTTCCCTCTGCCATTTTAGATGATCCATCAATGAACAACACCCTCCCATATGGCAGGGGTACATCCTCAAGGTCCTCCCTTACTTTTGTTTGCAGGTCTATGACTTCTAAGCAATTATGTTCTAGGGCGGGTATGGGCTCCCTGAGAGGAATTGTGCAGGGTTTAAACTTTTGGATGTGATTAATTCTAGATTTTCAGCATTTGTCAGAATTACTTCATATTTTAGGATCCTTGAGTCTGTTAACCATTGTTGGGCTTTTTGACTCAACACTGCTCTGAGATCGTGGGGGGTGTGTGCAATGATTTTTCCTTGTAGTGTTAGCTTTTGTGCTTCTTCTACAAGGACTGCTGTAGCTGCCACAGCTTGAAGACAAGCTGGCCATCCCCTTGCAACTGGGTCTAGGAGCTTAGAAAGGTATGCAACAGGCTTTTTGTGTCCTCCCCACTCTTGGGTTAACACCCCATAGGCTGTTCCCTCTTCTGCATTTATGAATAAGTCAAACCTCTTCTAAGGTCAGGAAGACTAAGAACTGGGACTGAGGATAACTTGGCTTTTAGATTTTCTAACTGTTCTTCATTCTCAGCTGTCCATGTTACAGGTTCAGGTTGGACTAGTTTTTCATATAGAAATTTGACACTTTGTGAGTATTTTCTATCCATAGTTTACAATAGCCAAATAGTCCCCAATAGTTTTCTTACATCTCTTTTCGTGGTTGGAGCTGAGATGGACAGTATACCTGAGATTCTCTCAGGGCTCAGTTTTTTATACCCTTCCCCAATGAGGTGTCCAAGATAGGTTACTTGTGATTCTACAAACTGCAATTTGTTTTTAGATACTTTAAGGCCTTTTTCCCCTAGGAAATTTAGGAGTTTAATGCTGGCTCCTCTTACTTTATCTTGCTCCTTCCCTGATAGTAGGAGGTCATCTACATACTGTAGGATTTGTACGTTATCTCCAGGAGTGAATTGCCCTAACAGCTCTTCTAGAGCTTGTCCAAATAGAGTTGGACTCTCAGTAAAACCTTGGGAAGTCGGGTCCACCTTAGCTGCTGCTTTCTCTGACTTTCGGGGCCCTCCCATTCAAAAGGCAAACCAATTTCGGCTCTCTTTAGCTAAGGGGCAGGCCCAAAAAGCATCCTTTAGGTCTATTACAGTGAACCAGCTGTGTTCTCTAGGGATTCTGCTTAAAAGGGTGTAGGGATTTGATACCACTGGGTATTTTGTAATTGTCCTTTTATTTACTTCTCTTAAGTCTTGCACAAGCCTAAATTTATTTCTGTCTTTTTTACTGCCAAAATGGGGGTGTTATGGGGGACATACAGGGTTTAAATATTCCTTCAGTTAAAGATGATTTATAATTGGTGTTAACCCCTTTTTACCTTCTATAGAAATAGGATATTGTTTCACTCTTATAGGGGTATTTCTTCTTGCATCTTTATTCTTATAGGTGGGATGTTTAGGTATCCATACTTCCCTCTTCAGCCCATACTTCTGGATTTATTTCATTCAAATCTTTAACAGTTATTTTCATCATCTGGACCACCATTTTACCCTCTTTAGGAAGAATCCCTAC
>JADMLD010000970.1:600000-811331 GCA_017589585.1 Phylloscopus whistleri | reverse complement strand
GCCTGCAGTGAGTGCAGGGTCTGTGCCAGCCCCAGCTGGTCTCCCTGGGCTTTAAACCTCCCCTGGCCAAGCAGGGACACACCTGGCCAGGAGCTCCAGCATGGAGCAGCCATGGGAGCTGCTGGCTCCCTGCCTCTGGGGGTTCCAGAAGCCACAAACAAAAATTATCATAAAATCCATGACTGGTTTGGGTGGGAAGGGGTTTCAAAGTTCATCCCATCCCACCCCTGCCATGGCAGGGGCACTGTGACAGTTCTGGCTTCTTGTAGCCCTGGTTGGTGCCTGAGATGTTTTGGTTTTCTGGAATTCTTTCCCAGGGAATTTTCTGGAAACCAGAGCCATGTTTTTGTAGCTGTAACTTTGTTCACATTCCTTTCCCTGGGAGGGACTTCTCCTTGCTGTCCCTCTGCTCTGACCAATGTGACTGAAGGGGTTTGTCTTTGTGTCACCAATGGAATTGCTCTGGGTAGAACAGGATAAAAGGGAGACACAGCCCAGAAACAAAGGAGTCATTGTCAGCCTCTGGAGTCAGAGTCTGTGTCCTGGTGGTGCACAACAGCATCATCTTCTTTTTTTGCCAGGGTTGGATTAATAGCACGAGAGACAAAGTTAAATCACATTAGATGTTATTATTTCTTATCTCTATTTACAGATTCATGAACCACTAGCTCCAACCAGCAAGTTAGAGAAATGAGGCAAAATGGAGGAGAGCTTCTCCATCTCTACAAGGTCTTTTCAAGGACAATCCATCCAATTATGAAATGCCACCTAAATTATTTTTACTTTAAACCAAATAACCAACTACTTGAGGTCCACAGTTTGGACTTTGCCAACCAATTACAGAAAACCACCCAAAGCCAGAAGAAGAAGGAAGAAGAAGAAGAAGAAGAAGAAGAAGAAGAAGGAAGAAGAAGGAAGAAGAAGAAGAAGAAGAAGAAGAAGAAGAAGAAGAAGAAGAAGAAGAAGAAGAAGAAGAACCAGACAACGCCCTAAATCCTCCATCTTGCTCCATATATTACTATAGACTAAACCCCCAATTCTCAGGTTCCAGAATTCCAGCAGGACACCTCCCACTGTCCCAGGCTGCTCCAGCCCCAGTGCCCAGCCTGGCCTTGGGCACTGCCAGGGATCCAGGGCAGCCACAGCTGCTCTGGCAATTCCAGCCCAGCCAGGAATTCCCAATTCCCAATCTCCCACCCAAATCTCCCCTTTCCAATCTGAAGCCATTCCCTGTGTCCTGTCCCACATCCCTTGGAAATCCTCTCTCTCCATCTTTCCTGTTGCTCCTTCAGGCCACACTGAGGTCACCCCAAAGCTTCTCCTCTCCAGGTGAACATTCCCAGCTCTGCCAGCCTTTCCCACAGCAGAGCTGCTCCATCCCTCTGCTCATCCTGGTGCCTCCTCTGGACCCCCTCCAGCAGCTCCACGTCCTCCCTGTGCTGGGGGACCATGAATTAATTACAAAATAATCAAGGCTGTGCCAGGGTAAACTTCCATTTCCATAGTTAGGTTTGGATGGGGCACTTTTTCTCTTGCATATCTGGAGCTGGAAAAATAAAATTCTCCTTCCAGGTAACATTTGCTGCTCCCTTGGTTGTGTTTTTACCCCATTAAATGCAGAGACTTCTCTGCTCGAGGAGGTGCAGCCCAGATTGCAGCAGAACAAACAGAGGAAAAACAACTTTTTTTTTTTTCCATCTTTTTATTCTTCACGTTCCCCGTTTCTATTTTAATTACAGTGGTGCACAGTTTCCAGACACATGAGGGAATTTGCATTTGATGGTTTCGATGTTAATGATGATGTTGTGTCTGGTGTAATGAAATGTTTCCCATATGCTGGGTACAGTGCAAGTGCTCTCCCTGGAGAGCTCCAGATGAACTCGCCTTCCAGGTGCCAGAAGGAGTTTGTGTGCTCGGGCTGCACAGGACAAACACAGACTTCTCATTTTCTATCCCTGCTTGGAAATGCCTCTGGTTTCCATGGGATAGAGCCAAGCAAAGGGATCTGAGTGGATGGAGCAGGCTCTGTTCCAGGGGCCCTGCAGGGCTGAGCCCAGGAATTGCCCCGACACAGGAGGAGAAACTTCTGCCCTTGGCAGAGAGGGGCTGGAGTCTCCTCCCTGGTGTCAGATTATCCCTTTTCTGACCCACAGGGGCTCCTGAGAGGTGTTTAAAGGCTTTTATCCCATGTTCAGTCCCATGTGCAGGCTGAGACAGTGCAGGTGTTACAATTCACACCATCACAATCAGATCCCAAACTCTTTCCCAATTCCAATCCACTGGAAGTGTTCCTTGGCCTGTCAGCTTTGGCCACACAGAGCTGTGGATGCCCTAAAGCCAATCCCCTAAAATCCCCCCTGTGGGTCCTGCTGCAGTGCACCTTTCCCAGTTCTGTTCCTCCAAAATCTCTGCTCTGTTTGCAGGGCCAGCATTTGGAACTTGTTCCAGTTCCATTTCTCTCTCAGCAATGTCTGTGCTGTCCCATGGCATTTCTCAGTCAGCATTTTCTATCTCAGAGTCTGCACACAGATGCACAAGGCAGTGTGAGCTTCTGTCAGGCTTTGGGAATCCTCTCCACAATCCATTTCCCACATTTCCCCCTCTCCTTGAACAGCCAAAATCATCTTTGGTGGCCTTGTTCATCATTTGCTGTGCACAGTGAAGTATCACTGCCACTGCCACTCCAACAATCAATGCACACAAACCTCTTCTGCAAAGCTCTACAAATCCATTCCCCACCCCTGGGGATAATCCAGAGCCACCTGGGCACAGCCCTGAGCTCTGGGATGGCCCTGCTGCAGCACCAGTGACCCTCTGAGGTCCCTGATCCATCCTGGCATTCTGGGATTCTGTAGCAGCTTTGGAGTTGTGCTGGAGGACAGGGAAGGCTTGGGGAGCGAGGTGACAAATCCTGGCCCTGGGCTCTGCAGTGCCAGAAGGCTGCAGATGGATGAAGTTTCAAACTTCATTACAAAAGAGAAACTTAAGAAATGTGAAAATCTACAACAGCAAAAAAAAAAAAAAAAAAAAAAAAAAAAAAAAAAAAATTCAATTATTTTGGACACAAAAGCCACACAGCAGGTTGAGTAGAATTCCTTGAAAATACCTGTAAAATTGCTTTAAAATACCTGCAAAATTCCTTTTAAAAAAAACACCTGCAAAATTCCTTGAAAATACCTGTAAAATTCCTTGGAAACACCTGCAAAATTCCTTGAAAACACCTGTAAAATTCCTTGAAAATACCTGCAAAATTCCTTGAAAATACCTGCAAAATTCCTTTAAAATACCTGCAAAATTCCTTGAAAACACCTGCAAAATTCTTTAAAATACCTGTAAAATTCCTTGAAAATACTTGCAAAATTCCTTTATTTCTGGTGTTTTCTAGCACCTTGCATTCCGTTGGCTTCTTCATTCTCAGCTGTGAGCACATCTAGGTCTGATTCCATCGCATTCTCTGCTGTCTCCAGGATTTTAGGGATGGAGGGACAGCCGTTCCTGCCAGCAGGAATCCTGCAGTGGAGCCTTTCTGAGCTTTGTTGGCTGCACTGCTGTAAATCAGGGTGAGCTCCCTGTTTAATTGCTCCCTGGAACAGGCCCAGCCTTTCCTGCTCTCCCTGCTCACAGTTTCAGCCTTGTGCTGCAGCAGCAAGGGCAGCAGGAGAGCTGTGGAGGGGGGATAATTCCCTTTATTCCCTGAAAACCCTGGGAGTCCCAGCCCCAGCACAGAGCTCTGGGTTTTTCTTTCCCCCCTCCCTGCTACCAATCACTAAATCCATTCCAACAAAAACTGCTGGGGCTGTGGTTTTTAATCTGGAATTGCTGCTGGCAGGATCAGGAGCAGGAGGAATTGCTTCCCTAAATATCCCTGAGGTTCTTTACCCACAGCTCAATGCTGGATGGGTGAACCTCTCCACTGGAGCTGGAGGGGCCACCATCCAGGGAATCTCTCCCACTTTGGAACCCAACACGTGGCCTTTGGATTCTCTCCTGCCTGGGAGGGCTCAGTTTCTGTGATAATATTGGTAAAAATAAGGATTCTTAGGGCCAAGATGTGGATGGGATGGAGCAGGGAAGGGAATGAGCTGAGGAGAATTCGTGAGGGAGCTGGGGAAGGGGCTGAGCCTGGAGCAAAGGAGGCTCAGGGGGCCTTGTGGCTCTGCACAGCTCCTGCCAGGAGGGGACAGCCGGGGGGGTCGGGCTCTGCTCCCAGGGCACAGGGACAGGAGGAGAGGGAACGGCCTCAGGCTGGGCCAGGGCAGGCTCAGGGTGGGCAGCAGCAGGAATTTCCCCATGGAAAGGGAGCTCAGGCCTTGGCAGTGCCCAGGGAGGTTTGGAGTGCCCATCCCTGGAGGTGTCCCAGGAATCCCTGGAGGTGGCACTCAGAGCTCTGGGCTGGGCACAGGGTGGGCATCGGGCACAGGTTGATCCTGGAGCTCTTTTCAACCCAAACATTCCTGGGATTCTGGGATTCAATAAACTTTGGAATACCCAGCTCATTCCCCAGTCTAGAGCCTGCTGAAGGTAATGAGAGATGTTCTGCTTGCTTTTATTTTTCTTTTTTTCCCTGATTGATCATTAATTGTGTGTAAACAGCTTGAGGTCAGCACAAGTTTGTTTATTGGGATTTATTTAAAGATTCATTTTGGTGATTCATTTCTCCTTGAGCATTTGGAGGAGATGATTCCAGCCACTCCCATTTGTGCTCCGTCCCTGGATCCTGACAAAAGCTGGGAGCTCTCTCATCCCTGGAGGTGTCCAAGGAATTCCTGGAGGTGGCACTCAGAGCTCTGGGCTGGGGACAGGGTGGGCACAGCTGGGACCTTACAGGGCTTTCTCACCCCTGACCTGTCTCCTGGCCAGGAACAGCATCCAGGTGTTTTTCCCTGATTCTCTACCAACTTCCCTCAGTTTTCACTTCCCCAGCCACAACACTCCTGTCTCATTCTGCCCTTAAAACTTCCCAGAGAGACATTCCAGGATGTGAAAGTGCCCGGGGAGTGCTGATCTATCCGTGGATTTTGTGTTTAATTGTGGATCTGGAATCTGGGATCTGTGGATCTCTGCAATGCTGCCTTTGGAAGCCCCTGTGCTGATAATCACTGTTCTCATTGCCAGGGGCCCCTGGAGAACCCAAACAACTGGAGTGGGCAATTACCTTATTTTAAACTTCATTAAAACAGGATCCACCCAGGGAGAAAAGTTCGAATGTGATCAAAATAATCATTTCAGTAAAAGCTCCTGGTGCCGGGCTCTGAGGAGGGATTGGTGCTTCCAAGGAGAGTCTGAGCTGAATTGTTGGGAAGTCAGGGGTGACTCCATGAGCTGGAATTGAGGAGGAAAAGGTGGGAGAGCTGGGAATGCTCACCAGGATCCAGGGAGAGCTCAGAGCCCCTGGCAGGGCCTGAAGGGGCTCCAGGAGAGCTGGAGAGGGACTGGGGACAAAGGGATGGAGGGACAGGACACAGGGAATGGCTTCAGATTGGAAAAGGGGAGATTTGGGTGGGAGATTGGGAATTCCTGGCTGGAAGGGTGGAATAGAAGGCTGAAATAGAATTCAGAGAAGCCATGGCTGCCCCTGATCCATCTGAGGGCTCAGCACAAAGTGGCTGTGGCACTGACAAAACCCATTTCAGGCTTTTACAGTTGTTTTCTTTAAAAGAAATTCTGCTCTCAGGATTTATCCCGTGTCACATGGAGCCACCTAATGCCACCAGATTGAGTTTAATTATCACCCTGCTAAATTGCAGCAAAGTTGAGGAGTGTCAGCTCCCAGCACTGGCTCTGCCGTGGATTTGTGTGAGAGCAGGAAAGAAAAGCTGGGAATTGCTGCTTTTATGTGCACGGAGCTTAAGTGAACCCCAAATTAAAATGATGAGCATATCATGGCTTCCAATTAATGGCCTTAGCAGCTGAAATGACACATTTGTAAGTGAGTTAAATATCATCTGGGTTCCTTCTGCCTCTGCCCTCAGCAGCCTGGTATTTTCCATCGTCTCCCAGACAGTGATTCCTGCAGCATTTAATGGAGCTGGAAGCAAAAGCACAATAAAACTGGAGACAGGAGGGAGCTGGAAGTGAGGGAGGGGATAATGGGTGGTTAATGCTGTTAAATGCCTCGTGCTTGACGCTGGCAGCTCCATTGCTTTTGCCAAGGAAAAGTTTTAAGTGGCTGCAGGTCCTGACTGCTGGAAGCTTTCCCTGGGAATCATCTCCCTGCGGTGCTGATGTGTAAACCTGGGAGCAGCTGGGGTGGGGATTCAGGGCCCCTTCTGAGCTGCTTTTTTTGAATGATCATGGGTGTTCTGTTCTGCTGGAGCTGGGAAGGGGAAAGAGGAGGAGAGTGCTGTGATGTGGGGAAATTCAGAGTTTTAGAAGCATATAATGTGCTTAAACAGGTGAAGGGGAGAACAGAAATACATGTGTGGCTTATTTAGCAGTTTTGTAAAAGCAGAGGAACAATTGTGCCAGAACACACAGGAGAGTGCCTGTTGGGTAGGATCAGTTAGCAGAGCACACAGGAACTGAGCTGCTGGGCAAAGCCCACAGGGATGAGAGGTTTATTGTCAAACCTCAGCAAAGCAGCACTTGGGGATTGTGGAGACCCCACAGAGCAGAACCAGGAAACCACCAAGAACCAGGCTCCTGGTTCTGGCCAGGACAAACTGACCTGGGAATTGGGCAAACTGACCTGCTCAGAGAGGGGAGAAGATTTCTTGCCTCAGCAGAAGCCCCCTGCTCACGAGCACCAGGTGTGGCACCACAAAAAACTGATCATAATATGGAGTGCAAGGGGGTGGAGAATGGGTGAGGGATGGGTGGGCAGGGAGGTGTAGGGTCAGTGTGTATTTGCACCTGGCAGGTGTGGGTTTGTGGGGTCAGTGTGTATCTGAACCTGGCAGGTGTGGGTTTGTGGGGTCAGTGTGTATTTAACCTGGCAGGTGTGGGTTTGTGGGTCGTGTGTATTTACACGTGGGCAGGTGTGGGTGTGTGGGGTCAGTGTGTATTTACACCTGTGGCAGGTGTGGGTGTGTGGGGTCAGTGTGTATCTACACCTGGCAGGTGTGGGTGTGTGGGGTCAGTGTGTATTTAACCTGGAGACCTGTCTCCACCAGGCACACACGTATGGTGGAAAATCCCCCATGTGTCCCAGCTGGAATAGGACATACCTGCTTTACCATTTCTAATTGTGAACTCCTTACTCCACAACTCAGCTGGAGCCTTGGAGGGTCCCGGGCTGTTGGGAGGGAACCAGCCTGGCTTGGGAGAGGCTCACATCTGGCTGCAGCTGCCTTGGGGAGCCTGGGCCAGGTGAAGCCCATCCCTAAGGGTGCCTGGTGTGAGGATTCTCATCATCTTTTCTTCATGTGGGAGCTGGGATTAATGCATGGGACACAGTTTCATGTTTGGACTCAGATGTTTATTAATTCTTACCTACAGTACAGTCTTGTGAGTTCTGGCTAACAAGGTAGAACTGGTGGTGAAATCATTGCCTCTAACTCTTTCTAAGGCTATTAAAGTGATAATTACCCAATAATGAGATGACACCTAAATTATTCTTACTTTTACCCCAATACCCAACCACCCCTGCCCCACAGTGCGGATTTTTCTACCCAATTACCAAACACCCCCAGAGCCATGGAGAAGAAGGTGAAAAAGAAGGACTCAGCCTCTGCCCTAAATCCTCCACCTTGCTTTATCTACATCACTGCATTCTAACCCTTAAACTCTGAGTTTTGCACCCTGTGCCATCACACACTTCTATCCAAACCACACCCCCACAATCCCAGTGCTGTCACTCAATTTTGGGAGCCTTTTCCACGGCCTCAGGTGGGATGCAGGGTTTGCTTGGGGGTCAGTGCCTGGCAGCACAGAAGTCTGGAATCCTTAGTGCCCAGGGTTCCAACACATCCTCAGCGTTATTTTCCTCTGTTATGGGATCCCGGACTGGTTTGGGTTGGAAAGGACCTTAAATCCCATCTCCTTCCAGCCTCCTGCCATGGGCAGGGATTTCTTCAGTTCTCAGTGCTATCAAAAGATGCACCTTGAGCCCAAAGTGCCCCAATGCAGCATCAGGAGGTGTTTCCCTGTGTTTTATAAGGCTGTGCCCCCATCCGTGCTGTGCCCAGGGGTCCTGGGTGACCCAGCTGTGAGTGCCACAAGGACTCTGCCAGCCCAGGGGTGTCGCAATTCGACACAAAGGAACGACACTCACACACTGAGGTGTCCAAGGCAAAGGGGCAGTTTATTTACAGACCTCGACATTTATAGAATTCCATCAGTGACCATGGATTAGAGGATGGAAATTGTCCTCTCCAACCACACTGAGCAACCCAATCAATTCTTTCCTCCTCCAGAAAGGAATGCAAAACAATCATTGTTTACATGAAAAGTGCCTGAGAAACTCTATCACAAAAAGTAAAACATCAGAAGGCTGAAATGAACTTTAGAAAAACTTTAGAAGAACAGGGTGACACAGGGGCATTCTCCAGGTCAGGAACCTCCTCCAGAGCTGGAGGCTCGGGTTCATCCCCACCTCAGAGAGGCAGCGGTCTCCCAGCCAGTGATTAACCATGGAACACATCCAGCCTTGGAGCGTGCCTGCATCTTTCCCTGCTCTCCTCAGGCAGGAGCTGAGTCTCCGTGCACGGCTCCAGAGCTCCAGGAGCAGCCCCTGACAGGCATCCCGCTTTGGGATAAGGAAGTTGGGATTCTGCCCGGGGTGGGAAGCACCTTGTTGGTGTCTGTGGCCTCTCCTGGGGCTGCCCAGAGCAGCTGTGGCTGCCCCTGGATCCCTGGCAGTGCCCAAGGCCAGGTTGGACACTGGGGTTGGAGCACCTGGGACAGTGGGAGGTGTCCCTGCCCATCCAGGGGTGGCACTGGGTGGGGTTTGAGGCCCCTTTAACCCAAACCATCCTGGGATTCTATGAATTAAACCCCTGCAATTCCCCAGGGTGCAAATGTGGGGAGCTGGGATTCAGCAGAGCCCCTGGAGCAGCTTGAGCCAGGCTGAGCAGTTTAAGCTTTGCTGAGCTGGGTCTCACAGATCCAGGCTTGTGCAGAATTTCACTGCATTAAGCTGATTGATAAACGCTTAAAAATATTTTAGAACCTTTCAGCTGTTGCCATCGACTCCGTATTGTGAGAAATGTAAAGAAATCTGCCAAACCCTTCCTTGGTCTGGTCAGGTGATTGCAAGGTGAAGTTAAATAAAAAGGGAAAGCAGCGGCCTCATTTACAGCTCGTTTGCAAGGAGCAAGACCTAATTAAGCACTTTAACGGGCGGGACACTGAGGTGTGAAGTTTATTGAGCACTTGGTTAACTATTCAATTAGTCTGGGTGTTCTGCGAGCTGGTGTAATTCCAATTCATGGCAGGATCAATGGCTTGATTTAGAAGAAAATATAACATAAAACTCTAATTCCGAGAGCGGTGGAAGGTAAGTAATTATCCCAAATTGATTTTGTTACCGTGATCATTACCAATACTCTTCTAATCAGGTAAATACTGCTGGAGAGCTCTGAGGAGACTTCAGGATTTTGCCATTAAAAATCAGCTTTGCTTCCTCAGATTATTATTTGAAGTGGTAATTGATAAGGTTAATTAAAATTGGCTAAAATATCAAAGGGTGAGTTCTTTGGAGACACCGACCTCGTGTTCCATGGGCAGGGACACCTCCCACTGTCCCAGGCTGCTCCAACCTGGCCTTGGACATTTCCAGGGGTCCAGGGGCAGCCACAGCTGCTCAGGGCAATGGATGAAGAGAAATGAACCTGGGGTAAGAGGAGGAAACTCCTTCCTGGGAGTCAGGGATCATCCCCAGGTGCTCTCAGAGCTCAGCCGTGTGCTTCCAGCTGGGGAAACTGAGGCACCAGGGATGCCAAGGCCTTGGGACAGGGCTGTGGCAAGGCTGGGATGCAGTGCCTGCTCCCTTTTTCCAGCTGCTCTTCCCTGCCTTTGCCAGATCCCTGTCACCCTCCTGCCCCAGCAGGCAGGGAGGGCGAGTCAACCAGGCCAGCCTGGAGAGGGATTTGGGAGAGAAACTGCCAGGGCTGAAAGGTTTCTGTAAGGAAAAAGCCTGAATGGTTTTGCTGTTTTGGGTTCGGTTTGGTTTTTTTTTTCACCTCCAGGAGAAGATTGGAATGAAGGGCAGGAGAGATTTGGGAAATAATCCCCTTCTCCACGGAAGCTGTTCTGAGGCTTCCCGTGCCATAACAAATCAGCGGGGATTAAAAACCCTGTCACTCGTGTAAAACTTCCTGCCAGCATTGGATTCACCCCTCCAGCTTAGCTGAGACCAGGGATGAGCCTGATGGACACACCCGGGGCTGTCCCTGCCCTCCCTCAGGCAGGGATGTTCCCTCCCCGGGCAGGCACACGGAGCTGGAGCTGCCTGTGCTGGAACTCAGGGAGTTCCCAGTTCCTGAGTGGCACAAAGGGCTTTGTTCTGGCACGGGGAGCAGGAGGGATAAATGGGGCTGCCTAAGGAGAGCAGGAGATGGGATCTCAGGGAAAAGTTCTTCCCCAGAGGGTGGGATGAGCACTGGAACAGCTCCCCAGGGAATGGGCACGGCCCCGAGGCTGCCAGAGCTCCAGGAGCCTTTGGGCAGCGCTGCCAGGGATGCCCAGGGGGGATTGTTGGGGGTCTGGGCAGGGCCAGGGGCTGGGATGATCCCTGGGGGTCCCTCCAGCTCAGGACATTCTGGGATTCTGTGATTGCCTCCGAAATCCGAGTAGATTCCCAAAGCATCCATTGCTGTTGGTTTCTGGGGTTGTACAAATGGTTCAGTCAGCTCGGGATTGTCCTTGTTCTGTTCCTGTGGAGTTCATCCTTCCCTGGGAGGGTGGGCAGGGCTGGCACAGGGTGCCCAGAGCAGCTGTGGCTGCCCCTGGATCCCTGGCAGTGCCCAAGGCCAGGTTGGAGCAGCCTGGGACAGTGGGAGGTGTCCCTGCTGTGGCAGGGGTGGCACTGGATGGGGATTTAAGGTCCCTTCTGAGGAATTAAATGAGTGTCACATGCCCCCTGTTTGTCAGAGGAGGAGGAAGCAGATGAATTCCCAGTTCCCTGTGTTGGAAATTCTCCCTTTGCTCCTCCCTGACAAAATGAGCTCAGAGCTCAGCAAAGCCACTGAAACCAGCACCCATCAGACGGGGCAGTTTTAGGTTCACACCTGGATTAATTCTGGTAGAATATTCGTTTTTGGCACAGATCCCACATTCCTGACTCCACCCTGAGGGCTGGAACCCAGGGCTGAAGCAGCTGCATTCCAGACTCTTCTCTCGAAGGTCGGGAACAGAGCAGTGACTGTGCTCTGCCCCAAACAGGCTTTAATTCCCCCCTCTCAGCCCTTTGATCGGCCTGACATCTCCCAGGCTGGGAGTGATGGGGAGGTTTCTGATGGATTGCAGCTCGGGACAGGATGAGAACATGGAAACGCCTCGTGAGGAAGGACGAGCCCGGCAGCGATCCCGGAGCTTGCCGGGGAAGGAGGAGGCAGAGCTGGCAGTGATTGGCAGCACGTGGAGCAACAAAGGAAACTCAGAATCTCCTGCACCAAGGCTTTTGCCTCTGCTGACTGGGGTTTGCTGTCAATCACTTGCTCTTCCTTAGGCTGGGAAGAGATGCCAGGCGTTGTCTCCGTGGGATCTGTCTGTCCTCAGCAGCTTTGGGACCTGAGGATTGTGTGGGGTTGGTTTGATCCCAGACTTGAAAGCTGTCCTGTGATATCCTAAAGTTCTGAATATCCATAAATTAGTGAGAGTGAGGAAGAGGAATAGGGGAACTTCCATCTCACAGCTCCTCTCTGTGTGTTTCAGTCACGTCACTTAACTGGGTGAGGTAAAATTCACTTTATAATTTCAGCTGCATGAGAGAAAACCCTGGAAAATCTTTCCTTGAGCTTCCCCAAATAAACCCCAGGGCAGGGTTTGGAACTGGAGGAGCTTTAAGGGCCCTTTCACCCCAAACCCTTCTCTAACTCCATAAAAACAGAATAATTTATAGCTTTCTTTTGGATATTAGGAGCTTCTTAAGAAAATTACCTGCACTGCTGGAGGAGATGCTTTCTGGTGCTGCCAGAGATGACTTTACTTAAATCAAATCCAAAATCATTAATTGAGGATCACACTTGGTAAACTCTGCCTTCCTTCTCTTGGAATTCCTCTGCCAGGCAAATACATTGGGATAAAAGGAAGAAAAGGTCCCAGGGAAACACAGAGCATTGTTGAGTATGAAGTTACAGCTCAGGCTGCAACAGCTGATTTTTATTTTATTTTATTTTATTTTATTTTATTTTATTTTATTTTATTTTATTTTAATTTTAATTTTTCCTTGCAGCAGTTGCCCTGGCAGCTCATTTAGTGCATCCAAAAGCTTTCAGCAAAGCAGATCTGTGCAAATCCCAAGGAAGGACTCCCAGGCTGCTTGGACACCTCCTGCTTCAGTGGTTTCATGGAATTCCAGACTGGTTTGGATGGGAAGGGACCTCAAATCCCATCCATTCTACCCCTGCCATGGCAGGGACACCTCCCACTGTCCCAGGCTGCTCCAACCCCAATGTCCAGCCTGGCCTTGGGCACTGCCAGGGATCCAGGGGCAGCCACAGCTGCTCTGGACATTTCATTTATTTCTGAATAATTTCCCCAAATCGAGGGGAGGTTGTACAAATATGAGCACAGCTTGTGCATTTTGAAGGATCAGGAGGTACAAAACGCTCCCAGAACCACGGGAGTCTCCCCAAAATGCTGCATTTTCCATCCCTGGTTGGTGGCAGAGCCTGGAGCAGGTCCTGCTGATGCCTCAGGTTCCATCTCCCCTGCATTCCAGGCTCTGTGCTGCCCAGGGTGCAGCTCTCAGCCTCACATTCAGGCTCACTCAGCTCTGCACACAGCAGGGACACAAAACAAATCCTGCTCCTGCTGCACACCAAGCACAGCTGGGACAAGTGTTCAGGCCCCAAGCACAAACAAGGGTGGCTGCAGAGAGAAAACAAGAAGGGTGGGACCTCCTCACCTGCAGCTGGAATTGGACAATTCAACCCCAATGTGCAAACGGACCAGAACTGATCAAAGTGTGAGACCTTGTGACCGTTTGTCCATTTTGGGTCCATTTTGTGTCCATTTTGGGTCCATTTTGTGTCCATTTTGGGTCCATTTTGTGCCCATTTATGCCCATTTTGTGTCCATTTTGTGTCTATTCTGTGACCATTTTGGGTCCCCCTTGGGTGCAGCCCTGGCCAGGCTCTTGTCCTGCCCAAGATGTGCCCTAAAGGCCTTTCAATAAATCTCTGCTTTATTCTCTTAGCTCTGTCCAGTCTCTGTTCCAGCTCAGCCTTCCCAAGGTATCACTGCCCTCCCCTCTCATAGATAATGAACCTCTGGGCTTTCCTGGCTGAGGGCAGTCTGGGCAGTGATCCTGTGCTCCCCAAGGAGCAGAGATTCCATTCCATGGATCTGGAATAGAGGATTTCTCAGTGGCATTGAGAGGTCAGGTGCTGTGACATGAGGTGAGACTGCTCCAGTGCCACAGTCAGCCCTCACTCAGCCTTGTCTGCAGCATCTTTTATCCACTGCTGATTTCTCTGGGGCTGACAGGGCTTGGGCAGGGGCTGGGGACCAGCAGGGCTGAGCTCTGGCACTGGGATTTGCCTGCCCAGGTCCAGCTGTGTGTGCTGAGAGCCTCTGTCCTGCAGGACCCTCAGCTCCGGGCCATTTATGGGGTTGGCTGGAGGAAGGTTGAGGTTGGGGTTTCTGCAGGGTGACATTAATGCTGGCTGGTGAAGGTGTCTGCACCAAGAGAGGTTCTGTGTTCCTGTTAACAGCAGGAATTTCACTGGAGAGAGAAAATGGCTCAGCTAAAGTGGCCAGAGATCCCAGACCTGATGGCATCAGCAGCATCAAATATTGTTATTTTGCTAATATTTGCCTTTAGAAGGGCGTGCAAGAGTTTCTGTTTCAAAGAAGATTCTTGCATGGCCAGGAGTGTACAGGGAAGTTGCCATTCTGATTGAACATTGATTTGGGGCTTCTGAGCAGAAAAGAGGGAGGAAAAACATCAGGGACCCCTTCCCCTATCCCAGGCTGCTCCAAGCCCCGTCCAGCCTGGCCTGGAGCACTTCCCTGTGTAGGACCCTCCTGTCCCCCACTCAGTTCTCCCCCTAATTTAAAGGGTTAAAAGGACACAAGGTCTTACCTCGTGTCTAAAGCTGGTTGAGCTCATGGGACTCGATGTCCTGGAGGTTTGTGGTGTTTTGAATTTATGGCCATTCCTGGGAAGTGCCCAAAACTCCCTGAGGAGCAGGGAGGAGCCTGCAGTGAGCTCTGGGGGTGGCACACTTTGGTGTCCCAGGCCTGGCTATACCACCTGGAGGGAACAAAGGCCAGCTGAGAGGATGGGATTTACCCATTCCCAGCCATTCCTGTAATTCCTGCTGCTCCTCTGACTCAGGAATAGCCTGTCCTCACCTGAAAACTGGGAGAAAGGCAGGAAAAGCCCTGCCCCAAATCCCTGGGACAGCCATGGAGACACAGGGGAGCCCCGTGTGCTGGGCAGGTTGGGAATTCTGTCCTTGGAGCTGGGCTGGCTGTGCAGGTGAGGCCAGCCCAGGTTTGGAGTGGGATGCTGAGCATTCCAGCATGGATAACAGGTGGGTTTGCAGCCCAGTCTGAACTCAGAGAGCAGCTGTGAGCAATGGCTGGGTTTGGGAGAAGCTAATCTGGAGTTTTGGGGCTGTTGGAAAGCAGAATTCAGTCGGTGCCTTTACACATCCACTCCAGGTGTCCCTCATTCCTTTTGGATGTTTAGCAGTAACAGCTCCTGATTTGTCTCTCTGGTGACCCCAAATGGGATCTCTGTGGCTAAAACTGGGAAAGCCCAGCCTGCTCCATCAGCCAGGGTTTGTGCTGTGCTGAGCCCCTGAGGAGAGCACCCAGGGAGCTTCCTGCTGCTCCCTCATCCCGTGGCTTCTGGAAATCAGGGATCTGGGCACCCTTTATGTGCCTCACGTGGAATTTCATGGGAGGGAGGTCATTCTTCCCCTGTACTCGGCACTGGTGAGTCCACACCTTGAGTGCTGTGTCCAGCTCTGTCCCCTCAGTTCAGGATGGACAGTGAGTGCAGTGTCCAGCTCTGGGTGTCCCAGGATGGACATTGAGTGCAGTGTCCAGTTCTGGCCCCTCAGCTCAGGAAGGACATTGAGTGCAGTGTCCAGCTCTGGCCCCTCAGTTCAGGATGGACATTGAGTGCAGTGTCCAGCTCTGGGTGTCTCAGTTCAGGATGGGCATTGAGTGCAGTGTCCAGCTCTGGGTGTCTCAGTTCAGGATGGACATTGAGTGCAGTGTCCAGCTCTGGGTGTCTCAGTTCAGGATGGGCATTGAGTGCTGTGTCCAGCTCTGGGTGTCCCAGGATGGACATTGAGTGCAGTGTCCAGCTCTGGGTGTCTCAGTTCAGGATGGACACTGAGTGCAGTGTCCAGCTCTGGGTGTCCCAGGATGGACATTGAGTGCAGTGTCCAGCTCTGGGTGTCTCAGTTCAGGATGGACATTGAGTGCAGTGTCCAGCTCTGGGTGTCTCAGTTCAGGAAGGACATTGAGTGCAGTGTCCAGTTCTGGGTGTCCCAGGATGGACATTGAGTGCAGTGTCCAGCTCTGGGTGTCTCAGTTCAGGATGGACATTGAGTGCAGTGTCCAGCTCTGGGTGTCTCAGTTCAGGAAGGACATTGAGTGCAGTGTCCAGTTCTGGGTGTCCCAGGATGGACATTGAGTGCAGTGTCCAGCTCTGGGTGTCTCAGTTCAGGAAGGACATTGAGTGCAGTGTCCAGTTCTGGGTGTCCCAGGATGGACATTGAGTGCAGTGTCCAGCTCTGGCCCCTCAGTTCAGGAAGGACATTGAGATGCTCAAACATGTCCAGAGGAGGCAGCAAGGCTGGTGAGGGGCTTGGGACACAAACCCTGTGAGGAACAGCTGAGGGAGCTGGGGCTGCTCATCCTGGAGAAAAGGAGACTCAGGGGTGACCTGATCACTCTCTACAGCTCCCTGAAGGGTGGCTGTGCTCAGCTGGGGTTGGTCTCTGTCTCCAGGCAGCACTGACAGAAGGAGAGGACACAGCCTCAAACTGTGCCAAGGGAAATACAGGCTGGATATCAGGAAAAAGTTTTTCACAGACAGACTGATAAAGTTCTGGAATGGCTGCCCGGGGAGGTGCTGGAGTCACCATCCCTGGATGTGTTTAACAAAAACCTGGATGTGGCAATTGGTGCCATGGTTTAGTTGAGCTGTTAGAGGATGGGTTGGACTCGATGATCTTGAAGGTCTCTACCAACCTGGTGATTCTGTGATTCTGTGATTCACTCTGTCATAGAGTAGCTGGGCTGGGAAGGGAGCTTGGAGCAAGCTGGCTCACAGCAGGCAGGCCCTGGGTCTCTGCAGAGAGCAGCCAGATCCGTGCCCTGGCACCCCAGGGCAATCCCTGTTATTGCCCGCCCCCACATAATGACTGCATTAATAATTGAGCTAATTTAGCCAGCGCTCCTCATTATTACTCTTGGTCTCCTCTGAGGGGTATTGCCTTCTCTTTCATTAGTGCTGCTGAGCACAGGGGAGGGGCTGAGCTCAGGTGAGCTTTGGGAAGTGAAGATGTGCAGATTGTGGAACGTTTACTTTGTGTGATTTGGCTTTTTGATTTGTTCTAACAATCAAACCCATCTGTGCTGGCACAGCCTGTGACATGTGGAGTTCATTGGGGTTTCTGTGAGTGCAAACTGACCTGGGTGTGTCCATCCTTGTAGGTGCTGCTGCAGGAATTCTGTCAGAGGGATGCCCTGGACTCAGCCTCCTGATTTCTCACATTAAACAGCTGAGGGGGGGTTCTCTCTAACCAGAACTCAAATCCTTTTCCTTTAATTTAATTTAAATCTCAAAAGGCTGAAGGTACCTTGTGTGACATCCTTGGAACTGCAAGGGCCTCCTGGCAGCTTCCTTGGCCTGCTGGGTTTGGGGTGGAGGAACCTCAAAGGGTTCTGGAATATCCTAAAACCTACACAAGGTCCTCCTTCCTTGGGTGGCTTCTCCTCTGTCCAGGAATTTCTGGGAGGGGCACAGGAGCTGTCATGCTCAGCATCTTTACCAGTTCTTGGTGTCCAAAAATGCTTCCAAACCCTGAGTAACTTTTCAACTGCTCTTCAGAGCCTCAAATCATTTAAATCAATCCCCCCAAAAGCATTTGATAGCCCAGACTATTGCTGCTGATGGATTGAAGTGTGGGATTCAACTGTTTGGGCAGCACAGCTGCTCCTGCAGCAGGCCCTGATGTTCACACCGTTCCAAACACGAACAGAGCCACGAGATTTATTTCCATAATCCAAATGAGAGTGAAATGTCCCTCTCCAGCACCAATTTGTCTATTTTATTAGAGGATTTCTGTGTGGGAAGCTCATTTATTCCCCCTTCCTGTGCCATCCCTCCTTGGGGCAGCACCTCAGCCCTGCCCAGCTCCTCCTGGCGTTTTTGGCTGCACTTCCCCTTCTGCAGGCAGCAAATTCCCTGCTTTGTTCCACCAGCAGTGGAACACTCCTGAGAGCTCTGGGAATGCTCATAAAATCCTCCTGGAGGCCAGAAGAGCCTCCAGAGCTGGTGCTGAGGGTGGGGGACTCTGGGCAGAGCTGCATCCACAGGTCTGGGCTCCTCTTCCTTCCATGGGCCTTCAAATGCCTCAGAAATAAATCTTTGGGGAGAGGGGAAGGGTTCCCTTCTCCCTGCCCCTGGGTGGGGGCTGCTGGGTTCTTCTTGTCCCTTGGGGTCGTAGCATGGAAACCTCTCCCTGCTTGGCAGCTCCGTGGTGGAGATGGGCCCCATTGCTCCAGCTGGGCACAGATAACTGGGAATTGGGAATTCCTGGCTGGGAGGGTGGGCAGGGCTGGCACAGGATGCCCAGAGCAGCTGTGGCTGCCCCTGGATCCCTGGCAGTGCCCAAGGCCAGGTTGGACACTGGGCTTGGAGCAGCCTGGGACAGTGGGAGGTGTCCCTGCCATGGCAGGGGTGCCACTGGGGGGGATTTGAGGTCCCTCCAACCCAAACCATTCCATGATTCTGGGATTTGTGGGTACAGCTTTGGCTCTCACAGGTTTTTAAGGATGTGTGGCCATCAGTTCCTTTGGCTGATGAGGTGAGGAGCAGCCGGACTCCAAAGAGCAAATCCATGGATCTCTCTGCTGCTGGCAGGAAATACTTTAAAGGGAAAGGAATAACCTGTATGGGGGAAATCAACTTCCTCTGATCCTGAAAATGCCTCTCTTGTTTTCCTCTGAGCTCCGCAAACCCAGTGGAACTGTCACTGCTGCAGTTACTACTCTCTTTTTTTTGATCTGTGACATGAATTAATGCTGACACATGTGGCTTTGGAATTTTGCTTCTCCAGTCACAGTACATGCAAACAGTGAGCTGTGGCTTCTGCCTGTGATTTCAATGACTGATTAAAAAAATTGCTTGCAAAGGGTTGCCTGGGAAGATGCAGCGCTGACTTCAGAGACATCAAATAGGAAACATTGTTCTCTTTAGTGGAGGAACACTTTCTTCTGACCCTCGTGGCTTTGTCACTGTTTTAGGGCTTTTTAATTGAAAAATAAATACATTCTGTCTCTGCACTCAAAACGTTTCCCTGGCTTTCCTGGGAAGTTTTTCTTCTTCACACGTCTTTCAGAGGAATCTGACAGCTGAAGATTTTTTGGAAGCAAATCCGAACCCTTGTGCTCTCTTGCTGGCAATAACCTCCTAAAGTGCTGGGAACAGTAGGAGGTGGAATTAACAATTCCCTTCCATCCTGCCCTTCCGAGGGGAGGCGAGGGAGCTGCAGCCACATTGTTTTAGTCCCTGCATTCAGCGCTTGAGCATCAAAGCAGAACCTGAGAGAACTTTCCCCACATTGTTCAGCGTTAATTGGTCTCTGCTCTGCCGTGGGGAGTGGAGGGGACAGATGAAATCCTGGGGAATGGCTGGCAATGAACCCTGCTCCTTGAAGGGCTGCAGAGCGGGGGATGAGCTGATCCCCTCCTGTGAGCTCCCTGTTCCTTCCCCCTCCAGGATGGGGATACAATTTCCAGCTTTCTTGGCTTGCCCAGGAGCCCCTCAGGCCACCCGGGTGGTGACTTCTTGTTTTTTGGGAGCTTGGATTCGTCTGGGTCAAGACAAAGCTCCTGGAACTGGGATTTCAGTGTTTCTGTGCTGTTCAGCAGCAGCACTGAGGAGGTGAAGATGTTGGAGCAGCTCGGGGCAGCGTTGCAGCTTCTCCTCAGATGTTTCCTCCTCCAGCAAGGGGCTGATTCCATGTTTCTTCCAGAGGGTGAGTCCAGTCCTTCATCCCACAGAATCAAGGTTGGAAGAGACCTCCAAGATCATTGGGTCCAACCATTAAACCAGCACCACCAGAGCCACCCCTAGGCCATGTCCCCAGGTGCCACATCCAGGTGCCCCTTGAACACTTCTGGACTGGGACAAGATGGGCTTTAAGGTCCCTTCCCAGAGCATTCCATGATTTCATGGGGAAATTCCTGCTGCTGCTGGAGAAGAAGGTGAAAAAGAAGGGCTCAGCCTCTGCCCTAAATCCTCCACCTTGCTTTATCTACATCACTGCATTCTAAACCTTAAACTCTGAGTTTTGCACCCTGTGCCATCACACACTTCTATCCAAACCACACCCCCACAATCCCAGTGCTGTCACTCAGTTTTGGGAGCCTTTTCCACGGCCTCAGGTGGGATGCAGGGTTTGCTTGGGGGTCAGTGCCTGGCAGCACAGAAAGCCCGGAATCCTCAGTGCCCGGGGTTCCAACTGCTCCAATCCCTGTCTCTCACTAAAGCTGGCATCCCTCAGGCTTTGGGGAGAGCGTTCCCTGCCTCCCCTGCAGCTTCCACAGAGCAACTCTTTTGTTATTCATTAAATGTCTAAATAAATAATGCACTGCTGTGCTGCTCCGGAGCCTTTTTCTCCTGTTAATTTGGCTATGAAAAGTTGGAAAATTAAAAAGTTTCGCACCCTCACTGGATATTTAATCCTCTTTCCAAGCCTGTGTACAGGTTTCATACCTTAAGGCTCCGCTGCATAATTTCCATGCCCCGCTCCCATCCTGGGCTTTTGTTGGAGAAGGTTCTGGATGTTATCGGAAAACACCTTCTCTGATTTTAGTATGCAAAATTCTAATTACAGTATGAATTTTTTATTGCTTAATTCTTTACCGTTTTTATTCCCCCTCTGGGTACCGAAACATAATTAATTCTCCTTTGCTTTTTTTTCTAACAGATTTATGTGTATTATCATATATATTAAATTTTCAGTTCTGTAACTTTCTTTTTTTTTTTTTTCAATTTTTATTGCTTCCCACTCTGACAATGTTCACTTCATTAAAGACATGTAATCCCTGAGCTGTGATCAAGACATAATTGCACTTTTTGGGGGTATTACAATAACACAGATTTATTTTTTATTTATTTATTTCATTACTGAAACCCCTCTTATGCTTCCATGACTTTGAGTAACTCCCCAACCTGCAAGGGGATTCCAGGCTGGAATTCTGGCATCAGGACTCAGTTTCCCTGGACTGAAATGGTTGTACTCCCAGAAAACAATAAAATGTTGCTTTTTGCCCCCTCAGTTCCCTTCCAGCATTCACAGAACCCCAGAATGGTTTGGGATGGGAGGGATTTTAGGGATTTTCCACAGGCAGGGACACCTTCCACCATCCCAAGTCCCATCCAGCCTGGCTTTGGACATTTCCAGGGATCCAGGGGCAGCCACAGCATCTCTGGACAAAGAGCAAATTGTGGGTGTGGGGATGAGTTTGTTTAAGTTTCACATAAATGGATTTAATTGTTGCCTTGGAGCATCCAGAGTGGGGACAGAAATTACTCTATGGGAATTTTGATACATAATTAAGAAATCCTACAGGAATCCTACAGAACTATCAGCCCCAGTATTAATAACTCATGGTGGAATTGAAGAAACCTGGAAAACGAGTGTCCAGGTAAATTCATTCCCGTTTTTGATGTGTAAAAGCAACTTCATCATTCCCTTGGCTTCCAAAGGAGTTCCTGCAGGAAGAGGTGGCCCAACCAAACATTCCCAGCCATCTTCTTCTGAAAGGGAACAGTTGTCTGAAATGAAATCTAATGAACTGTATCTGAAATTAATTCTAATGACACTTTGGAAGGTGGGATAGGAGATTCTGCACCAGCAAATCCTTCCCAAGTAATTGCTGCAGAGACATCCAGAAGTTTCCAGAGCGCCAAATGTGCTCACTCCTTTTTCTCCCTCCTTTCCACATGGATGATATTCCTGTTTTGCTGAGTCTTTAAATAAGGCCAGAACGTGTCTGGAGAACAATAAAAAGCAAAGAAAAAGAGATGCTGTTCCTGCAGCACCGAGGGGGAGTGATTCCAAGCAGAAACTGTTTCTATTTTGAGGTTTTTCCTCTCTTCCCCTTCCCAGTGGGGCCTGTTTGGGGCTGTTGGAGCATGTAAACAATGAAAGGGGAGAGTGCTTTGTCCTTGACCTCTCAATCCTGATCCCCGGGGGATCCTGCAGCTCCAGGAGAGGCTGGAACAGCTCTCAGCTCTGCTGGGGAGGGAGGCTGAGATCAGTGCTGGAGCTCTCCCTGCTGCCCCCCTGCCCAGGGGGGTTTCACCCCTCTGGACCAGGTTAATTACCCTGCTGTAATTAACTGCTCTGGAAGCTGCTCCCTCTGTTTCCTACCTGGAGAAGGACTGGAGTGCCTGTGGCACTGGTCAGTGCAAAGCTCTTTTCTGTCTGTGCACGCCAGGGACACCTTTCACCATCCCAGGTGGCTCCAGCCTGCCCTTGGACACTGCCAGGGATGGAGCAGCCACAGCTGCTCTGGGAATCCCAGCCCAGCCAGGAATTCCTCCCCAATCTCCCCTTTTCCAACTAAAAGCCATTCCCTGTGTCCTGTCCCTCCAGCCCTTGTCCCCAGCCCCTCTCCAGCTCTCCTGGAGCCCCTCCAGGCCCTGCCAGGGGCTCTGAGCTCTCCCTGGAGCTTCTCCTCTTCATTCCCAGCTCTCCCAGCCTGGCTCCAGACCAGAGACATCTCACCTAAAAGAAACATCCTTGTACTGAGCTCTACAAGGCCCCCAGAGGGCTGTGTCCAGTGTGTCCCTCAGGGTCCCATCCTCTTCAAACCCAGGTTTTATGCTCCATGGCCTGTCACCCCCTGTACCTCCAAGCACATCTGGGTTATGAAATTCCTGTTGGGAATCAGCTCAGCAGAAGGTTCTGCCTGAGTGGGGGAAAACAGCGATGTCAGGGTTGTTTTGTACTTCTGCAGTTTCCCTGTTTGACTGGAATATTCTTGATTATTTCCGTTGGCTCTCACCCCTCCTCCTTCTCAGTAAAACGACAGGAAAAAAAAAAATAAAAAATCCAGCCAAGTCTGGTGCTTTTCACCCTTCTGCCTGTGCTGAAGTTTCCAGCTGCCTGGCTGGTGTTCTGATCTAATTCCTGTGAAATTCCATTGTTGCCAGAGCTCCTGCTCCTGTCGGGCTGTGCCCCTTTCAGGAGCCGCCGCCTTCATCTCTCCGTGCCCGTGTTCTGCCTCCTTTCAAAGGAACCTTCCTCTTGAAGTGCGTTTGCCTTCTTCTCCTCAGCTGGGCAAGGAAGTGGCAGCTGCGGTGGGCAGAGGGGAGGCTTTGCAGATTTTCCCTTTTATGTTTTTCACGCGGGCTCTGCAGTTGTGCCTCCCGGCTCCTTGCGAGGCTCGGTCCCCGCAGAGCCGACCCTGCTGCTCCTCCCGGGGCTGCCGGCACGGGGAGGCTTTGAAACACTCACGGAAAGGAGGCTGGGATGGCTGAGGAAGCAGTTTTGTGGGGTTTTATTCTGTACTCCATAGCCAGGATTTACCAGGGATGAGGAAACCTGCAAAGCAGGGCCCTTCCTGTGCCCCCCGCCTGCTGCTCCCTCCAGGAGCTGTTGGATTATTGATTCCATGGAATCCTAGACTGGTTTGGGTGGGAAGGGACATTAAAAACCTTCCAGTGCCACCCCTGCCATGGCAGGGACACCTCCCACTGTCCCAGGCTGCTCCAGCCCCAATGTCCAACCTTGGCCTTGGGCACTGCCAAGGATCCAGGGGCAGCCACAGCTGCTCTGGGAATTCCAGCCCAGCCAGGAATTCCCAATTCCCAATCTCCCATCTAAATCTCCCCTTTTCCAATCTGAAGCCATTCCCTGTGTCCTGTCCCTCCATCCCTTGTCCCCAGTCCCTCTCCAGCTCTCCTGGAGCCCCTTCAGGCCCTGCCAGGAGCTCTGAGCTCTCCCTGGAGCCTTCCCTTCCCCAAGCTGAACATTCCCAGCTCTGAGCCTACGGAAAGATGGACAGAGATGGAAAGAGAGGATTTCCAAGGGATGGAGGGACAGGACACCCGAATGGCTTCCCACTGCCAGAGGGCAGGGATGGATGGGATACTGGGAATTAGGAATTCCTATCTGGGAGGGTGGGAAGGGGCTGGGATGGAATTCCCAGAGAAGCTGTGGCTGCAGAAATGGGTGGTGCTGAAGATCAGAGGGATCCACACCAAGCTGGCTGTGTAGAGGAAAGGGGTTTATGGAACTGAAAGCCCCCAGCAGGTGACAGCAGTGCCTGTCTGTGCTGGGAGCTCCCAGGCAGCCCCGAGAGCCGTGGATTTCTGGGGCCAGGCGGGCTCTGAGCTCCACGAGGAGCAAACAGTAACAGGGAGGGGCTGGAACTCAGTGTCCTCTCTCCGAAATTCAGGGCCATAATTCCCATTTCAGAGGGGGGTTTGCTCCTCCTCCTTTGAGGTTTGACCTCAGTGAACGCTCAGCCCTTCCCAGGGAGCAGAGGGGACCTGTCTCCCTGTTCTTCTCTCTTTTTCTAAAGTTCTGTTTCAGCCTTCTGATGTTTGCATTTTAGTGATGGAGTTTCTCATGCACTTTTCATGTAAACAATGGTTGTTTTGCATTCCTCTCTGGAGGAGGAGAGAATTGATGGACTGTTGGGTTGCCCAGTGTGGTTGGAGAGGACAATTTTCATCCTCCAATCCATGGTCACTGTTGGAATTCTATAAATGTCGAGGTCTGTAAATAAACTGCCCCTTTTTGCCTTGGACATCTCAGTGTGTGAGTGTCGTTAATTCATGTTGTGTTGTGACAGGGACCCACAGGAGGGTGGCAGGAGCCTGCAGACACCCAGAGCTGCTGCCAGGTTGGTTCCATCCCAAAGGAAGGTGCTGTTTGTCCCTGTGCCAGGCCAAGTTTATCTCTCTGCCCATATCAAACAGCTGGAACTGAGCTCTCCCCTCCACCAAACCACTGAGAAACCTCAGCCTGAAACCTTCAGGAGGGTCTCCCATCTCCTGAAGCTGCTGTTCCTGGTGGATGCTGCTCCAGAGAACAGAGAGGGGAGTGCAGGAGAAGATAAAAGAGAAAAATTAAGCTGTTTATGAAAGTTTCATCAAAGCCCTGTTTGTGATGCTGAAGGGAATCTTGGCTTACCTTGACACAAACTTCATTCATAAACTCAGCTTCATTATTTCCCAGCCTGATTTCTGAAAGACTTTGTCAGCAGCTTGGCAGCTCGGAGAGACAAGCTCATGATTTGCTTTCTTCTGTGACTAATCCAGATACTAAACACTGGCATTTATGTGCCTCTCATCAGCCCAGATCTCTGTGCATGTCATTTCACTTGGCTTGAGTAGGGGGGAAAAAAAGCAATAAACAGGAACATTAGTGCTGTAATTCCTTCCCTCTTCAGGACATGGAGCTTCTCAGACTTTACAGACTCTCTAAAATAGCGCTGAGAAGTTGAACAAGAAGCTTGAGATCAAACAGCTCCAGGAGAAGCTCTTGGAATGATTTGGAAAGCTGAGCATGACTGGTATCATCATTAAACTGAGCCTGGGTCTGATTGATTTCCTGGGAGCAGGGATCCACTCTCCATCCTTCCACACATTTGAGAAGTCTGGGATTGTCTTTGGGGTTTTTAATAATAAGTGATTTTGTTTACTCACAGGGAATAAAATTGCAGGATCTGATTCCAGGTGGGAATAAATTCTGTTTGTCCCTCAGGAATGTCAGCAGCCACATGTCCCAGTTTGGAAAGACAGGTGTCTGCCAGGGAAAAGCCAGAGCCTCCCTTGGAATGCAGAATGTAAACCCCCTTCCCTCCTGCATTATTATAAATTTGAAATTAAGGGGCTTTCAGACAAAGATATGGGAATAGGAATTACAGTTCTGTACTAGGAATAGTAAAAATAAAAATGTAGTAGTACAAAAAAGCAAACAAACAAAGAAAATCCTAGAAACCCTGCCAGAGTCAGAGCTGACTGCCAGCCTGTTGTTGGTCAGGGTGCTGGAGCAGCCCAGCCAAGCCCTCCTGCAGTGCCAGGGGTGGCTCTGGTGGAGCAGAGATGATCCTGGAGCAGGTGCAGTTCCCTCTGAAGGTGCAGGGGTGCTGAGATGGCTCTGGGTCCCTCTGGGAATGCCGTGCACACAGGCTGCCCTGGGGCTCTGGAGCTCAGCTGGGATCCAGCTGGGAATGCTGGGCTCCTCCCCTGCCTGGAGCCTCTCCCCATGGGCTGCTGGAATTGGATCAGCCCTGCAGTGAGCCTGGATGGCCCCTGGACAGCAGAGACCCCTGGGTGGAGGGTGGGTCCTGGCAGGGATAAAGAACACTGCCCCAGCTGGTTTAACAGCTGCCCATGGACAGCAGATCCCCCTGGGGGGAGGGTGGGTCCTGGCAGGGATAAAGAACACTGCCCCAGCTGGTTTAACACTGCCCATGGACAGCAGAGACCCCTGGGGGGAGGGTGGGTCCTGGCAGGGATAAAGAACACTGGGGATGGAACACACACTGCTGGGGACATCCTCAGTGCAGCCCAAGACACCAACCCAGCCCTGCTGGGGCAGCACCTCCTGTTACCTTTGATGCCACAATTCCAGGTAAAATGCATCCATTGGATCACAGAACCCTGAAATGGTTTGGGTTGGAGAGACCTTGAATCCCATCCATTGTCATGGGCAGGGACACCTTCCACTGTCCCAGGCTGCTCCAAGCCCTTTCCAGCCTGGCCTAGGACACTTCCAGGGATAGGAAACCTCATTACCCTTCATGGAAGATCCCTGGGGGTTTGTCAGGAGCTCTTGGGATGATCTGGTCCCCCCTTCCTGGCTGGAGGGGCTGCCCAGGGCCATGTCAGGTTCTGCCTGGATTTGCTGCCTGTAATTCCTGCTGTCATTCCAAGCCTGGATTGGGCAGTGATTCCCAAACTATGTGCTCTGAACATTTCTTCTCCCCCAAACTTTTTATTTTCTTGCTGGAAAAAAAAAAAAAAAAGGCAAAAAAAAAAGACAGTTGTCAGGCCAGGCTTGTTTTGCTTTGCCAAAGCTGAAGCAAGAAGAACTCTCTCATTCTGTTTGATTAGAGTGATAAATATGGATGTGTTCCAGCCTAAATATTTTATGGGAAAAAAAAAAGCTCTCTTCCCTTAATGCTCCCATTAGTGGCACAGGGGGTTCCCAGCCCAGCTGCCACGGCCCTGCCCCAGTGGGGTTTGTACTCCTGGAATTCCTGACAGCCTTTGCTGGACCCCTGCTCCCATGGGACCGGCACTTCCACAGCCAAACTGGGAAAACTGGTGAGGGATTGTGAGGGTGGATCTTTTAGGATCCAAGCAGGTCCCAGAATTCTTCCTTCCTGTCATAACCCAGCAAAGTCTCTCCTTTTCACCAAATAATGAGGGATTTGCAGTGTTCCTGGTAAGAAACAGGAATGAAACCTCCACTTGCTGCGTTCATTCTGCTGGGCAGGACCTTGGATCACCTCAGGTGGTTGGCACTGGGTGCTGGGACAGAGCCAGCGAGGTCAGGTGTCCCAAGGGAGCTCTCTGTGTTATCCCTGCATGAAGAAAAAGTGAAATCCTGGATTTGAATGGGACCTTGGAAGTGGAAGATGCCCAGGGAAGCCCCTGGGAACTGGGTTGATCCCTCTGGGCTGGTGAGGAGCAGTGGGCATCTCGGAGATGCTGTGGTGGCTTTGGGGTCAGTGCTGCTGCCTGGTGTCCTTGGGGAGCTTCCCAAAGCTGCCTGAGAAGGTCCCAGGCCTGGGAATTCCCATCTTGTCTTACCCAGCCTGTGGCTGTGCCCTGGTTTCTGTGCCCACAGAACATCCTGGAAGTGGGAAGGGCTGCATCCCCCTTTTCCCTGTGGAGCTTGGCCTGGTGGCCTGGCTTGTTCCTCATGGATCCCTGGTGTCCCTGGGCTGCTCCCAGGGGGAAACTCACCTTGGGAGGGAGCTACCCGTGTCCTCTGGACACTGATGTTCCCACAGCATCAGGGACTGGGATCGGCATCTTCTCACCACAAAACGGGAGCACGTTCTGTGGAAACTTCCTGCTGGAGAAAACATGGACTTCTCCCACTCTGTGGGACAGAGCTGGCTTTCACTTCCTGTTGTCTGGGTTTTTGCCGTTCTCCTCTGTCCCCTTTAAGGAGTTTGTAAAAGTCTTATTTTTAGCCTTCTGTGTTTTTGGAGTCAGATACACTTTCGTATAAACAAGCCACTTGTTATTGTAAAATCTAGCAATGTTTACATTCTTTTCATAAGGAGGAGACTGTAGATGGACTGTTACATGATCCAGTGTGGTTGGGAAGAAGATTTTCTTCCTCCAATCCATGATCACTGCTGGAGTTCGATAAATATCGATTCTGTAAATAAACCTTTCTCTTTTCCGCCTGGGACATCGCAAGGTGTGGGTGTGAGTTCTTTATGTCGACTGCGACAACTTCCCTCAGAAGCATCCCCAGCAGCTCCACAGATGGGATTTGCAGCTCCAGGTGCTTCCCAGACAGAGGCCTCAGCCCTGCACGGGGTTGGGCGAGCCCGAGGTGCCGTTCCAAGCCGCGATTCCCGAGGCCCTGGCGATCCTGGAAGGCAGAGCCGAGGGTTCAGCGCTGTCGGGAGCCCGTGGAGGTTTCTGTCAGCCCGGTGCTCCCAGCTCTGCACACTCTGATTCTTTGTGCCTTGTCTTGGGTTATGGAACCTAAATTGTGTATTCTATTTTCATCTGCTGAAAGCAGTTGAGGAATTGTTTACTCTGGAAGGAGGGGGCGGGTGCCTTTTGATAATGAGCCAACTGTTGAAACCGGGTAGGGCATTGTTCCTTATCTCTTTTACTGCCCGGGGAATATTTTCTGCTAATGGACCATTAAGACACCCCTACCCTCCCCAAGATAGCACATCCACATTCCATCATCCCATTGTGAGATGCTGCACCCAGTGAGGGGAGCCAACCATTCCTACCTGGATAAAACTGGGACTCAGGAACAGGAAGCTCTCTGGCTTCACCCGATTACCAGAGGAAGACTGGACCCTTCTCACCATCACTGGACCCTTCTCACCATTACTGGGCCCTTCTCACCATCACTGGGCCCTTCTCACCACCTCTGGACCCTTTTGGCTACAGGATCATCTCTGCTCCAACAGAACCACATCTGCCACTCCAGGAGGACTCACTGTGGGCTGCTCCCAACCCCCTGACCAACAGCATGTGAGGTTGGAGCTCTGACTTTGTCAGGGCTTTCCAAAATTGTTGTTTGTTTGTTTGCTGGTTTGGTGGGGTGGTTTTGTTTTTTCTACCACATTTGTATTATTGATATCCCTAGTAAAGAACTGTTATTCCTATTCCCAAATCTTTGCCTGAGAGCCCTTAATTGCAAAATTATAATTTGGCGGGGGGTGAGGAGTTTACATTTCTCCATTCTAAGGGAAACCCCAGTTTCCCTGACAGATACCTGTCTTTCCAAACCAAGACATGCCTGCAGATTGCTGCGGAAAGGCTCATCCCAGCACAAGGAAGAACAAAAAAATTGCTCCTTAAAGAAGAAAGGATGAAACGAGATGAAGAACCTCAAAGCAGCGGCCAGCACTGGGCATCTAGAAAGGAGCAAGAAACTACGAGGCGGAATCTGCGATTCAAACCTCCAAAGGTTTTCCAGGGAGAACACATTGATCTCCTGGACAATGAGGCTCCATAATTTCCTGCTTTGTGCCAGGGAAATATCCAACAAAAGCCCCAGGATTTAACAGCCGGACTTGCTGCTTGGTAGTTTCAGATCTTGCCGCGGGTTGAGCAGAAAAAGAGGGTTCATTGTAAAGGATCTGAAACTGAAAGTTTCCTGTCACCTTAGGAAACTTTTAAAAATACTTTGCGCCTTCAAAGGGAACCTGGAAGTTCAAGGGAAGGTTTGGAGATGACACATTAAGGATCGGCCTCAAAGTCTTTGCTTCGTCAGTGGTTTTGAAGATTAACACAAAACCTGTAATAAATTAATCTGCCTACATCGGGGTTGGAGTGAATAAGGAAATTAATCTAGGAATGAATCAAAAGCCCTGTGGATGTCTGGAAGGAAACAGAGGGTTTTGTCTCTCTCTCTTCAGTCCTTGGGTTTGTTGGAGAAGCTGGGGCTGCCCCTGGATCCCTGGCAGTGCCCAAGGCCAGGCTGGGCATTGAGGCTGGAGCAGCCTGGGACAGTGGGAGGTGTCCCAGCCATGGCAGGGGTAGAATGGATGGGATTTGAGGTCCTTTCCCATCCAAACCAGTCTGGAATTCTGTGATTTTTCCCTGCCTGCTCAGTTTGCTTCCTGTCGGTGACACCAGCACAAACCACATTAATACTGGGCTGGGGCTGCAAAGGAAAATAAGATTTCCCAAATTTGATCTTGTTTGGATTCAGTAAATTGGTGTCTCTTTGACTGATCCTGTTGCCTCAGGTCCCATCTCCCCTGCATTCCAGGCTCTGTGCTGCCCAGGCTGCAGCTCTCAGCCTCACATTCAGGCTCACTCAGCTCTGCACAGAGCAGGGACACAAAACAAATCCTGCTCCTGCTGCACACCAAGCACAGCTGGGACAAGTGTTCAGGCCCCAAAGCACAAACAAGGGTGGCTGGAGAGAGAAAACAAGAAGGGTGGGACCTCATCACCTGCAGCTGGAATTGGACAATTCAACCCCAATGTGCCAATGGAGCAGAACTGATCAAAGTGTGAGACCTCGTGACCGTTTGTCCATTTTTTTGGGTCCATTTTGGGTCCCCCTTGGGTGCAGCCCTGGCCAGGCTCTTGTCCTGCCCAAGGTGAGTCCTTAAAGGCCTTCTAATAAATCTCTGCTTTATTCTCCAGCTCTGTCCAGTCTCTGTTCCAGCTTAGCCTTCCCAAGGCATCAATTCAACTCCTCAGACCCAGCTCGTGCCCCTGACCAGTGGCCCCGTGGCCTCGAGCTGCTGGAGCAGCTGGAAAATGGGATGTTGGACAGCCCCCAGCTGGAATCATCCCTGTGGATACTCCAGGGGAAGCTGCTCTGCTTTGTTTCTGTGATGTACAACCAATTCCACCCTTTCTGTAACAGTGAACCTGCTGCTTCTTGCTGGCTGATTTACACTTCTCCAGAATCATCATAAAATCCACAACCTTATTATAAAATACAGCGTTTGGAGCACACTAAACAGGTGTCAGGTGCTTGCTGCAGGAATGAATTTAACAAGCATTTAATAAACCAGCTGTATTTAGGATCTGAACCAGAGGAAAACAGCAAAACTGGAGATTTTGATCATAATCAGACGCAGATTTTGTGAGCGGCCAACACACAGACCTGCTCCCAAAACACAATTAACCTGCAGTCTGTGTTTGTATCTCTGGGTTTGAATGGAATGGGGTGGGATGGGAATTTGATCAGTGGCTTGGATCAGTCAGGGTTGCAGCTCCTTTACTGTGCAGCATTTCTGGGCTTTGCAGGGATGGCAGGTGGGAAGTCTGCAGTTGTTCAGGACCAGCCCCGAGTGACCTCTCATTTAAACCGAGTCCTGGCTGGGCAGGGATTTGAAATGTCAGGAATGTTGTGCTGAAATTAAGGGAAAAAAAAACCAAAAAACCGTGGCATTTGGAATGTTTGAGGCCATCACCAGATTTCTGCCTGGGGCAGGGCAGAGTGAACTTTCCAGCAGTGGAACTGAGTCAGGATGAGTCCTGCTGGGGGATCCGTGGGGATGTGGGAAGGGCCAGGCATAGATACTGGGAAAGGTGGAGCAGATGTGGAGCAGGACAGGGCTTGGAGCATCCTGCTCCAGGGAGAGGTGTCCTTGGAATGACCCAGGAATCAGGTCATGGTGGCTGAGATGGACATAGGGACATCAGGAGGAGACTCAGCTCCTCCTGTCCCAGCTCCCCTGGGATTCCATGATGGAATCTGGTTTCAGGAAGAGAAGGATTCTAATGAAATCTGTGACCTGAGGGGCAGAGGGAAAGGAGTTTGTTTGTTTAATGTCCAAAGCAAAAAGCTCCCAGCCCTGCTGGCAGCTCTGCCTGGGGAGCAGGGACATTCCACCCCAGCCACTCCATGAGGTCCAATGTGTTCTCCTGGGAGTTCAGGCTGCGTCAGATGGGAATGAAAGGGAATTGCAAGGGAGGAGTTTCCCACCACCTCAGTCTTTCCTTCCCTGGCCCAGGGTGGGGGACAGGGATCAGCATCACTCCCTGCCTTTCCAGCCACTCCTGGGGGGAGTTTGGGGCTGGAGCATCCCAAAATCTGGGAATGTCACCCCTCCTCTGACTGGTGTAGCTGCAAGCTCACCAGAAAGTGGTAATTCTGTCTTTATAGAAGAAGCTTAATTAATCATCAATCTCCTCCCTTAATGAGAGATGCTGTTTCCATGGTCTGGACTGCTCCTGGCTGTGCCTGAGGAATCATCCAGGTGAACATTCCTGCCTTTAAACCCTTATCAATGGCAGGATTTTCACAGCTGTATCAATAACCCAGCGCTTCTCCATTCTGCAGTGGACTTTGAAGCCGTGGCTCTGCTGAGCAGCTGAATAAAGGGGCACAGGGACCTGGAATTCACTCATTAACAATTAGTAATGAGCTCTGCCAAGCAGCTGAAGATCAAGACCTACAGAAAAGTTGAGAGAAAGAATCCAGGCTGTCATTTGATTTGAATCAGGAGCTGAGACCCTCTGCAGGCACGGTGTGAGGAGAACAAACCCCACACGAGTCCTGTGTGAATGTTCCTGTGGAAAATGCATCCTGAAAGGCCAGAGAACTGGGGCTCACCCCGGGGATCCTCCTTGGCCTCAAAAGTCTGGATGAGGAGCAGCCCAAGCGCCACCAAAACTGCGAGAAAAACAAAAACCCTCCAAGAACATTTTCAATGTTAGAGAGTCAAGGCATTACTTCATTATCTGGCCAGGATGTACCCCAGAAATCATCCACACACAACCTGGGTATGCAGAGACAATCATTCCATGGCACATGGCATTGATGGGATTCTTCAGAGCTTTTATGCATTCAAAACTCACAGAAATGAATTGGGTCAGTGTTCATTGGTGCCAAGTTGCAAATGCTGAGTTCTTAGCATTTGGTCTCCTATTGGATCCTGATTTCTTTGCTGATGCTGCTGTGCACCACCAGGACACAGACTCCATCCTCAGAAGGCTGAAAATGACTGTTTATTTCTGGGCTGTGTCTCCCTTTTATCCCGTTCTACACAGAGCAATTCCATTGGTGACACAAAGACAAACCCCTTCAGTCACATTGGTCAGAGCAGAGGGACAGCAAGGAGAAGTCCCTCCTAGGGAAAGGAATGTGAACAAAGTTACAGCTACAAAAACATGGCTCTGGTTTGCAGAAAATTCCCTGGGAAAAGGATTTCAGAAAACCCAAAACATCTCAGGCACCAACCAGGGCTACACTTCACTTCTGATGTTAATTAGATCTTCATTATTTGATTTTCTTATTAGTCTTTTCTGGAGGAGATATCTCTGCTCTGTCAGAGGGAGAGTCTGGGGCAGATGTTCTCTGGATGTTGCCTTGATGGCTTTTCATCTTCCTGGGTGTCTTTGGGCTCCTCCCAGTCTGTTGGATGTTAAATTCATCAGGCTTTACTTAGAGAAACAATGCCCTGGAAAAAAACTTCAGTTCTCTTCTGCCGGGGCAAAGGTGAACAAACTTGGCTAAAGTCATACAAACATTTTTAAGCTGGTAAGTTTTTCCAAGAAAACTGTGAGGAAAAACAAACACTCCCCAACATTTTAGTGTTGGAGGATCAAGGCATTGCTTTATTCTGGCCAGGATGTGCAACAGGAATCATTTCATCCACACATAGCCCGGGTGTGCAGAGAAAATTATTCCGTGACTCCGGTCCTTCTGTTTCTGATAAGAGGAACCCTTTGAGCAAATTCAATTAGGGAGCTGCAAACTTTGTTCAAATTCAAATTAGCTCCTTGACAGCCAAAGAGGAAATTATAAGTGAATAGATTACAGCTTGTTTTCAAGTATTAATAATTGTTTTCCTCATCCCAAGCATGGGATGGATTGCTTTGTGTAGTCTGGCTGAAAAAGCTGGGCTGTGTCCCAGGGGGGTTTGGGATCCAGTGGCACCCAGGGAGAGGGGATTGGGAAGGGACTGGGGGGAGTTTGGGGGCCTTTGAGAGGCCATGGATGAGGGAATGGCTTTGAACTGGGTTGAGAGGGAGATTGGGAATTGGGAATTCCTGGCTGGGCTGGAATTGCCAGAGCAGCTGTGGCTGCCCCTGGATCCCTGGCAGTGCCCAAGGCCAGGTTGGATGTTGGGGTTGGAGCAGCCTGGGACAGTGGGAGGTGTCCCTGCCATGGCAGGGGTGGCACTGGGTGGGATTTAAGGTCCCTTTAACCCAAATCAGTCTGGGATTCTGTGAAGTCGATTTGCCTCCCTGACCTCTCTGTGCAGCAGTTAAAAGTTTTGCATTCTTGTAATCAGCGCCTTAAATTTATGTTTGGAAGTTCACCATTGAAGAGCTCGCTTTAAAAAGCGTTTGCCTCCCAAATTTGCTCTCAAGTGCCAGCTCTGGCTGGCTCCTGAGTTCAGCAGCAAGATAATGACCTCCAAATTACCAACCCTCCGTGCTTTGCAGTCCATCCACTCACTCCAAGGCAATTATTCCCTGCTCTGGATTCAGGAGGAGAAGAATTCTAATGGAATCTGTGACCTGAGGGCAGAGGGAAAGGAGTTTGTTTGTTTAATTTTCACAGGAAAAAGCTCCCAGTCCTGCTGGCAGCTCTGCCTGGAGAGCAGGGACATCCCACCCCAGCCACTCCATGAGGTCCTGGTGTCTCTTTCCCTCACTCTTGCTCCATCTTTTCCTTGTAAATGGAAAAATCCCTGGCACAGGGTGCCCAGAGCAGCTGTGGCTGCCCCTGGATCCCTGGCAGTGCCCAGGCCAGGTTGGACATTGGGGCTGGAGCAGCCTGGGACAGTGGGAGGTGTCCCTGCCATGGCTGGGGTGGGATGAGGTGACCTTTAATGTTTCTTCCAACCGAGGCCCCTCTGGAATTCTGTGAGTGCACACAAAGCAGATTTCACACTCCAGGGGTGAGTCATTACAATAAAAACCCAAGGTTTGCTAATCAAACATTCAGGTAACAGTTTTGTCTGCCCACTCTGAAGCCCCACAGGTGTTTGGTGCCAGCCTGGCCGTGGCACCCACGGGCAGCAGGGCCAGCTGTGACCCTGGGGGGCTCTCCCAGCCTTGGCTGTTTCCCAGTAGGAAATTTTGTGAAGTGATAGTGGCCTGGAGCAGCTGGAGAGGTGTGTCCATGGCTCAGCTGAGCCTGTCCCAGGCCTGGAGCTCCTTCTTATCCCAAACCAAGCTCCCAGCCCTGCTCTGGGATTTGTGCTGCCTTGGAGCAATCCCTGGGGATCCTGGGCTGGGGCCTCACTCCTGCTTTTCCCCCAGACAGGAGCTGGGAGCTGCCTGTGCTCCTCAGGGATGTGGGAGCTGGTCAGTGCTTCCCAATCCATCAGCACAGTGCCTCAGGAATCTGCCTAGCTTGGTGTGGCAAGGCACAGAAACTGCAGCAGGCCCCAGAATTTCCTCTGCCTCCCAATCCCAGACTGGGTTGGGTTGGAAGGAATTTTTTTAATCAGTCATTGAAATCGCAGGCCCACCCTCCCCCCAGGGGTCTCTGCTGTCCATGGGCAGCTGTGAAACCAGCTGGGGCAGTGTTCTTTATCCCTGCCAGGACCCACCCTCCCCCCAGGGGTATCTGCTGTCCAGGGGCAGTGTTAAACCAGCTGGGGCAGTGTTCTTTATCCCTGCCAGGACCCACCCTCCCCCCAGGGGTATCTGCTGTCCATGGGCAGCTGTGAAACCAGCTGGGCAGTGTTCTTTATCCCTGCCAGGACCCACCCTCCCCCCAGGGGTATCTGCTGTCCATGGGCAGTGTTAAACCAGCTGGGCAGTGTTCTTTATCCCTGCCAGGACCCACCCTCCCCCCAGGGGTCTCTGCTGTCCAGGGGCCATCCAGGCTCACTGCAGGGCTGATCCAATTCCAGCAGCCCATGGGGAGAGGCTCCAGCCAGGGGAGGAGCCCAGCATTCCCAGCTGGATCCCAGCTGAGCTCCAGAGCCCCAGGGCAGCCTGTGTGCACGGCATTCCCAGAGGGACCCAGAGCCATCTCAGCACCACTGCACCTTCAGAGGGAACTGCACCTGCTCCAGGATCATCTCTGCTCCACCAGAGCCACCCCTGGCACTGCAGGAGGACTCACTTTTGGACTGCTTCCAATCCCCTGACCAACAGGTTGTCAGGTGTGCTCTGACTCTGTCAGGGTTCTCCAAAATTGTTGTTTGTTTGTTTACCTGTTTGGTTGAGTAGTTTTGTTTTCTACTACATTTGTGTTTTTAATATTCCTAGTAAAGAGCTGTTATTCCTTTTCCCAAATCTTTGCCTGAAAGCCCTGAATTGAAAAATTATAATTTGGAGGGGGTGAGGGGTTGACATTCTCCATTCCAAGGGAAACTCCAGCTTTCCCTGGCAGACACCTGCCTTTCCAAACCAAGACAGTTTGCCTTTTTTTTTTTTTTACTGCTACATTTGTATTTTTAATATTTCCTAGAAAAGAACTGCAATTCCTATTCCCATACCTTTTCCTGAGAGCCCCTTAATTTCAAAATCATAATAATCCAGAGGGAGGGGATCTGCATTCTCCGTTCCAAGGGACGCTCTGGCTTTCCTGGGCAGACACCTGTCTTCCTAAACTAAGCCCTGCACCCGGGGAGCCTTTGGGGATAAACCACAGCCTCCCTCCCAGTGCCTCTCTCCATCCCAGGCACTTGTGGAGCCCCTCTGGATGCTGCTCTCCATCAGCCCCACTCCTTCCTCTGCTTGGCCACAAAGGAAAACCATTCTCCTTTTTAGGAGTGGATTGTTGTTTTTTTCTTTTGCTTCAAACGCTTGGGAAGAGCTGACCCAGAGACGCTCTCACAATTCATCATCTCATGCTCTGCACTGGTTGAGGCCCTCGCTCTGCAGGCAGCTTTTAATGGATCATCTCACCAATGTCTCCAGGTTTTCCATGACTTTCCATTCCCCAGGCAGCAAACAGATGTGCTGGGCTGTGATTGCTGCTGCTGTAGATTAAGGGCAGCGTTGCCTGAAATAATAAATCTCTGTTAGACAGAAGAGAGGAGTAAAAGCTGTTTGTGTGCTCTGGTCTGTGTTCAGGGTTGGTTCCCTTTGCCACCTCGCTCAGGTCAGAAGGGTTTTCCCAGCTGTCCTCCCAGGCAGACAGAAGGTGTTGTCTCCAAAGCCTTGGAGCTGGAGGAGGGCAGAGATGGATGGGAGATTGGGAATTGGGAATTCCTGGCTGGGCTGGAATCCCCAGAGCAGCTGTGGCTGCCCCTGGATCCCTGGCAGTGCCCAAGGCCAGGTTGGACATTGGGGTTGGAGCAGCCTGGGACAGTGGGAGGTGTCCCTGCCATGGCAGGGGTGGCACTGGGTGGGGTTTAAGGTCCCTTCCAATGGAAATGATTCCAGGATTCTGTGATTCCAGGAAAGAAGAGGGTTCTGGATTCCTCAGGAGATTTGTGTTCAGTGATAAACGGCAGAAGTGCTGCTGTCAGTGGCACCCCTGACAGGCAGATAAGGAACTGAAACCCGGGGCTGAGATTCACCTCCTGAGTTGTTTTATCCAAGTTCCCGCTGTTGTTCTGCCCTCTGAGGTCCTGGGATTGGGTGTAATTTACACACAAATCAGTAGATCAGCAGGATCTGAAGCACCTCAGATTGGAGATAAAGAAGATACCTTTGATTAATGGGCATGGCTGAGGCTCAGCAGCTCAGGGCTCTGTGAGATGAGCTCACAAGTTATAAAATGAGATCCTTTTCAGTTTCAGAATTGATTTTGATTTGGGTTGTATTAAAAGGGACCTTAAAGCCCATCCAGGGCCACCCCTGCCATGGGCAGGGACACCTCCCACTGCCCCAGGCTGCTCCAAGCTCTGTCCAGCCTGGCCTTGAAAAGTTTTTGGAAGTTTTCAGTGAGTCAGGGATGTTACCAGCAGCATCCTTCAATCACTGCAGGGCTGAAAATGAACCTAAAAATGATCTGTCCCAATCCTTTGACACTGTAAAAAACAGGGAATGGTTCCCTGTCCTCCTGCAACAGCCCCAGCCTCACCAAATTCCTGTTGGGACTCACCACTGCCTTCCCTGAGTTTGCTTTCAGTCCCTTTTATACCTTTAAGAAAAGCTGTGGAAATAAACTGTAAATAAATACCTGGAGTTCTTTGATCAGGAGGAATCAAATCCATGGATCCCCCGAATCACAGCGAATCAATTTGCCACTGTAATTCTCAGGGAATGAAAGATATGGCTTGGCAAATTTAAAATTCATTGCAATCCCTGCAGTCCTGGCAAATCACTTCTTCCCTGATTAATGAGCATTGTTTACGCTGTTGGTATCTGAGTTCCAAATGAACAGAACCCTTCCAGAGAGCAGCGTGAAATGCTGGATTTACATCCTGATGTTCCTGAGGTCGTGGAGACGTGTCCAAACTCAGAAAATAAAGGGATTGTCTCCCTTGGTCCCTGCAAGCTTGGGATCAGCCCCTGGTAGCATGGGAGGGTTTAATTCTCAATTAACAGGTGCTCGTTTAGAGGATCCTGCTGTTCCCTGGGATTTATTGTGGCATGGCATGGAAGCTGTAATCAATTCTAGTGCAATCAACAAATGAATCAGGCAACTCTTGGTTCTGCAGGTCCAGAATGAATTCTGTGTCTGGCAGCATCCTTATCAAAGTGTGGCCCCACTGCTCAGTGTTCCCTCCCACACTTGGCTGGAGCTGTGCTTCATCTTCCTCCTCATCAAAACCCAGAGTGTGAAGGGAGCAGGGCAGAGACCGAGGAATCCCAGACTGGGTTGGGTTAAAGGATTTTAAATCCCACCCAGTGCCACCCCTGCCATGGCAGGGACACCTCCCACTGTCCCAGGCTGCTCCAACCCCAATGTCCAACCTGGCCTTGGGCACTGCCAGGGATCCAGGGGCAGCCACAGCTGCTCTGGCAATTCCAGCCCAGCCAGGAATTCCCAATTCCCAAGATCCCACCCAAATCTCCCCTTTTCCAATCTGAAGCCATTCCCTGTGTCCTGTCCCTCTATCCCTTGTCCCCAGTCCCTCTCCAGCTCTCCTGGAGCCCCTTCAGGCGCTGCCAGGGGCTCTGAGCTCTCCCTGGAGCCTTCCCTTCTCCAGGTGAACATTCCCAGCTCTGGGTACATGGATTTAGGCAGAGTGAGGCAATACCAATCCATGAACTGATTATTAGTTCAGGCTTTAAGGGTGTCTTTAATCTCATATAAAGAAGACAAGAGGCCCATGAGGAGGAGAAGGGAGCACAATGGGATAATTGGATCAGGAATCTCAGGCTCACAGGAATCACACAGAAAGAATTCACACCGAGCCAAGACAAAAGCTCAGCCTGGCACAGTTAATGAGGAAGGAGACACAAAGGGGTGAATTTTTAAGTGCATCCATTAAAAAAAGTTCAAATGAGAGCGGCACAGTGGGGTGGAAGAGTCGGAGCCTGGTGGAGCCTTTGTGACGCACGGGGACACACGGAGAGCTCTGCTCTTTGGGAAAAGTTTGGAAGAGTCTCCTGTCAGGAAGGGCAGTGCCTGGAAATGGAAACTCTTCTGAGAGTCCTCCGAGGCTGGCAAAGGATCCCTCTGCACGCCCAAGGTGTTGGAATGGCTTGGGTTTGGAGCTGGCACAGGAAGGCTGACATCACTCTTTGCCTTCATCCCAAATTTGAGGGAATTCCTTGGGCTCTGGAAGCACTGGAGCTGTCTGGGTTTCTTGGAGGTTGGAGAAAATGAGGTGGTGGAGTCTCCATCCCTGGAAACGTTCAAAAAACTTAGGGATATGGCACTGGGGAGCCTGGAGAACATGTTGGGCTGGGACAATGCTGGACTTGATCTGGTCTTTCCCAAGCTTGAAGGTTCTGTGATTCCCTGAAATGGCAAATCAGCCCGAAAAGCAGAATTTTCATCCTTTATAGCACTCACTGTTAATCACATCCACCCCACCAGCTTTGCCTGTGATACAGTTCTGGGTGAGGCCAGCGTGGTAGCAGCCCCAGGAAGGTGTATCCAGCTCTGGGGGTGACCAGCAACCTCCCAGAAATGAATTCAGAATAATCAGTGAGATGGCTGATCAGAGGTGTTCTAAAAAAGCAGAAAGGTTTTAATTAAAGAGAAAATAACAAAGCACACAGAACAAAAGAACAAAAGCTGTGCACGGTGCAGGGAGGTCCCTTGCACCTGCTGAGACACCCCGAAAATGCCCCGAGGGTCTCCGAGCTCTCTTTTAAGTATTCAACGATCCAGGAGGAATTTTTGGCAGCTCCAAGTAGAAAATAAGCCACATTCCTTGAAGGACAGCTCAGGGGTCCAACGGGGGCTTTGTCCTGGCCCTGGGCCAGTGATGGTGAGAAGAGCATGGAAGTTTCTGTTTCTTCCTTTCAAGTTCAGGGGTGAGGCTCAAACCCTTTTCTGAATACGGGAACACCTGCTGGGGTGTGGGGGTACACACCTGTGTCCACCCCTGTCCCTCACAGGGAGCTCAGGCAGGGAGAGCAGGAATTGCCTGCATCCCTCTGCTCTCAATCCAAGGATTCCTCTGCCGCCGGAGCAGCCGCGTTTCCTTTGTCAGCTTCGTGCTCCAGGTCCCTGCTTGCTGTCCAGGGTTCCACTCCGAGTCACATCCCTGTGATCCCAGGGATCCCACGGGAGCACAGCCCGGCTGGGGAGGCTCTGGGAAGCAGCAGGGATTGCCCAGTGCCGCTCATTTATCGCCCCATTCCAGGCAGGGAACAAAAAGGTCAGGAAAACGACAAGTGCTCTGTCTGGTTTTGTTCTTCTGGGCTTTGTTACGTTTAACGAGGGGCAGCGAAGCCCTGGCAGAGGAGATAAAGCAATTCCTCTGCCGCGGGAGGTCGAGTGCTTGGGCTGTAAACACTTTGATGGGCTCCCACTGATGGCTTCCCACATTTCAGTCTTACGGCCACCCCGAGGGTTCCTCACCAGCCCTCGCTTACTGAGCTGGAATTTTAAGCAGGATCCATTGATGTGACAGTTGGAAGCTCCAAAATGTCAACTTGTCCCACGGAAAGGTTTGAAAGACGGGGAAGGTGGAGCCAGGAGCTGTCCTCCAAGCCCTGGCCCCTGTGGGACCCATCTCCTCCTCCTCCCCACATCTGGTCTTTTAGAAGAGATCAAAATGAACCTTTTGAGTCACCTGAGCCAGGGGAGTAAAGCACAGCAGGAAAAAATGGGATAACATCCTTCCCTGAACTTCTCCAGACTTTGCTATTTAAATAAATAAGCAAATGTTGATAATTTTGTGTCCCAAAATCTCCGTGCTCAATGCCTACCTTATCCCCAGGCCTTCCTGGGACACCTCCAAACCTCCCTGGGCAGCCCCTTCCAAGGCCTGAGCTCCCTTTCCATGGGGAAATTCCTGCTGCTGCCCACCCTGAGCCTGCCCTGGCCCAGCCTGAGGCCGTTCCCTCTCCTCCTGTCCCTGTGCCCTGGGAGCAGAGCCCGACCCCCCCGGCTGTCCCCTCCTGGCAGGAGCTGTGCAGAGCCACAAGGGCCCCCTGAGCCTCCTTTGCTCCAGGCTGAGCCCCTTCCCCAGCTCCCTCAGGAATTCTCCAGCCCTTTCCCAGCTCCCTTCCCTGCCCTGGACATGCTCCAGCCCCTCCAGGTCCTCCCTGTACTGAGGGGTCCAGAACTGGGCACAGCCCTCGAGGGGTTCAGCAGTGCCAGCCCAGGGCACAGTCACTCTCCTGCTCCTGCTGCCACATTGATGACAACAATGACAAACATTTTCCTGTCCCTCTTTCTTTGCTTTTAGCTGCAATTCCCTCTCCTCTCCCCACGCAGCCATTTCCTCCCTGAGTTTAGCCAGGCAATCTCAGGGCTGATGGATTTTCACATTCTTTATTCTCAGAGGTCCCCAGGTAGCAGAGCAGCACCTGTGGAGTCTCCCTGCAGGTAAACTCTCATCTCAAATCATCGGCAGAATTTGCTGTAAAGGTGTCCTGCATTGATTTGAAAGGGTTTAAATTGAGTTCTTGAATAAGGAGTGAGCATCCCACCGGATCCTGCGTGGAGAGAACTCCCAGCACCTCCTCTCCCACAGTTAAAGATTTACAGAGCCTGGAACCTTTTGGCTTCGAGCCACTGCTGCCTTTCCAGTCTATTTCCATTCTGATCCAGAGAGATAACAAACGGCCACAAATCGTATTTCCAAACGCTGGGATGGATGAGACACCCCTGGAGTCGGGATGTGGGCTGTGAGTACACAGGTCCCTCTTTGTCATTGAGGATGTTGGGAGGTGAAAATAAATATTATCACTTCCCATGAGGCAGTTTTTGCTTCCCCAGATGAATCCCAGAGATAAAGCAGGTGTATTATATATATAAAAACTTGTCAGGTTGTTTATTTCCCTTCACAGTGGCAGAAATCCATTCAGAGTAAACAAATCCCTTCTCTTATCAGGGTGCTTGGTGTTGGCTGCGTTTGGAGATAAAGCCACACTGATTTATCACGGCCACGGTGTCTTGGTTTAGGAAGGCAGGTGTCTGCCCAGGAAAGCCAGAGCCTCCCTTGGAATGGAGAATGTGAACCCCCTTCCCTCCAAATTATTGTAATTGTGAAATTAAGGGGCTTTCAGGCAAAGGTATGGGAATGGGAATTACAGTTCTTTACTAGGAAAATTAAAAATAAAAATGTAGTTGTACAAAATAAACAAACAAAAAAATCCTAGGAACCCTGCCAGAGTCAGAGCACACCTGCCAGCCTGTTGGTCAGGGTGCTGGAGCAGCCCAGCCAAGCCCTCCTGCAGTGCCAGGGGTGGCTCTGGTGGAGCAGAGATGATCCTGGAGCAGGTGCAGTTCCCTCTGAAGGTGCAGGGGTGCTGAGATGGCTCTGGGTCCCTCTGGGAATGCCGTGCACACAGGCTGCCCTGGGGCTCTGGAGCTCAGCTGGGATCCAGCTGGGAATGCTGGGCTCCTCCCCTGGCTGGAGCCTCTCCCCATGGGCTGCTGGAATTGGATCAGCCCTGCAGTGAGCCTGGATGGCCCCTGGACAGCAGAGACCCCTGGGGGGAGGGTGGGTCCTGGCAGGGATAAAGAACACTGCCCAGCTGGTTTAACAGCTGCCCATGGACAGCAGAGACCCCTGGGGGGAGGGTGGGTCCTGGCAGGGATAAAGAACACTGCCCCAGCTGGTTTCACAGCTGCCCATGGACAGCAGAGACCCCTGGAGGGAGGGTGGGTCCTGGCAGGGATAAAGAACACTGCCCAGCTGGTTTCACAGCTGGGGATGGGACACACACTGCTGGTGACATCCTCAGTGCAACCCAAGACACACAGGGAAAGGGTGCAGCCTCAGGCAGCTCCAGGTGCCCACAGGAGCTGGGAATTCATCTTGAACACCTTCGTTTTTGTGGCTTCTTTGATACTTTTCCATCACACCTCTGTAAAACCAAATCATGGAATCATTAATGTTGGAATTAGGAGCGAGTCCATCAGCCCAGCACCACGTTCACCACTACCCCGTGGCCTCAAGTGCCACATCCACACATTTTTTGGACATTTCCAGGGATGGGGACTCCACCACTGCATTCAGCATTTTGCTTTATAACCCTTTCCAGGATTTGTTTCCCCCAGTATCCGAAGTGAACCTCCCCTGGCACAAGATGGTGCCAACAACGCCGAGGTTATGGGTTCAATACCCGTTTATTTAAGGGTTGGATTCAATCTTTGTGGGTCCCTTCCAACTTGGAATATTCTGTGAATCAGAATCTCGAAGCCACAAGGGCCCCCTGAGCCTCCTTTTCTCCAGGCTCAGCCCCTTTCCCAGCCCCCTCAGCCTCTCCTGGGCTCCAGATACTTCCCAGCCTTCAGATTCCTGGGATTTTGAGCTGTGGCTTTGTCACAGTCCCAGGGAGCTCAGAGAGGTCCCACAGGGATTGGGAATGCTCTGGGCTCCAGGCACAGCTGCTGCAGCCCCTTGGAGCTGTTCCAGGTGTGTCTGGGGATAAACCCAGCAGAATTCCAGCACTCAGAGCTTCTCCCACAGCCCTGCAGTCCATCTGCTCCCCTATTTCTTGTGATATTCCCTTTATTCCTTCCAAATCCATTGGGAGAGGCTTCCCTCTGCTGAATTGCTTCTGTTGGTGTCTCTGTCTGTTCAGGTGTGACACAGGAATGATGGAAAGACTTCCAAGGAAAAATATTTGTGCACAGGCACGACACAGTGGCCACCAGAGAGCAGGAGAAGAGACATTTGGAGAGCACCTCGAGGTGCTCAGGTGTGGGGTTTAAAATAGAAATGAACTCGTTTTCCCCAAAATCACAGGGATCTGATGGTGATTCCTTAATTTTGAATTAAGGAATTTTGAATTAACATGTCTGTTCATGACAGACAGCAGAATTCTCCTCCTTTAGCCTGGAAATCTCACTCATTCCTGTCAAATACCTCATCCCAGTGGCAGGGATGGAATTCAGCTCCCTCCAAAGGAATCCTGAATTGTCTGAGTCCTTAATGAGTAATTTAATAACAGATAATTTGGTTGGCAGGGCATGATCTGCTACTGAGAAAGGACAAAATCAGGGCACAGTGAGGATTTTCTTCCTGGCATCCACTGGATCTGCAAATTTATTCCAAGGGCTGATAAAGGGGATGATTTGCTCCAAGCAGGGGTTGGGGTTTGTTTCTGTTGAGCTCCTGACCTCACCCATGGGAGGTCCCCAGGGAGTTCACATCCCTCAGTCTGGGCTTGGCTTGGAAAAGGAGCTGAGCTCACAAACAATTCCTCAAAAAAAAGAGAGAAACCCCAACCCTGACTCAGTGGGAGCAAACTCTGAGAGCAGGGGAGTGCCAATCCCAGAATTCCAGAAGGGTTTGGGTTGGAAGGGACCTTAAAGCCCACCCAGTGCCACCCCTGCCATGGCAGGGACACCTCCCACTGTCCCAGGCTGCTCCAAGCCCAATGTCCAACCCGGCCTTGGGCACTGCCAGGGATCCAGGGGCAGCCACAGCTGCTCTGGGAATTCCATCCCCTCCCCACCAGTGACAAATGTCCTCCCACTGACTGCCCTGGACTGCAGAATGGTTCAAGATCCCTTTTTTTTCCTTTGCCTTTCTAAATTTTCAGATAATTTGTTGATTATGGCTGACATGGCTGAGTTATTTCCAACTCTGCCTAAATGAGCTAATTTGGGAGTTATTAACAGTTAACAAATTTCATTCTGGAGTTGCAAAACCCCCAGAAGCCCTTCAGGAAATAAATCCCTCACAGAGCCTGAACTGCAGACAGACTGAGAGAGATAATTACACACTCAGCTAATTACTGGCTGTGGCCTGGGTTGGAATAATTATGTCCAGGCCATGAGATGAAGCCAGGGGTGAGCGCAGGGACTCCCAGTGGGAGTTCTGGGTGTTGTGGGATCCATCCCAATCTGGAGCCTGGTTCAGGGGGTGTAGCAGGGCAATTCCACAATCCAGCTGTTTGGGTGGGCACTGGCGGCTTTTCCTTAGGTCACTTCCAAGTTTTTTTCCCTCTCAGAGGGGTTTTTGCTCAGCTGCCATGACTTCCCAGAATTCCCAGACCACTCCGAGCAGTGATTTGGGATGTAAATACAGAAGCAGCTCAAACCTGGATAGTCTGGGAGCTGCCTCTCCAGTACTGACAGAAATGTCCCATTTCTGTTATCCCAGCACATCCCAGCTCCCTGGGCACACCTGCAGTGTCCTGCCAGCTCTGGACTGCTGGAATTCCAGGGGATTCTCATCCCCTCTCCAGGAGGTTGCAATCCCAGGACTGCTCTGATGCCCACCTCTGCCATCCCTTCCCTGCCCTTCTCTCTCCTGGACCACCTCCCATGGTCCCTCTTTATTCTTTTATTTATTCATGGCCTCACCCAGCTCCTTCCAGGACTCTGCTGCACTTTACAGGATCATTCCTTGGTTTTCCCTTTCTTTGGGGTTCCCTGGTTTATTGTTATCCATGACCTCCATCTTGGCAGTCCAGCACTTTTCCTGTTGGTTTCTAATCCCGTTCTTTGTCCCTTCACTTTCACCTCCAGCCCTTGGCTCCAAGGATTTCAAGGCTTGGAGCAGCCTGGGACAGTGGAAGATGTTCCTGCTCATGGCAGGGGTGGAATGGGATGGGATTTAAGGCCCTTCCAACCCAAACCATTGGAATTTTATCTGTGGAGGCAGGAGGGACGTGCATCTGTGGCTGCCTGGCAGCACCTGGCACCACAGGGTACCTGATTTTCTCAGGAATTGAGCCTTTCTGTGCTATTTTGAAATTTTTGAATGGATTTTATGAATAACTGACAGCAAACAGTTCTGCTGAGGTGAGGGAGCTGGCATGTGGCTGGAATTGAGGAACATGGAATGTTCCATGGAAAGGCAGTCAGAGGAGAAACAGAACAGCTGCTGAGGCAAGGCAACACCCAGGGTAGAAAGGAGACAGAGTGGATCCTTGGAAAAGTCAGTCAGAGCCAAAAAAAATGGAGCTGTCCCTTCAGGATTTGGGTATCTGGTCACTCTGACTCAGGTGAGCATCTCCTGGAGTATTTAATCATCTCCTGCCACGTGAATTATTATCTGTAATTAAAATCTCCTCAAAGTTTTAGGCAGCAGGTGGAGGAAAGCTCAGCAAAGTCAAACAGGTCTGGGAGAGACGATGCTGGACAAGCACCAGGAACAGCAGCTGGGCTGCCCCACGGAATAAATCCCTTCCAACATTTCCAACAGGGACAGAGCCTCCCCAGGCACGTGTCAGTGCTGAATGCCTCCCATCAGAAGGGCAGGATTCCCATTAGTCTGGGAAAAGCATTTCCAGCTCAGCACGAGGCCGTTATTGCCGGGCTCTGAGCTGGGATGGCTTAATTGGACTGGAAACCCCATCAGGCTCATTAAGCTCAGCCTAAAGCAGCACAGAGAGAACTGAGCTCTCTGAACGGGGCTGGGGCTGGTTCCCAAAGTGCCCTTTGGAGCAGAATTCGTGTCCCACAGCAGATGACAACAGCAGGAGGAGGCAGTCGGGGTCGGAAGCAGCAAAGGCAGGCGGGAATTGTGCTGATGCTCATCTGCACTGGCAGGGTGACTCCTCCAACCAGGACTTCAACCAAACACAGGCAACCTTCAGCTTGAAGCTTCCTGGGATTTCCTGGCAGGCTGAACTCTCTCAGGTGCATTCCTGCCGCTCTGTTCCTCTGGGCTGTGGTGGTTGTGCTGCGGGAGGACAAGAAAACGGGAATATTTCCACAGGGACCTCTTGGGAGAGATTCTGGGGCTGCAAGGACCACGGGGAGAGATTCACTCCAGAGGAATTCAGGCCACGGAAGTCCAGGATTCTCAGGTCAATATCCAGGTGTTGTCATTGGCTGAGAGATGGACAAATGGTTTGGAATCTCTTATTCAAAACCGCAGCTTTGCTCCTAAATGCCTTCATTTCTGGATATTTTCTGGAAGAAGAGCCTCCTGCTCATGGAGGTTGGACTAGAGGACCTTGAGAAGGTCCCTCCCAGCCCAAACCATGCTGGGATTTTGTGACAGGTTTTATAAAGGGGCTGCAGCATCTTTCCTACAGCCTGGAGGTAAGGGAGGTGTTATCCCTGTGGATAAATAGGAAGGAATTCGCTCTGAGAGGGAAGGCTGAGGATGGAGCCAGTGCCCACAAAAGCACACACAGACAGCACTGATATTCCAAGAAAACCCTGTTTTCCCACTCAGGTTGCCCAGGGAAGCTGTGGAGGCTCCATCCTTGGAGAGAGCCCAAACCCAACCACACCTGGCCCTGGGCAACCTGCTCTGGGTGACCCTCCTGGAACAGGGAGGGTGGAGCTAATCCCCCTGGAGGTCCCTGCAATCCCAGGAATTCCCTGAGGGCCCAAACTGCTCCATCCTGGCAGCACATCCCCCTCCCCAGCTGACCGTGAGAGTGACCATTCTTGTGCCAAAACAATGAAGAATTCATTTTCTTCACCTTAAAAAACACCTGGATCTTGCTTTTATGCCAAGCTAAAAGAAAAAAGATTTATGGCTTGAAACACCCCCCAAGAAAATCTCCCAGCCATGCAAACCATATCCACAGCTAATTTTCTCGTTGTAACTTTTTTAATTTTCCTTCTGCCATATGGCTCCAATTGTGTGTGAGTTAATATTATTCATAAATGCAGGACAAATAGGAATAAGACCAGTTGGAGGAAAATATTCCCCATCTTTTAAATCTCCAAGGTTCTGGGGGAAGCTGTTCTCTTGCAAATTTAATATCTTAACCACAGCCACGTGGGCTGCAATGTTTGACTCCTGCCCTGTGCTCGCTGTCAAGTTTGCAATGTTTTGCCAACAAATTAACGAGGGGATGATTCCGGAGAATTTTGATGAGCCAGAGGGAATCTGCCACTCTCCGGGAGTGATTTGGGTGTGGAAAGCTCCAGCTTGGGGTTTGTGCTCTCCCAGCCAGCACAGGCCTTCCCTGCTGCTCCAGGAATGTGGGAATTGCTCCGGGAATGGGGGATTTGCTCCAGGAATGGGGGAATTGCTTCAGGAATATGGGAATTGCTCCAGGAATGGGGGAATTGCTCCAGGAATGGGGGAATTGCTCCAGGCCTTCCCTGCTGCTCCAGGAATGGGGGAATTGCTCCAGGCCTTCCCTGCTTTTCCAAGAATGAGGGAATTGCTCCAGGAATGGAGGAATTGCTCCAGGAATGGGGGAATTGCTCCAGGCCTTCCCTGCTATTCCAGGAATGAGGGAATTGCTCCAGGCCTTCCCTGCTTTTCCAGGAATGGAGGAATTGCTCCAGGAATGTAGGAGTTGCTCCAAGAATGGAGGAATTGCTCCAGGAATGTGGGAATTGCCCCAAGAACAGAGGAATTGCTCCAGGAATGGAGAAATTGCTCCAGGAATTGGGGAGTTGCTCCAGGAATGTGGGAATTGCTCCAGGAATTGGGGAATTGCTCCAGGAATGGAGGAATTGCTCCAGGAATGTGGGAATTGCTCCAGGACTGGAGGATTTGCTCCAGGAATGGAGGAATTGCTCCAGGAATGTGGGAGTTGCTTCAGGCCTTCCCTGCTATTCCAGGAATGGGGGAATTGCTCCAGGAATGGGGGAATTGCTCCAGGAATGTGGGAATTGCTTCAGGAATATGGGAATTGCTCCAGGAATGGGGGAATTGCTCCAGGAATGGGGGAATTGCTCCAGGAATGGGGGAATTGCTTCAGGAATATGGGAATTGCTCCAGGAATGGGGGAATTGCTCTGGGCTCTCTCCAGCCATGGGGTTTCTCCTCTAAAGCCGTGATTCTGCTGGATTTCCAAGCCTGTTCAAAAATGGATCCCTGTGGGATGATTCCATCCCGGTAGATCTCCCATGGTGGCCACCTTGGATTGCCTCACATCCCAGCCCCATCTCTCCCAGCAGCCTCATTCCCGTGGGATTTAGGGAAGAAGGGGCACAGGCAAATTTAGGGGGATATTTCCATGGGTCAGCAGCTGGGGAGTTCCATAAGCAAAAATTCTTATCTGCATTGTTAAAGTGTGATTTTCCTGGATTGACCGTCTTGGATAAACTCCTGTGTTCCAGAGGAGGGTGAGGCACAGCAGTGGTTGGGTGGGGGTTTGGAATTCTAGTATTTAGGGACAGGAAAAGAGGAGCCTGATCCTCTTCTGTGGAGACAGAGAGAGCTGGGGTGGGACAGGGGATGGAGGGACAGGACACAGGGAATGGTTCCCACTGCCCAGGGCAGGGCTGGATGTGTGGGTGCATTCCCTGGCTCAGCGTGGAGCCGATCCAAAGATGTCACAATGGACAAATCCTCCTTTTTCCCCCATTTTGGGCAGTGGAGAAGCTCTTTCTGCAGTGACCAGAATTCAGGATCCTGTGGCAGAGCCATCCATCCCATCATGGCTCTGTTTAATCATTAAAACCAAATCCCTCAATCTGAGAATTCCTGAGAAATCCAGGGGCAACATTGACATACCAAAGCTGATTTCATGAAGGGAATTTGAGGGAAGTTGTGAGGGACAGCAGCAAAGCCTTTCAAAGGGAAGGAGCCAGTTCTGGGATGAATTAATGCCATGTGGTGCTCTGGGTGTTGGACACATTCCCTGCATCAGTTCCAGCCATGGGAGAGGGCATGGAGAGGGAGAATGGGGTGGGAAACAAATAATGCATTGTCGCCCTGTTCTTCTAAAGTTCTTCTAAGCCTTCTGATGTTTACATTTTTGTAATGGAGTTTCTCAGGCACTTTTCATGTAAACAATGATTGTTTTGCATTCCTTTCTGCAGGAGGAGAGAATTGATGGACTGTTGGGTTGCCCAGTGTGGTTGGAGAGGACAATTTCCATCCTCCAATCCATGGTCACTGCTGGAATTCTATAAATGTCGAAGTCTGTAAATAAACTGCCCCTTTTTTGCCTTGGACATCTCAGTGTGTGAGTGTCGTTCGTTTGTGTCAAATTGTGACAATGCATCACTTTGGAATTGTACTAAGGCCTGGTCTCCAAGTGGCCCTTTTGAATCCTTCCAGGACCCAGGGGTTGGAAAGGCTATCACCAATTTCCCATGAAGATTTCCTTTGTTTTGGTGTTCTTTTATTATCTTGACCACTTCTGAGGCAGAACCTCCAGGCTCCCATCCAGGCTTTGAGGAGGTTTGGTTTGAAATGGGAAATATCTGTGTGAGCCTCGATAAACTGCAGGGGATTCCTGGTGGGGGGCACGGAGTGGGAGAGGAGCTTTCATCTCTCCTCCCTCTCCAGCTTCGGTTCCCTGCTGTTGTCTGGGTTTTTGCTGTTCTCCTCTGTCTCTTTAGGAAATTTTCAGAAGTTCCATTTCAGCCTTCTGTGTTTACCTTTTGCAATGGAGTCAGACACGATTTTACATCAACAACTTTCTTGTTATTGTAACCATCTAACCATGTTTGCCTTCTTCTCATAAGGAGCAGACTGTGGATGGATTGTTGGGTGGCCCAGTGTGGTTGGAGAAGAAGATTTTCTTCCTCCAATCCACGGTCATTGCTGGAATTTGATAAATGATAAAGTTGTAAATAAACTGCCCCTTTGCTGCCTTGGACATCTCAGCATGTGGGTGTCATTTCTTTGTGTCGTGTGCGACACCCTGCAGCTGGAATTTCCATTGGAAATCCTGCGCCCTCCCAGACATTTGGATCTTTTCTTCCTCTGAGTCTGGCTGAAGTTAAAGGGTTTAGTCTAGTGTGCTGAGCTGTGGGACAGCCAGGACTGTGGTGGGGGTGTAGGGAATACCTGCTCAAAAATTCCCTGAATCCCTTTCTCTGGCATACTTGAATTCCTTTGGTCTCTGATTGGAGAGCAACAGGAGCTGTGGACTAAAACTGATATTCAGACTTTGGGTTAGATCTCACTGCTGACTGCTTGATTTTATACTAAAATGGAATCTTGGGTGGTTTGGGTTGGAGAGACCTTAAATCCCACCCAGTGCCACTCCTGGATGGGCAGGGACACCTCCCACTGTCCCAGGCTGCTCCAACCCCAATGTCCAACCTGGCCTTGGGCACTGCCAGGGATCCAGGGGCAGCCACAGCTGCTCTGGGAATTCCATCCAAGCCCCTCCCAGGGAAGGTGAGGTGACCTCCCAGTGTCACTGTGACCCTGCTCTCATCCATCCCTTGCAGCCATGGCTCTCTGCTCCTCTCTGATATTTATTTTCCTTCTCTTTTAAAACTCTCTCCTCCCTGCTCTCTTTTCTCATCTGGGCTGGATTAGAAATGCTCTGTTTGCTGCTCAATTCCAGCGGCCTCGCAGACACTGCAAAGTTCAAACAGTTTTAGCTTTTGCCTAAAATATCTCTGTCTGCATTTAATGGGCTTTGCAGGCTGCCGCTTCCCAGTGGTTATTAATGGGATTTGGGCAAAAGGAACTCTTGCTTTGTGCTGTTAAAATGATCTGAGAAACCCTTGCATTGGCTTTTCATTCCATCCACCCGGGCCTGTCAGGCAGCAGCTGCTGGGTGTCACAGGAGGGCCTGGCCTGCCTGTGAGGGGCTGCAGCACAGCTGGCAGAGCCAGCAGCCCCATCATTAACTGGAATTAGTGCTTCTTCCTTTCTTTAATGCCAGTCCTGCTGTTCCTATCCCCTGGAGGATGTGTCCGTGGAAAGCTCCGCTGAGAGGAAAGGGAGGAAAGATGAGGATGGAATTGGCAGCTTGGGAAGGAGGGAGGGAGGGAGGTGGGACCTGATCTGTGAGCCAGGGAATTCCTGCAGCTCCACAGAGACCTCAGGGGATGGGGCAGACACTCATCAGGATGGGACAGGACACCTCAGGAAGCCTTTGCTAGAGGAGACTCAGCTTTGGAGTGCCCGCCCCTGGAGGTATCCAAGGAATTCCTGGAGGTGGCACTCAGAGCTCTGGGCTGGGGACAGGGTGGGGATGGGGCACAGGAGTTGCACTGCACCAAGGAAATGATTCCATGTAAGGAAAAGGGTTCCAGTTTCACCCCAGGACCTTGTAAGAGAGGAACCCCAGAAATGTCTTTGCTGTCCTGACAGTAATTGTCTCAATGCCAAGATAAAAACACTGATGGGTCTCTTTAGCTGTTCCTCAGAAATGTAATAGCTAGATTTTATTTAGTTAGCTTTAAACAATTAATTCTATATTTATATTTAATTTTATAGAAATTAATTTTATGTTTATTACGTTTAGATTATAAGTAGTAGCTAGATTCTATTAGCAGCAAGCCAGATTGTCCAACCTAAAACATGAAGTGTTTGAGAAGGAGCACAGAGGTGCTCAAGTGCTTTTTAGGAGTGTCTTAGTCAGGTGTCAGATGCTTCTCTGGCACCTGTGAAGAGTTTTGTTCTTTTGTTTCTGTGTTGATTGTTATTTCCTATTTTATTAAAACCTTTGCTTTACAAAACACACCCAAGGAGCCATCTCACAATATTAATTCAGCCACTCTGGGAGGTTGCAGGTCAACCCTCAGGCTTGATACATCTTCATGGGGCTCATTACACTCTGGCCAGGTGTAGGACTATCAGACAGGTTGGACTTCCTGATCTTGGAGGGCTTTTCCAGCCTAAATGACTCTGGAATTCCGTGCTGGGCTCTGGTGAGCCCAGAGCTGAAGTTTTGCCCCCCTTCGCCCCCCTGGCTGCGATGCTAGCTCAGATTTGGGGAGCTTTGGGCGGGGATAGGCTTCAGGATAGGGAAAAGAAATCCAAAAGAGGCTCCTTACCTCAGGGGTAAAATTCCAAGGCTTTATTCCATGAAGGGATCCCAGGGGCAAAGAAGCAAAGAGGCAAAGAGGGAGAACATGGAGGAGCAGGGGTTTTTATCTAGTCTTTGTATGGGGATGGGATACATGGCAGAGAGCCAGCTAGAGATAAGGGAAAGGTATGGTTGGACCAAGGGTCACAATCCCTGGGGGGTTTCCCGGGAAAAGACTATTTCCCCGAGGAATACAACACAGAGCAGTCCCTGCTTTTGAGCTGAAATCCTGGGAAGAGGGGGACAGTCCCTGTGGGAAGCAGAGCGTGTCCAGCCAGCCCAGTCCCCTCAGTCTCTGCACAGACTGGGGGGCACTGAAATGCAGCTGCTCTTTGCTAATGAGCAGACCCCAGAGACGGCCCTAAATGAGGGGAAGCAATTAGGGTTGGGACTGCAGCCCTGGCCAGCCCACAGCTCGTTAAAACGCGCTGCCTCTGGAATCAGCAAATCTTGGAACTGCACGTTGTTCCTGGAGCAGCTCTGATGGCATCTCCCTGAGCAATGACAGGCAGGAGGAAACGTCCTTCAGCATGATTTATGCCCGAGATTAGGCCCAGCTTGTAAAAATACACCGAGCTTAAATCACTGTCAACCTTGGAACAAGAGCAGGGGAGGCGGCGACCCCGGCGCGAGGTAAAGGAACAGAGTGGTGCTCAGTGGATTGAGGTACATTGGGATTGTCTGTCCAAATAAAACCTGGGATTTAATGCTGGCTGCTTGGGAATTCACTGGGAAAGGGGGGCTGGAAATGGGGAATTTCACAATTACAGCCCCAAACAGCTCAATGGGAAACCAAAAGCTGCACAAAGACTTGGAGGATATCAGGAGCTGGTGATGAACTGCTTCAGCTGGGAGATACTGGGAGCTAAAACAGGGCTGGGCTGGGCTTAGTTAGGACTTGGCCTTGCTGATCTTGAGGGTCTTTTCCTGCCTAAAGGATCCGGGAATTCTGATCCTGGTGGAGCCTGGAGTGGAATTACCATGACAACATCCCCATGCCCAACATCATCAGGGCAATGCTTAATTAGACCATTCCCTCGTTAGGTGCCTGGGTCATTCCTGACTTCCCTGCAGCTGATTATTTATTATTATTCATTATTATTATTATTATTATTATTATTATTATTATTATTGTAATTATTGTTATTATTGTTATTATTGTTATTTTTGTTGTTATTGTTGTTATTGTTGTTATTTAGCAAATATCATTAATTTGTATTCAGCTGGCCTGGACCTGCAGCTCTGCAACCTCAGCTTTTCCTGTTCTTTTATCTTCCTTGGGAAAAACGAACCAAAATCTCAAAATTCCTGCACAAAATCACAAAATTCCCAACCACTGCAGTGTTGGTGGACCTTGACAGCCTGCCTGGAATTTTGAGGGCATTTGGGAAAGAGTTCCAGGCCAGGCTGGATGGGGCGTGGAGCAGTGAAAACGACTGGTTTTCCCCAAAATCCATTTATTTTTCCATTCCCTGCAGACAGAGCGTTCAGGAGAGAACAGAAATCCTTGGGAGCAGTGGGGAGGAGCATCCCTGTGCACTCAAAGCTCTTCCAGCTTCCCCTTCCTGCTGCAGGACAAGAACTCAGGGCTGTTATCACAACTTTTTATCACTTTTCCGTGCAGCCAAAGCGTAAAAGAGTCAAGAGTGGAGTCACAAGCGCAGTTACCAGAGGGTGATTAGCTAATGGCAGTTAATTACTCTGACAACAAAGCAGCCCAGGCCCACAGAGCCTGGCAAAGAAATGGTTTTGTCACTCAGCGTCTGAGAGGGCCCAGCATCCCCCTCACACCGATTCTTTGTTTGCTTTACAGGCTGATACCTGCTGATAAGATGCTTTCTCTTCAGGTGATGAATTATCTTAATTAACTTTAATTGTTTGCCGACAAATTTATGCAAATGGGGCCATTGCAGGGGCTGCAGCAGCAGGAATTTGGGAGGTGGCCAAGGAAGGCTGAGCTTTGCTCCTGTCACTGGGGGAATGGAATTGTGGAATGTTCTCCCAGCCTTTCCTGAAAGAGTCAGGGAATGGTTTGGGTGGGAAGGGACTTGAAGGATCATCCCATTCCACCCCTGCCATGGCAGGGACACCTCCCACTGCCCCAGGCTGCTCCAAGCCCAATGTCCAACCTGGCCTTGGGCACTGCCAGGGATCCAGGGGCAGCCACAGCTGCTCTGGGAATTCCATCCCAGCCAGGAATTCCTTCCCAATCTCCCACCCAAATCTCCCCTTTCCCAATCTGAAGCCATTCCCTGTGTCCTGTCCCTCTGTCCCTTGTCCCCAGTCCCTCTCCAGCTCTCCTGGAGCCCCTCCAGGCCCTGCCAGGGGCTCTGAGCTCTCCCTGGAGCCTTCTCCTCTCCAGGGGAACATTTCCAGCTCCCCCAGCCTGTCCTCAGGGACCAGAGGCTTCCCAGCTCCAGCCAGGAAACTCTGCAGTCCTGCTCCAGCCCCTCCTGAGAGTGTGGGAACACCTTCCTTGGACCTTTGTTTCCCCACTTGCTAAATCTGCTTTTATTGCTGATTTTCCCTTTGTTTTTCTCTTCCCTCAGGCTCTGCCTCATGCTGGGAATTTTGGGAGCTGTCCAGGATTTTCACCCTAAAGGGGAAGCCTGTCCCAAGAGCCCCCATGGCACAAACCCAACCTTTTCTGTGTTTGTTCAAGACCAAGGAAATACTTTGAGCTTTCTCCTCCCCCTGGGTGTGCTGAACATCCCAGGTGAGATCCCAAATTCCAGGAGGGTGCTGAGCACCTGGAGACGTCCAGCAGGACAGCTCAGCTGCAGCAGGGTCGGGGCAGTGACCCCTGATTGCAGCTGGGTAATTAAACCCAGGTGTTCCCAGGGTTAATTAAGGAAACCATATCATGAGGGATGGGAGGGGAGGAAGTGGCAGGGTTGGGGTGAGGAGTTTCCATGTCCTGCAGCTCCTGCTGGAATGGGTGAGTGCTCTGTTCTGCTTTGTGACTCCATTATTTGAATTAATTATGTTATTTCAATTATGTGAGGTTTTTGTCTGAGTGTTCTGCTGCTTTTCCTCTGGCATTTCCACTTCCCCAGTTCTGTGCCTGGGATGAGTGAAGAGTTGGATTTAATGATGGAGAGGCTGAACTCTCCCAGGAAATATTCCTTGGAGTTGTTGGAACTGTGTCGACGTTCCCAGGGGCTGATGGAATGGTGTGAGGGAATTGCAGCTCTTTTCTCTGGAATTAAAGGCACCCAGGAACATCATCTCTGGCGCTTCCCCTCTTTAGTGCAGCCTCTCCAGCTGTGGCTCAGGTGAGTGCTGTGCTCTGCTTTGCACATCCCTTATTTGAATTAATTATTTAAATTAATCTATAAGAGGTTTTTGGCTGGATTTTCTGCTGCCTGTTCTCTGGCATTTCCACTTCCCCAGTTCTGTGCCTGGGATGAGTGAAGAGTTGGATTTAATAATGGGGAGGCTGAACTCTCCCAGAAAGTGTGAGACTTCCCAACTTCCTTGGAGTTGTTGGAATTGTGTTGACGTTCCCAGGGGCTGATTAAATGGTGTGAAGGAATTCCAGCTCTTTTCTTCAGGAATTAAAGGCACCCAGGAACATCATCTCTGGTGCTTCCTCTCTTTAGTGTAGGCTCTCCAGCTGTGGCTTAGGTGAGTGCTGTGCTCTGCTTTGCACATCCCTTACTTGAATTAATTATTTTAATGAATTTAAAGAGGTTTTTGGCTGGATTTTCTGCTGCTTTTCCTCTTTCCCAGTTTTGTGCCTGGGACGAGTGAAGGGTTGGGTTTAATGAGGGGGAGGCTGAGCTCCCCCAGGAAATGTCCCTTGCTGGGTTGGGGTGGTGTTGGTGCTTTAGGGGCAGGTTCAGTGGTGTTGGGGAATTCCAGCCCTTTCCTCTGGAGTTAAAGGCAGCTGGAACAGCTTCCCTGGTGTTTCCCTTTAGTGCAGGATCTCTAAACGTGGCACAGCCAGCCCTGGCACTGCCTCCTCACCTGCTGGGATGGATTTCCCTCCCATAATTCCTGAAAATGGGCTTCATTTCAATAAACCAGGAGGAAAATCCAGTGCTCAGGGGCTGGAGGAGTGGTGTCCTTTCTCAAGCTGCCAGGAAGAAGGGCAGTGAGCATTTCCCAGGAATTCCCTGTTATCCTGGTGGGGTGAGCAGGGATTTGCTCTGGGTTGGGGCTGTGCAGGGATGATTTGCTGGCCCTTTGAGCTTGGAATAAATGGGAATTCTGGTGGTTGGAGCTGCACCTCAGGAGAGGCTCCTTCCTGCAGGTGAGGCTGGGTTGGGCTCAGTGAGGGCAGCAGTTGTTTGTTTTTCTCTGGCTGGTCCCCAAACCCTTCTGAGGTGCCAGAGCAGCTCTGTGGATAAAAACTGGATCTAAACTCCTGCTCTGGCAGGGAGGAGCTGGATCCTGGATTCTTGGGGAAGAAGTGGGGAGGGCTGGGAGCAGCAGCAGCAGCCCCTGGTTTGTCCTGGGCCGGGAGGTTCCTGTTGTAAGGTCCCAGAAGGGACCTTGAAGGAATTCTCCTTCACCCCCAGGTCAGGTCAGAGCTGTTCAGCAGTCGAGTTTCACTGACAGCCCTGGGTGGTTTCCACCTTGGAACCCTCCTGCTGCCCTCAGGTTCTGTTTCCCTGTGGTTTGGTTTATCCTGTGGGAGCAGCTGGCACCAGGTGTGTACCAGAGCATCCCCAAAATCCCAAAGAAAATGGGAATAAGCTGTGCCTGGGCCTCCTCTCCAGTGCTGATTTTTCCCACCACAGGACTGGGACGCTTTCTGCTCCTCCAAGACTGAATGAGACCCAGAGAGGCTGGCAGGTGCTTCTCACAACCAGAATTTCCATCTCTGTAGTGTTTTCTGCGAATTAAAGACAGAATTAAACACTCTCTTTAATTCCTCCCATGGCAGACTCTTTTCCTGGCACTTTGTCTGATTATTTCAAGCAAAAAAAAAAAAAAAAAAAAAATTTTTCTCCTGACCTGTGATCTTTTCTTGCAGCAATTACCTCGCTGCCCTTTTCCTGGGGTTTCAAGATTGAAAACAATCACGGCTCCTCTGCCTCTGCCGTGTGTAATCTCTGCTTAGGATTCAGGAGGCAGAGCTGTGCTTTGCTCGGGGAGCCGGGGATGGGTGAGACTCTGCTCTCCCCTCCTGCGACCCCGAGCTCGTCAGAGCCCGCCCAGCCCCGGCTCTGCCTCTCCAAATGAGCTCATTGGGATGTCGAGCAGCTCCCCTGGCTGCCACCAGGCACTGACAGCCCCGATTGAAGTCAAACGGGATGTGAGCTGTCAAAAAACGAGATATTAGCGAGGGCTGGAATTGAGAGAAGTCGATTCTCCTCCAGCCCTGTTGGGGTGAAATCAGGAGCGTTAATTGCAGAGGGAGATGGGCGGTGGGGCCAGGGCGTGCTCCAGGGCTTTGTTTATCACTGGGGCTTTGTAGGATTGAAATAAATGATTTGCATCAGGTCAAGGAGGAGCTTCTGATTTCTGGAGGAAGCTGTAAAATTTTCTTTTCCTCAGAGTTACGAAAGGCACGGTTGGGAGCTGGTTACTTCATTTCTTCTTCTCGCTCAGAATTCCTGCATTGCCCGTGGTTTCCTCTCGAGCCCTTGGCTATGATTAAAAATCATTTGGGTGTTGATTGGGATCAGTGAGAGGAAGGATGGAAGGGGTAAAGGCAGAGGGGTGGTGTGTGCGCTCAGAGGAGTTGGGTGCTACAGGGCAGGAGAGCATCCAAGGGATGGAGCAGCTCTGCTGGGAGAAAAGGCTGGGATTGTCCAGCCTGGAGAGGAGAAGCTTTGGGGTGACCTCACTGTGACCTCCCAGGGCCTGAAGGAGCTGCAGGAAAGATGGAGAGAGAGGATTTCCAAGGGCTGGAGGGACAGGACACAGGGAATGGCTTCAAACTGGGAAAGGGGAGATTTGGAAGGAATTCTTGTTTGGAATTCCCAGAGCAGCTGTGGTTGCCCCTGGATCCCTGGCAGTCCCCAAGGCCAGGTTGGACACTGGGGTTGGAGCAGCCTGGGACAGTGGGAGGTGTCCCTGCCATGGCAGGGGTGGGACTGGGTGGGATTTAAGGTCCCTTCCACCCATCCCATGGTTTTGTGGCACTCAACCATCCCTCACTGCTGTCTCTGTGTCTCCATCACCTGGATGGGGTTGCAGAGCCTGGAATTTTTGGGGAATCCCTGCAGCGCTGCCTGGGCTGCCCCAGCATCTCCCAGAAGTGAGGAACAAGGCAAGAGGAGTCAATAAGAAATGAGATTTCACTGCCCTGTTAGAGAGGGCTCCTTTCCATCAGCCAGGAGGGGGTGAGGGAAATCCACGGAGCTGGGGCTGGATTTGTTGGGGGTTCTGGGACAGAGCTCTGGGAACAGCAGTGATGGGTCCTATCTACTCCCATCTTCCCCTTTTATTCCCTAGAAATGCCCCAAACCAGCTTGGGATCCCATTTTCCAGTCTCCCAATGTGTCCCTGTTGGAGTTCCCCTGGGGAGCCTCTCACCCAAATTCTCTCACGGGTGGATTTCTTTTATTTTGTTGGTTTTTTTTATTTAAAAGCAGCATCCAGTGGGAATTCCAGCAGATGATTCCATCCAGGTGGAGGTTTTTCCAGAGCCTCTGAGGAAAGGGATGGAATATTTCCACTGGGAACTTGCAGAGGGGAATTTTGAAGGTTTTCTGCCTGCTCTGATGAATTCCGTCCCACGGCTGCGTTCCCGTTCTGCACGTCCAGAGTTTGTATCCAAACAAACGCTTTGGGAACAATTTGTCCGTGCCAGGATGGGGTTTTGTGCTAATTTGGAATCAAAGGACTTTGGGATAATTGCTTATTCAAATAAGAACCCAGTTGCATACCAAATATTTCGATTAATTGGGGAATTAATTGCTTATCTCACAATGCTGAAATCACCATTTCCTGAATCTCTGAGATGAGAACGACCTCTCTGAGGACTCCTGAAATGAAGAGACTCTCTGGTCTTTAAGGTTTGCTTAAGTTTAAAGGCTCTTTTTAAGAATTATTTAAAGAAAAAAACCGACTTTTGCAGCACAACAAGCCTTTAATGCAGCGAATTGGAGCGTTTGAAGAGAATTTCTGCTGTTCAAACCTCCTGGAACTTGAGGAAAACTTGAGGAGAATTGATGTGCTGGGGCTGAACTCTGAGTTTCAGAGTTTTTTCACTCATTCTTCCCCTTCCAGGGGCTTTGTTTTACTCAGTGTTTTGCTGGGTGATGCCTCCTCTTGGAAAGGACTTTTTAAAAGCCAATATTTCTGTGAGGTCCTTGGAATTTATTGCTGGAGGTGACTTCAGCCTCCCCACCTCTGCTCTGCAGGATGAGCACAGCAAAACCTGGCAGGGCCAGGAGGGAGCTGGGAGAGGAATTGCTGCTCCCAGGGGGACCAAAAGGAACATCCAGGAATTCTGTGTTTCTTCCTGGAGGGTTTGGGCATCTCCAGGTTTCAGGAGAGGTTTGCATTTGCACCTCTGTGAAAAGCTCAATCGTTTTTTTCGTGGATTTTTTGGGTATTTCCACATGGATGTAGGGATGGAAGTGAGACTGGGGGCTGTAACTATGGCAGGAAGGGAAATTTAGTCGGGATATTGGAAAGAAATTGCCAGTTTTTAGGGTGGTGAGGCCCTGACAGGTGTTCAAACTGCCAGAGGGCAGGGATGGGTGGGAGATTGGGAATTGGGAATTCCTGGCTGGGCTGGAATTCCCAGAGCAGCTGTGGCTGCCCCTGGATCCCTGGCAGTGCCCAAGGCCAGGTTGGACACTGGGGCTGGAGCAGCCTGGAACAGTGGGAGGTGTCCCTGCCATGGGATTTAAGGTCCCTTCCCAAGCCAAATCCTGGGATTTAAGAAGCATTGAGAAAAGACATCACTACAACTCCAGGCTGTTCACTATTAACCAAGTATTTCACTTTAAGAAGATGATAAATGTAGATGGGAAAAGTCAGGATTTGCCTGTCCAAACCAGCATCTCCATTTCCATCTCAAACCTTGGGCACTCACTGGTGGCTCTGCTTGGATTTGGGCTCCTCTTGGAGCAGCTCCTGCCTGTCTGAGGGTCTGGAATCCTTGGAAATTCTCTTTTCCTGCTCCCCTCCAATCCAGAGGAAGGAAAAGCTCCCTGCAGAGCCCGTGCTGTCCCAGAGGCTCTTGCCCATAATGTACATTTTTCCATCAGCACTGGGTTTCTCTGCCAGCTGATTTAATTCAGGAATTCCATCAATCACCCCTGGGTAACATCTCCTGTTAGCTGGCAATTAAAATCTGCTTCAGAGTGAGACCCATTAATGCTGTCACCTTCCCTGGTGGAGAATAGCTTGGGGATTTAAATAAACAGAAATAAAAGTAATTTTATTTTTTATGGGGACTGGGATGAGGAACAAGGAAAAGGAGACCTGGCTGTTGTGGGAATCATGGAAGCAGCCACATGTCCCAGGTGTATCCCAGGAATGCTGGGGCCAGGAGGGATAGGGATGGAGTTGTAGAGGTGTAAATTGAGAGGGTGCTTCTTTCTCAGTAACAGGAATGGAACCTCAGCTTTGCTGAGGAGTTTTGGCATTTTGGGGTGGTTTGGAGGTCCTGGGCAGGCTCTCAGGCGCAGGATGGGATTTCTGGGGTGTCCTGGTGTTATAAATGCATGTTTTAGAGTTGGCTTTTCACATATAGGAAGATGATTGCTTTAGGTACAAATATGGGAGGGTTGTACTGTATGTTCTTTTATTAATAAAGTTTGAAAAATGTGATAAATGAATATTCTTAGATCGTAACTAAGTAGAGATTGGGGGGGGTTGTATTTTTTTACCTTTCGAGTAGATAGAAGACAGAAGGGATGTCTGGCATTCCTGAGATTAGATAGACAATCGATTCTTTAAAAACCTGATGGATTTATAACACCCTCCCAGACTGTGTGAAATCCTACAGATAAATTGTATATTTAGGGGGTTCTTGAAACCTCACATACATAGTTTGAATTATGCATTAGCTTATTTTAATATGTAACACAGGGGTCCTTAAAACAAAGGATCTGAAGGGGGAAGGTGTGCTGATCATGCTGCTGGTGACATCAGCACCTCGGCCAAAAAAGCCTTGTTTTTCTGTCTCCTAATTGTCTATTTTATTTTTATTTTTATTAAACTTACAAATTTTACACAGAAGTGAATAGTATTTTTCACACTGGTGTTGCCTTAAAGGCTGAGACAGAGGCCAGACAGAGTTATAAAAATAAGGTGAACGTTTATTAAGGCCTTCAAGGCCACACCCTGGCAACACCAGAGCCACAGCAGTGGCTCTGCCTGGATGGCCCTGAGATGGAAGCAAAAGGAGAGAGAGTCACAAGATTCCCCCCCTTTTACAAGTTTCAGTCCATTTGCATACCCCCCATCCATTGTCCAATCAACAACTCCAAATCTCGGTGTTCCATCCTTCCTGCTTGCCTCCTCTCTTCTACATCTTTTTCTTCAGGGTCTGGAGCTTGGAGAGAGTGTCCTTGAGAGTCCCCTGCTAGAACCAGAGCTGCACCCATTGCCCTGTGATCAAGTCCCAGCACCACTTAACACAAAAACAAAACTACCCACCAGAACAAGACAGAAAAACCCAAAACCTAAGGCATCACCGGGCTGTTGCAGCAGCCCTCTTTTTAGAGGGCAGAAATGAGCCAAGACACAGGCTCCTTGTTGATCACAGCATGGAAAGGCTCCTGGTTTATTCCTCTTTGCAGCTCAGCCGCCCTGACCCCAACCATTCACTTCACAACTCTTCAGGCTCCTCCTGGAGGTTTCCCTTGCAGCCTCTGGCTGCTGGGTATTTGTTGCACTGCACCAAGCAAATGGAAAAGATTTTAGGAAATTTAAGGAGAAGAGTTTGGGTTTACCTTTGAACATAGGAAGAAGCCCAGCTAGAAAGTTCTGAAAAACACAGCAGCAGATTTGGGGTGGAAGAGACCTAAAAGCTCATCCAGTTCCACCCAGCTGCCAAAACTGGTTTTTCTGGGCATGGGATGGGCAGGACCAAGGCCAGCTCCGGGGAAATTGCAGCTTTTCCCACCTCAGCAGCAAACAATTCCCAAACAACTGGTGCAGGGTCGTTATCAAGGAGAAGAAAAAGCTCTTTGTTACGGCTGGGAGCCTCTGGAATTCGAAGAGGTGGGAGAAGCTTTGTAAACAAGCAGGGAATCAAAGCCAAAACGAATTCCAGCCAAGAATTCTTCAAAAGGAAGAGTCAGGAAGTCACTGGTGCATTTTAATAACTCTAAAAGCAAAGAGATAAATACAATATTCAGTTTATGACTTCTTCCTTCACACTCCAGTGAACATAAATTTGGGTAATTGTATTTCCTGGGCTTGGCTGTCTTGGAAGATAAGGAATAATTACATCCCTGCCTGATGGGAAGGAACCTCCAGAATGATCCTTTTTTAATGCTAACAATCCTGTAATATTGGAGTTCAGGGTGGTATCAAATAGTGACAAGAGGGAACATCAGTGAGGAGCAACTTGTACCAGCTTGGTGTGATCTGAGTGTTTTGTACTTCCACACTTTCATTGTAATTATTATTTTACTCAGACCTGAGGCCCCCCAGCCCACTTTTCCTGGGTTTCTCCGTGTTTCCATGGGCTGCACTGAGTTTTTCCCTGCCTTTCCCTGTTTTTATTTGCTTTCCCAGCAGTTTCAGTGCCTTTTCCCCATCTCGGGGGCTTCTCTCTGTCAGGAGGAGATGTTGGGAAGTTCTCTCAGGGAACTTGGGTGGGAAAATGGTGTGGAAATCCTAAATGTGATGGTTTTGTAGTGAAGGGATTCTATGGAATTCCACGTGTATTGCTTGGGGAATGATCCCACATCACCTAAACCTGCTGTACCTCCAAGCAGCAGCACAGAGGTGTGGGGATACCTGTTCTTATTCCTGGGAGTAGTTTAGGGATTGAGCATCCACTGGAGAATCCTCGGTTTTCCTGCACCTTATCCCAGCAATACCCTGAGGCTGGATGTGCCAAAATTCTCTTGATTTTTCCCATTTCTCTTGCCTTGGACCATTTCACCCCCACAGTAACATCCAGGTGTTCACACCTTCCCAGAAATGTTTGGTTTTTTTGGGTTTTTTTTTCGTGGTGGTGCAGGGAACCCGGAGTGTCAAAGCCAGCTGGGATCCCTGTGGGATTTAATAACCTGCTCCCAAATCAGCTCTGGTGGTCCCAAAGTAGCTGTTGGGATTTCACATGAATCCTAAATTTATCTCTCTTATTTCAGCAGGAATTGGACCCAGCTTTGCTAATTCTTGGGTTTTTTTTTTCCTTCAGTTTTGAACATTGCAGTGTTTTTTACCCCATAAATTCGTGTGCTGCTTGTGAGAGTTTGGGAACAGCAGTTTTAGGAATATTTTCAGTGTCTTTGTTGTAATTAATGCCAGCACCATAATTGCCATGAAGAGTGACTCACTTAAATACCTTGGTTACTAAAACCTGTTTATCTGCTGTATGAAAATAGGTCAGGTGATGAAAGGAACGGCCTCCGGTTGCACCCAGGGGGGTTCAGGTTGGATATTGGGAATATTGGAAAGGATTGTTCACTCCCACCAGCGGCCCAGGGCAGGGGTGGAGTCCCCATTCCTGGAGGGATTTAAAGCCCTGTGGATGTGGCACTTGGGGACTTTGGTGAGCTTTGAGGGCTTTTCCAACCCAAACCATTCCAAAGGGTGACTCCACCTGCCCTGGGTGGTTCCAGAAGCTGGCTCCTTGTCCCTGTGCAAAACAATCCTGATTTTTGTCCCTAAAACTCCCTTTTCCAGGCTGGGCCACAGCCTTACCTTGCCAGGGGAGCCTTTTGCAGGGAGGGGGAGGAGAAGATGAAGGTGTGCTGGGATTTGGTGGCACCCAGGAGGGTGATTGAACGCCAGGAAATCCCTATTGACATTCCTAAAGCCTCCCCTTGGCTGTCAGGGAGCCGATAATGAAGGACAAAGAGCAGGAGGCTTCGGCAAACTCCTGCTTCCTCTCGCTCTTTAGAAAAGGGACTGAACTTTATTCAACTTTGTTCTCCAGAGTGCCGAGGATCCTCCAGCCCTCGCTGCCTGAGCAGGAGCTCGTGGTGACTTGGCCAAAAATCAACAACCTCTCAAGATTTGACCTTTGGAAAGCTGAGCTTTGTTTTCCACATCTTCCATTTATTTTTTTTTTAGTGTACGTGAAAGAGCACCTGGAGTGAACCCCTGGTTTCCCTGGGCGGGTTTGGGGCTGGAGGTGGAGAGGTGGTCAGGGATCAGTGGTACCCAGGAGAGCTGTCCTGGGACAGGGATTGGAGGGACAGGGACCCTCCTCCAGGATTCCCATGGGCAGAGGGATAATGAGGGTCAGGGCACAGGGAATGGCTTCCCACTGCCAGAGGAGGTTTAGGGCGGAGATTGGGAAGGAATTCCTGGCTGGGAGGGTGGGAGAGGGGCTGGGCTGGAATTCCCAGAGCAGCTGTGGCTGCCCCTGGATCCCTGGCACTGCCCAAGGCCAGGTTGGACATTGGGGTTGGAGCAGCCTGGGGCAGTGGCAGGTGTCCCTGCCATGGCAGGGGTGGCACTGGGGGGGGTTTGAGGTCCCTTCCCACCCAAACCTTTCCAGGATTTTGGGGTTCAGTGTCACCTCCAAGCGCCCACCAACAACTGCAGGGCCTCATATGGGGAAACTGAGGCAGGGTGTGGGTCCCTCCCCTTTCACTTCTGTGTCCCTTCAAATTAATCTCAGTTTAGCTTTGTTAATTAAACCCGTGAGGGGCAGGTTTTGTGCCCAGCTGGGATGTGGAATTCCCTCAGGAGATGCCCGTGGAACTGGCGCTGCCTCAGTCAAATCCAGTCTGGATTCAAAGGGACCTAAAATCCCCCCCAGTGCCACCTCCCACTGTCCCAGGCTGCTCCAGCCCCAACGTCCAACCTGGCCTTGGGCACTGCCAGGGATCCAGGGGCAGCCACAGCTGCTCTGGCAATTCCAGCCCAGCCAGGAATTCCCAATCTCCCATCCATCCCTGCCCTCTGGCACTGGGAGCCATTCCCTGTGTCCTGTCCCTTCAGTCCCTTGTCCCCAGTCCCTGGAGCTCCTTTCCAGCCCTGGGGGTGGGAATGTTCCTGCAGCCCCAGGAATGGGACCCCCCCAGGCAGGAGCTCCAAAACCACCTGGAAATGGTTCCTGAGGGGCTCCATCGACCTGGGCACTCCCAGTTTTATTTTGTACCAGGTGTGTTGTGGGTAAATCCTCCCCAAAAGTAACGACTTTATCCTTTCAAGAAGTTATTTTAAGAATATCCAGGCTTAGCTGGAAGTTGCACTGAAACCTGTTCATCTTGAAGGACTTCGAGGAATATCAAACTTTTTATCACTTTAATGCTTTTTAAATGACTTTTTTTCTACATTTGCAGTGAAGAATAAGAGAGATCAGGCAGGGAGATTGGGCACGAGCAGATACAGAATGCAGCAGTTGTTAAATAGTGGTGGGCTGCAAGACAGCAAATCTTAAGCTCATGTTTATTTTTATAGAATTTATTCTGTATTTATCACTCTTTTCATGGCCTGTTGTAATAAATCAGCCTCACATATCAGGACGAATTCAAAATAAAATTATGGGTTCTATAAAAAAAACAAATTGGGGATTTTAGTCCAGCTCTGCCTTTCCCTGATCAAAAATACTCGAGTTTTTCCTGTAAAATGAAGTGAGTTTAGGCCCTTTAATTCTGCTGTGAATCCCAGTCTCTGGTTCCATCTTTCATCTGGAAAGGTTTTTCTTTTTAAGGGGGGAATTTTTTTCTTTCAGTGTGAGAAGGTAACAGGCTGGGCTTTAAAAATATTCCTCTTTTAATCTCCCAGAGCTCTGTTCCTAATGAACCTGAAAGTTCAGTGCAAACACTAAACATGAATTTAATTCACATTTGGAGATGGATTTGCTTTGCTTAGCACTTGATGTATTAAATATTTTTGGTTGCTGCTTCTTGTAGTCCATAATTTAAGGGAGAACTAAAATTTTAGGAGTATTTTACATTTAATAGGCTTTGAGATTGAAGGTCCTTGATGTGGAAAGTTGTTGAGCAGGTGGGGAAATGCACTTTACAGCTTCGATATCCAAATTTAGGGTTGAAAATGGAAAAGACCTGTGACGTTTGGGCTGGAAGAGAGTAAATAATTTAATTTTAGCTGGTGTGGGTCTATGCTTTGGATTTGTGCTGGGAACTGTTGATAATTGAGGAATATTTGTTATTTCTGGGTTTGCACATCCCCAGGGACTGCTCTTCTTCTCTCCCACCCCACCAGTGATCCCAAAGCATCCAAGGAACATCCCAGATTTTTAACACACGGGTTCATGTGAAGGAACTGCTGCCCAGTGGAGTTTTCTGGGACAAATTCATCACTAGAAAGACTTATTTGGCGTCAAACCCCACCTTTCTTCTCCAGCCTCCCTGATTTATTCTGTAGGATGAGATTTCCTAACTGGGGTGTAGAGTTCCTCCAATTTCTCGATCCCAGTGGAACCTGTGGACTCAGGATTCCTGAAATCCAACAGCTTTCGGTGTCCTTGGTTGGCCTTGGCCATCCCAGGAGGAAGGACAGGATTTTCCTGGAACTCAGTGCGACGTTGCCACGTGAAGGTTCTGTCATCTTGCCCATTTTTTGCCTTGGCTGCACATCTTTTTTCATCCTGGTTGCACAAATCACCAGATTTTCCCAGCTCATGGCCCAAATCCGTGCGGGATGTGCTGGGAAGGGAAGGACAGATGGAAGGACGCAGCTGCCAGGCCCAGCTCGAGTTGTCCCTGAGCTTCTCCTTCTGAGGATACACAAGTCCATTTCTGCCCTTCAAAAATGAGTTTTTGTCCTTCTAAATCCTTGGCTGTGGGAATCGAGCTGCCTGAGGGCATTGGCTTGAGACCCTGAGAACCTGGTCTGTAGTTACCCCAACTTAGGGTGAGCACGATTCCAGCAGCTCTGACTCCTGGGAAATAACGTGCCAGTAGTTCTGTTCAGAAAAAGCTGTGCTTCTGGAAGGTTCCTCAGCTTTTCCTCCCTGATTGGTTGTCAGTCGGTGCGGAGTTTTACATATTCTGAATTATTGTTTCTGGTTGGACCCTTACCCTCAGCCCCGCCCCTCAATCCACCTGTCTTGGTTTGGAAAGACGGGTGTCTGCCAGGGAAAGCTGGAGTTTCCCTTGGAATGGAGAATGTAAACCCCCTTCCCTCCAAATTATTATAATTGTGAAATTAAGGGGCTTTCAGGCAAAGGTATGGGAATGGGAATTACAGTTCTTTACTAGGAATAGTAAAAATACAAATGTAGCAGGAGGAAAAAACAAGCAAACAAAAAATCCTAGGAACCCTGACAGAGTCAGAGCTCACTGCCAGCCTGTTGGTCAGGGTGCTGGAGCAGCCCAACCAAGCCCTCCTGCAGTGCCAGGGGTGGCTCTGGTGGAGCAGAGATGATCCTGGAGCAGGTGCAGTTCCCTCTGAAGGTGCAGGGGTGCTGAGATGGCTCTGGGTCCCTCTGGGAATGCCGTGCACACAGGCTGCCCTGGGGCTCTGGAGCTCAGCTGGGATCCAGCTGGGAATGCTGGGCTCCTCCCCTGGCTGGAGCCTCTCCCCATGGGCTGCTGGAATTGGATCAGCCCTGCAGTGAGCCTGGATGGCCCCTGGACAGCAGATACCCCTGGAGGGAGGGTGGGTCCTGGCAGGGATAAAGAGCACTGCCCCAGCTGGTTTAACAGCTGCCCATGGACAGCAGAGACCCCTGGGGGGAGGGTGGGTCCTGGCAGGGATAAAGAGCACTGCCCCAGCTGGTTTCACAGCTGCCCATGGACAGAAGACCCCCCTGGAGTTATGAGAAATGGATCATAGAAGAGAAAAACCCCTCCCCAAGTGGTTTCAAGAGGTGCCAATAGAACACAGACTGTTGGTAACATCTTGCATTGTAACCTAAGACACCCAGAGCCTCAGGAGCAGCACAATCATCACTTCCTGCTTCCCAAATCCCAACAGGATCATCCAGTGTCCATGGCACATTCCCAGTTCGTGTTTGCCAGGGAACATTTTCTTGCCTCTGGCCAAATGACTGCTGGAAGTATCCAGGACTATGGAAAACTGGCACCAGTTGATGGGTGCTGAGCCCTGTTCCTGCCTGGTGGGGCTGATGGCACATCCTGGATCCCAAAGCCGCCTTGGAATTTGTCTCCATCGTTAATTGGAAGGATTTTATCACCCAGCCTCGAGTTCCTCTCTCATTTCCCTTCATGTTCCCTCACTCATTTCTCATTTACATCTTTGTTTAACAGCGCAATAATTTGCAAAATTAAATTCATTCCGAGTTTTTACCACCCTCATTCCCACATCCTTTCCTGGGATTATTGCCATGGCTGGGCTGATATTTCACCAGGAAGTGTTTTACAGGATCTCAGGAACTCTCTTGTTGTTCATTCCTTGTTTTTCCTTTCCCTCCTCATTAACAGATCCATAATCACCACACGAGAGTGGCCCAAACTTTTTGGTTTTTATAAACCTAAGTTAAAAAAAAAATAAATTTTTTTTTTTTTTTTTTTTGGCAAATCCCTAGTCCTGTGTCTCCTGAGGGCTGGGTGATCTTGGCAAGATTCCTCAGACCATCTGTCTTGTGTTTCCTTTTCCTCTTCATGTATCAGACTGAACAGCTGAGCTCCAAATTTCCCTCAGCCCAAATTATTCTTTCTTCACTGGTTATTTCGTGAAGGTAAAAACAGAGAGTTCAGCACAGAAAGAGCTTTGGTGTTTCCATAAAATAGAGAAATGAAATGATGGCAGGAGGATTTCAAAAGCTGACCAATATCCTCAGTAAAGCTGAGCTAGAAACATGAGTGTACGAATATCAGCATTTTTTTCCCTGTGTAAAGACACAAAACTGGTACAAAACCAGCTCAAAATGGAGCTGAAAATCAAAAGTCTATGTTGTAGGAACTCAATTTTAAGGTCAAACCAAGTCCCATAAATACAGGACAATTTGGATTGGGGTTGAAGGGAATAGACCAGCAACCACAGGGAGAAACCGGTTGGGAGTTTTAAGAAACTGAAAAAAGAAAAGGAACTCAAAATAACAGTCTTGAAAAAACCACCTTAATTAACCCTAAGTAGATTAAAAATACACACAAACCACCCTCCTACCTCATCCCAGAAGTCAGAACAGGATATTCAGGAGCATCCAAGCCACCAACTCCTAGTGAAAGAAACTCCGGAAATTTAAATAAAAACTAAATGTGCCTAAAAAAGTTGAAAATAAAATTTGGCCTCCCAAAACCCTGCACTATTTTTCCTCCATTTTCAGCATTTTTCAGGGTTTAGATTTTGCAATAATTGGAAGCTAAAACCTGACCTTTAGGTTGGGTATTAGGAAGGAATTCTTGGCTGTGGAGGTGGGGAAAGTGTTGGTTGTTCCCAGTCCAGCTTTAACTGGGCTCCCTGCCTCAGTTTCCCCTCAGGAACAGGAAAAATATTTCCATATTTGTGCCTTATTCCTGAATTTCTGTAGGGGAACGTTTCCATATTTGTGTCTTATTCCTGAATTTCTGTAGGGGAGCGTTTCCATATTTGTACCTTATTCCTGAATTTCTGTGGGGGAACGTTTCCATATTTGTGTCTTATTCCTGAATTTCTATAGGTAGATATCTCCAATTAGTGTTTAGTCCTGAATTCCTGTAGGTGAATGTTCCCATATTTGTGCCTTATTCCTGAATTTCTGTAGGTAGATCTCTCCAACTCGTATTTTATTCCTGAATTCTTGTAGGTGAACGTTTCCATATTTGGTTTGTTCCTGAATTCCCCTGGGTAAATGTTTCCATATTTGTGTCGTATTCCCCCTTTATGTATAAACCCCTCACCAACCCAAGAAGTTCCTTAAGGGTGGATTAATGAGATGTGGCCCAGAATGTTCCAAAATTCACCTTCCAACCCCCTTCCTAATCAGGCACTGGAGCCACTAATCCAATTTTAGCCGGTGACTGAGCCCGTTCCTGGCGGAATGAAACGCGCTTTAAATCTCATTTAAAAGCCACTGAGATGCTCCTGACAAATTAAAATCTGAAATTAAAAATCAATTTGGGTTGTTTCTGCCTCATTAAGGCACTCCTTGGTGTGGGTGAGCCCAGCCCTGCATCCCTGCCTCGCTTTGGAGGGGTTTTGCTGCCAGAGTGAGGAGTGGAGCCCAGTTGGGCTCTCCTGTTTTGGGAAGCAGCTGCTGGATGTGGGATGAGCAGAGGACTTGGGTGAGTGGAGTTAAAGGGATGGGGAGCAGGACAGGGATGAGGAAAGGGAGCTCAGGTGTGTCCCTGTCTGCAGGGATTCCATGGACCCAGCCCTGAGAGTGACAGCCTTGATGGTAACCGAGCTTGTAGGAGAAGGAACAAACAAACATTCCCTGTGTCCTGTCTCCCTGGTTATCCCTGTGCCCGTGTGTCTTGGTTTGGAAAGACAGGGAAAGCTGGAGTTTCCCTTAGAATAGAGAATGTAAACTCTTTACTTTCACTAAATTATAATTTTGCAATTAAGGGCTTTTAGGCAAAGATTTGGGAATAGGAATAACAGTTCTTTACTAGGAATAGTAACAATACAAATGTAGTAGAAAAGACCACTTAACTAAACAAGCAAACAAATAAACCAGCAATCCTGGAAAACCCTGACAGAGTCAGAGCTACAACTTGACACCCTGTTGGTCAGGGGGTTGGAAGTCTAAAAGTAAGTCCTGCTGGAGTGGCAGATGTGGTGCTGTTGGAGTAGAGATGATCCTGTAGGAAAGGGTCCAGTGATGGTGAGAAGGGTCCAGGGATGGGGAGAAGGGTCCAGTGATGGTGGGAAGGGTCCAGGGATGGTGAGAAGGATCCAGTGATGGTGAGAAGGGTCCAGGGATGGTGAGAAGGATCCAGGGATGGTGAGAAGGGCCCAGGGATGGTGAGAAGGATCCAGGGATGGTGAGAAGAGCCCAGGGATGGTGAGAAGGGTCCAGGGATGGTGAGAAGGGTCTGATCTTCCTCCGGTAATCAGGTGAGAAGCCAGATACCTTCTGTTCTTACGTCTTAGTTTTATCCAGGTAGGAATGGTTGGCTCCCCCCACTGGGTGGAGCATCTCACACTGGGATGATGGAATGTGGGTGTATTATTTTGGGGAGGTTAAGTTTGGGAATGTGTGCTTTTAGGGGTGTTTTAATGGTCCATTAGCAGAAAATATTTTCTTGGAGGGAGGACAGGCGGTGAAAGAGATAACAAACACTGCCCCACCTGGTTTTAACCAGTTGGCCCATTATCAAAAGGCACCCGCCCCCCTCTTCCCAGAGTTACAAGAGCTAAAGAAGAACATTTCCCCAACTGCTTTCAGCAGATGAAATAGAATACACATTTTAGGTTCTATAACCCAAGACACCGTGGCAATCCTGGCACTCCATGGTCCCTGTCTGTTGCACTGCACCAAGCAAATGATTCTGTGTAAGGAAAAGGATCTCAGTTTCACCCCAGGACCTTTTAAGGGAAGAACTCTAGAAGCTTCTATGCCCTCCTGACCTCAATGAGCTCAATGCCAAGACAAACCCACCCATGGTCTCCTCAGCTGTTCCTCAGAAAGGTTGTTATTCCCTGTTGGGCTGTTTGCCAAAACCCCACCCAAATCATCCAATACTTAAGGGAGAGCATGAGATTTCTCAGTGCATTTTGGGGGTGCTGCAGCAGGTGTGTGGGACCTGTTTGATTGCCAAAACCCCACCCAAATCGTTCAATCCTTAAGGGAGAGCACGAGGCTGCTCAGCTCATTCCTGGGGTGCTGTATCAGGGGTGTGGGACCTGTCCCTGCACTGTGAGCAGCTTTGGTCTTTTGGTTTTGCATTATTTTCTTCTTTTATTAAAATCTTTTTGCCTTTTCAAGACACGCTCAATGATGCCTGTCTCGCTAATTATTTTAAGCCATTTTCTATGAGGCGTTGGATAAAATATTTGATCACAGAGGTTCAATCTTTTTTCGGTCAGCAGTCTTCATGCAGGAATGCAGGATGAGTCCCCCCTACCCTGTGGTTTGGCCAGTTTAGATGTCACAACAACAACAACAACACAGTCTTATTCTTATCCAAATGGAGTTCACCAAAACCTCGGGAGGAGAATTGATGGGACTTGTGGTCGAGGGAATGGAGCCACCCCCAGATGGATCCACCAGACCAAATGATTGGGGGGAGCTGGAACTGAACAAAAGGAAATCTGACCCCAAAGGGATGTTTGAATCCTGCATGTGAGTTTGTACATCTGCAGCAGGCTGAGACTTTTAAGGAAGGAGCTCTTTGGTTCAAGTTGTGCCTTTGGCTGAACGCCAAGTGACCCGGCCGTGAGCTCCTTGGCTTCATCTGTTTCCTGATTGTCTTTATTTGTTATTTTATTAAACCTGTTCCTTAAAATTTAGCAGGAAAGTGAACCTCACTTTTCAAAATTGGAAAAGCGCCCAACCTCAGAATTCCTGCCGGGAGCTGAGCTCTGAAACGCTGAGCATGGTTTTAACTCCCCAAGCCACCGTTGGATGTCCCTTTGTCATGGAAAGAGGAGCTGGGTGGGAAGGGGAGGCACCCAAAAGATCAGATGGCATCGGGAGCAGGGGAGGAAGAGGCTGGACAGAGCAGGGAGAGCAGCTGTTCTGGTACAATATCATTAAAAATATTTTTAAAAATGATGTAGAGGCATCCGAAGTCAAAAAGTGCTGCTGGGTGGATCCTGGTGGCTTTTCCCTTCTGCTACCCACTGGAGAAGAGGGTGGCAGGTGAATGTCCCCTCTCCAGCAGGGCCACTCTGTTCCTGGGAAAAAAAAATAATATCAGGGAAACTTCCTCCAAAAATTCTTAAATATTTTGTTTCCCCCCAGTACTGCAGGAACAGCAAATTGGCTTTTCCTGGTAAATCAAAGTGCAAAATGGAACTAAGATACATTGGTTTATGTCTACTTAGAGAAATTATGTATAATTTTATATAATTTATGTCAAACAAGGGGACTCTAAGGTACTTTTCCTGGGAAGCAGGTTTCTTGGGACGAGAGTGATTTATTTAAAATTGGCCTGGGGGGAAAAAATTTGTCTTAGTGCCATTTTTTTCAAAGTCTGCTAAAATTCAGCTTCATTTAATTTATGTCAGATCTCCTATGAAAAGCTTGTGATTAATGCATATAAAAAAATATGTGTTTGGAAGTTGGGCAGCTGTGAAATAAGGAACGTTTCTTGGGAAAAGAGTGGAAAAAATCTTTGGAGGATCATTGTGGGAGCTGCTGTTCCTGGGATGTAGAGGAGGAGGTGGAGCAGGGAGAGGGTGGATCTGGGTTTTGTTGGAGAAAGCCCAGATTTGGGTTTCAAACCTGAAATGTTGGGACATTCCAAGATCTCTGCTGGGTGTTGGAGGTTGGGATCAGGGCCGAGGATTGGGCTGGAAAAAGCCCCGTGGGGCTGCACATTCTCCTTAATTCCATCCCTGACGCTGTTGTGCACCACAAGGACACAGACCCTGACTCCAGGAGGCTGAAAATGACTCCTCTATTTCTGGGCTGTGTCTCCCTTTTATCCTGTTCTACACAGAGCAATTCCATTGGTGACACAAAGACAAACCCCTTCAATCACATTGGTCAGAGCAGAGGGACAGCAAGGAGAAGTCCCTCCTAGGGAAAGGAATGTGAACAAAGTTACAGCTACAAAAACATGGCTCTGGTTTCCAGAAAATTCCCTGGGAAAGAATTTCAGGAAACCAAAACATGTCAGGAACCAACCAGGGCTGCACAGCTCCACTGCTCCCGTGGGATGCCTGGAAAAGTTTCCCCAGCCTGGCTCAGCTCTCCCAAACCCAACTTCGAGCTTCCCTCTGTTAATTAACATTTCCCAGTGTGGATGGGATCAAATCCCTGGTGTGAGAGGCACGGGGAACAAGGAGCTGTAATTCCACCCTGGACACCTTTGTGTGGCTCTGGCTGCTAATCCTGATTTTTTTTTTATTTGGACTTGCTGAGCTGTTTGCAGCAAATGGGGAATAATCTGTGTGCCATGAAATGGAGAAACCTCCTAAAATCACTGGGACTGGCAGCAGCATCCCTGTCCTTTCCGAGTGTTTTGTGTGCTGCTGTTCCCATTAAATCCAAAATTCCTGCCCGAGTGGAGCAGGAAAATGCAGGCAGAGGGTAAATGTGTAAATGTTTAAGAGCTGCCTCTTAGTTTCGATAAACCACAGGGCAAAACCAGCGTTAATTGATGCTCCAAAGGATTTGGAAGGCTTGGATTTCCTTAGCACTGATTTCTCCGTGGTCCTGGCAGGGCCACTTCCAGGCATGGAAAAGCTCCTGAGTCAGAGCTAAAAATCCATGGAACTGCTTGAAACTGGGCAATGCTGCTGACGGGAAGTGCTGGTTTTATCTCCTTCCCCAGTTCCCATTTCCTGGGGGGGTTGGGTTGTGTTGGGAAGGTTTGGGCTGGGCTGGGTGGGGACAGGGCTGGGTTTGCTCCGGCTCCGAGCTGTCCCATCCTGCTGGGACACCTGGAGTGTCCGTGCCACCTGCCTGTGCCCTGGGAATGGGATGGGAGAGATCCCCTGGGAATGGGCTGTGCTGGTGGGAGAGAGCCCTGGGAATGGATGGGAGAGATCCCCTGGGAATGGGCTGTGCTGCTGGAATAAAGCCCTGGGAATGGATGGGATAGATCCCTTTGGAATGGGCTGTTCTGATGGGATAGAGCTCCTGGGAATGGATGGGAGAGATCCCTTTGCAATGGATGGGATAGAGCCCCTTTGGAATGGGCTGTCCTGCTGGGATAGAGCCCCTGGGAATGGATGGGATAGATCCCTTTGGAATGGGCTGAGCCCTGCTGGGATAGAGCCCCGGGGACTGGGCTGTCCTGGTGGGATAGAGCCCCTGGGAATGGATTGGATAAGCCCCTGGGAATGGGCTGTGCTGATGGGATTGATCCCTTTGGAATGGGCTGAGTCCTGCTGGGATAGAGCCCCTGGCAATGGGCTGAGGCCAGGTCTCTTCCCAGCCTGGCAGTGCCGTGCCCTTGGGGACACCTGGGAATGTTTGATGGCCTTTGTTGGTGCGATTCCAGAGGGAATTCTGGAAAATGTCTTTGCTGCTGCCTGAAGAGAATAATCTGGGCATCATTCACTGGCACAGGGTGGCCAGAGCAGCTGTGGCTGCCCCTGGATCCCTGGCAGTGCCCAAGGCCAGGTTGGACATTGGGGTTGGAGCAGCCTGGGACAGTGGGAGGTGTCCCTGCCATGGCAGGGGTGGCACTGGGTGGGATTTATGGTCCCTTTAACCCAAACCAGTCTGGGATTCAGATCCCAGGTGTGTTTCAGGCCTCAGGGACTCACAGAGGGATATCTGTGTACATTTATCCATGTTCATTTTGATTTGAGATGTTGTTGGGATAATTTCATATTCCAACAGCTGTGGGAGCAGAAGACTGGAAAATTTGGAATCTTCTCTGTTGGAGATCTCAGTATGGACAATTTAATGGTTTTATCAACCATGAGAGTGGAACCCCAAAGCAGCTTCAGTGGGACCCCCAGGGTGAGGAGATGAAGCACAAGGAGTTTGTAAATGGGATTTAATGGCAGTGTCCTTCATCAGCCAGGCTGGGATTTAATTACCTTAATGACCCCTGTGCTCCTAGAAACAACTAATTAAGGCATTTTAAATGAAGTGTGATGGGCACAAGGTAGGAATTGCACATTGATTGGTTGGGATGGCTCAGGTGTGGAGAGCATTCCATGTTCTGGGGCTGGGCAGCCCAGTGTTGTGCCCAGGTGTTCCTGTGGGATTGTTTTCCTTTGGAGGAGGGTAAAGGAGCAGTTTTATCCCAGCTGAGGCAGTCCCAGTGATGCCTTGGGAAGGCTGAGCTGGAACAGAGGCTGGACAGAGCTGGAGAATAAAGAACAGGTCTGTGTTTTTCCATAGGTGAAGGAATTCCTGAGGTCTTTAGGAGCAGGAGCCAGATTGCTCCAAAAAGTGCTTGGCCAAGGATTCTCCATCAGGAACTGAAGGACAGGACACAGGGAATGGCTTCAAATTGGAAAGGGGGAGATTTGGGTGGGAGATTGGGAAGGAATTCCTGGCTGGGAGGGTGGGGAGGGGCTGGGCTGGAATTCCCAGAGCAGCTGTGGCTGCCCCTGGATCCCTGGCAGTGCCCAAGGCCAGGTTGGACATTGGGCTTGGAGCAGCCTGGGACAGTGGGAGGTGTCCCTGCCCATGGCGGGGTGTGATTTGGATTTAAGGTCCCTTCCAACCCAACCCATTCCATGATTTTCTTGAGTATTTATTGCAAATGAAGATCCCAGATCTTGGTAACCTCAGATTCTCCTGGTCCTGCTCTCCATCCTGCTCTCCTTGATCTCCATCCTGCTCTCCTTGATCTCCATCTTGCTCTCCATCCTGCTCTCCCTACTCTCCCTGCTCTCCATCCTGCTCTCCCTGATCACTCCCTCACACCCATATTTTGGATTTTTTCCATGTGCCCTCAATTCCCTGCTCAGAGTTATCTCAGCCATGTTTGGATAACCTGAGCAGCCTTTCCATGAACTGGAAGGTCACTGCAGGAAACTCCCACTCCTTCCAGAGGAGCCAAAAGATGCTTTTCCTCCCTGGCATTTTAAAAGCTGCGCTTTGGGGCTGCCGAGGAGATTTTCTCAGCTTGCCCAGAGCAGAACAGCATTGCTGAAAATGGAAAACTGGGAATTCTCATTTTCCATGGTGAGGGAACACTTTTATTCCTCGCTGCCTCCTCAGGGCTCTGCAGATTTCTTCAGGAATCACCTTTTCATCCATACACCAAGTGGGGGAAAGGCACCACCGAGTCACACTTGCAGCACGTTCTGCTCCCATTTTTCCAGCTTTTCCTTTGAGGATAATCAGGAATGAGGATAATCAGGCTGAACAATTCCAGTGAATTCTTCCCCCAGCTCTGCTCCTGCAGTCACAGCCCCTCCAGAAGGGACAGGAAATGCTGAATATTTTGATTTATTCCTTTGAATTCTGCACAGGAACTCACTTAAAAGGAGCTGTTCCACCTGTTGGAGGTCTTGTGGCTACTGCAGGTAGTTTGGCCACTGATGGATGCTGCAGAAAATGGGAATTTGGCTGGAAAAAAAGAAAATTATCATAAATATGCATAAAGCACGTTAAATTAAAAAAAAAGGCAAAAAAAAGCAGATACTTTGGTCTTAAGAGCTGGGAAGAGTTTAGCAGAACAGATGGGTTGCATAAATCTGGCAAAAATGAGGGCAGGAGAGATTTGTGTGTGGAATGCAGCAGGGGATCATGGCAGGGTTGGAGTGAAAAAGAATTTGCTGGAGTTTGGAGTTTGTCCGTTTTCCTGCGTTTTCAGAGGAAAAGCGGCTCCTGGGACCCCGGCACGAGGCTCCTCAGGAGTGGCTGGGATTAACTGCAAACCTCCCATCAGGAGCAGCTCCTGGAACATCTCCAGCTTGGGAAGTTTCCTGCTCTCTGCTGCTTCCAGCCTCTCCCAGTCATGGAGAATCCCAGATTGGGCTGGGTTGGATCTTAAATCCCACCCAGGGCCACCCCTGCCATGGCAGGGACACCTCCCACTGTCCCAGGCTGCTCCAACCCCAATGTCCAACCTGGCCTTGGGCACTGCCAGGGATCCAGGGGCAGCCACAGCTGCTCTGGGAATTCCATCCCAGCCAGGAATTCCTTCCCAATTTCCCACCCAAATCTCTCCTTTTCCAACTTGCAGCCATTCCCTGTGTGCTGTCCCTCCAGCCCTTGTCTCCCTTATGGAACAGGTTTTATAAAGAGAGTCTGTTCCAAACTCTAATTGTGCTGCTAACAAGCACAAATAGCTGGATTTTGTGTCCTATTGATCTTGGAATTACCTGAGTGATCCGAAAATCAATCAGAAACTTCTCCTGGGCAGGTCCACACGGGATCCTTTTTATTAAGGCTGGCTGTGATTTATGGCTTTGTCATTAGTGGTAATGTGGAGTTAATATCCATCCTTCATCCTTCCCTCCTCGCAGCTCTTCCTTTTCCAGGGACTCTTCCAGAGCAGTGCTGAACTTCCTTCTCCAAAACACGGAAGCAATAACCCAGGATCACCTTCCCAACCTCCCTGGGAGGGTGGGGAGGCCCTCAGAATTCCCAGAGAAGCTGTGGTGATAAAAAGTTCAATATTCCTCAAGTTCTCCAAGATGAGAAGGTTTCAGTTCCAGCTAAGCCTGGATATTCTTAAAATAACTTCTTGAAAGGATAAAATCGTTACTTTTGGGGGAGGATTTACCCACAACACACCTGGTACAAAATAAAACTGGGAGTGCCCAGGTCGATGGAGCCCCTCAGGAACCATTTCCAGGTGGTTTTGGAGCTCCTGCCTGGGGGGTTCCATTCCTGGGGCTGCAGGAACATTCCCACCTTGCCTGGGGCTGGAAAGGAGCTCCAGGGACTGGGGACCTGGAGACAAGGGCTGGAGGGACAGGACACAGGGAATGGCTTCCCACTTCTCAGCCAGCCCAGAGCTCTCCAGAGATTCCTGGGACACCTCCAGGGATGGGCACTCCAAACCTCCCTGGGCATTGCCAAGGCCTGAGCACCCTTTCCATGGGGAAATTCCTGCTGCTGCCCACCCTGAGCTTCCCCTTGGGAATCTTCTCACACACCTGGAACCCCTTTTCTTCTGCCAAGCTCCAGGTGGTTGTTGGACCCTGAGGTTGTTCCTCTTTCCTTTCGTTAAATGCTGGAACCCCACCAAGGAAAGGCCCTCAAATCCCTCAGGATTTTGGATCCCAAGGTTCTCTGGCACTGGGTGGGAGAGGGAATTCTCATCTCAGAGCCATTAATTAGAAGGATGAGAGGTAACATTGATGTTGTTTAATGATGCACAGGAGGCTTAAAGCCCTTGGAATCCATTCAGTAAAAATAAAATCAGATTATTTTTGTGCCCGTGCAATTTTACATCGAGTGTTCCAGGCATTAAAAAGTATTTCATGCATCATTTGCTTACAATAAATTAAAAATCTCTGAGTATTAAAACACTGGAAAAATCCTCTTTGGAATAAAATGATTTTTATTGCTCCTTTGCCTGGTGACTTTCTGCTGCAAATGTTGCTTGGGCACAAAGTGATTAAGATCAAAAATGATTTGCTGGACTCAAATATTTTCTTTTCGGGGTGTTTATGGTGAGTTAAAATAAACTCTGCTAATTAGTGAACATCTCTGTTCTGCCATGGCACTTTAAATTCATGCCCGGGCAGCAGGCTGCAGTGTTTATTTATTTTAATGTTTATTATTTATGTTGAAAATGGATTTATTCTTCATTTAGTGCGGGGTTTAATAAAGATAAAAGTGGCTCTAGAGGATGAGAGCAGGAGGGAAGAGGGAAATAAGAGGAATCCAGGTTTGTTGGTCTCTTGGAAATGCAGATCAGTTATTGTGTGGATGGAAATGAGAGGTAAAAATTATAATTATGGCTCTGAGTGCTCCAGCCTTGTTTGCGGTAGTGGGGAGCACAGAGCTCATCTGAATTATTGCTGGGCCTCACATCTGGGGCAAAACCAGCTCTGAACATGGGGAAATCCCAAATTTCCAGACTTTTCCACTCCTCAGGGCAGTGTGGGGTGGCCATTCCTGGGGGGTTGAAAAGCTGTGGATGTGGCACTTGGGGACACCAGGCAGAGCTGGGCTTCCTCTGGGAATGATTTTGGTAGAGAAGAAAATCCCCAAATTTCTACTGATCTTCATCAGAGCTCTTCCCTGTCCGATCCCAGGAGCCCCCAGTGCTCTGGAGAAATCCCAAAGTGTGAGGGACAGGGCTGGGATCGGCCAGGTCCCACCTTGGAGGAGGTGTGGGATCAGGGGATCCAAAATCCCAGAATCCCAGACTGGTTTGGGTTGGAGGGACCCTAAATCCCACCCAGTGCCACCCCTGCCATGGCAGGGACACCTCCCACTGTCCCAGGCTGCTCCAGCCCCAATGTCCAACCTGGCCTTGGGCACTGCCAGGGATCCAGGGGCAGCCACAGCTGCTCTGGCAATTCCAGCCCAGCCAGGAATTCCTTCCCAATTTCCCACCCAAATCTCCCCTTTTCCAACTTGAAGCCATTCCCTGTGTCCTGTCCCTCCATCCCTTGTCCCCAGTCCCTCTCCAGCTCTCCTGGAGCCCCTTCAGGCCCTGCCAGGGGCTCTGAGGATCCCAGGACCCTTCTCTCCTCTGTTGTGAATTGCAGTGGGGACATCCCCTGCCCTGGGAACACTGCCAGGGCCTCTCAGGGAAGGCAGGGGTGACTTCAGGGAAGGTTAAGGGAACTCTCAGGCAGGAGCTCGGTGGCAGAGCTGACTGATCAGCTCAGATGTTAATGTCCCAACACGGAGGGATGGATTTGATGGCCCCATGTGGCAGCTGAGGACAACTGAGAGTGGCACCTGCCAAGGGTGGGTGATGCCAGGCTGGGAGAGCTGGGAATGTTCACCTGGAGAGGAGAAGCTCCAGGGAGAGCTCAGAGCCCCTGGCAGGGCCTGAAGGGGCTCCAGGAGAGCTGGAGAGGGGCTGGGGACAAAGGATGGAGGGACAGGACACAGGGAATGGCTTCAAGTTGGAAAAGGGGAGATTTGGGTGGGAGATTGGGAATTGGGAATTCCTGGCTGGGCTGGAATTCCCAGAGCAGCTGTGGCTGCCCCTGGATCCCTGGCAGTGCCCCAGGCCAGGTTGGACATTGGGCTTGGAGCAGCCTGGGGCAGTGGGAGGTGTCCCTGCCGTGGCAGGGGTGGGGCTGGGTGGGATTTAAGGTCCCTTCCATTCCAGACCATCCTGGGATTCTGGGATTTTGGATCCCCTGGTCCCTACAGAGGCAGGGAACCCCAAACTGTGTCTGATACCAAAATGTGGGAGCAGAGCAAAGCTGAGCTCCTGGTCACTGCTATTTTGGGATTTTCCAGCTTTTAGCCTTGCATTTAACCTGCTCTGTGTTACTTAACTCATCTGCACTGTAAGAATTCCATCTTTTTTTAATTCTGACTTTCATGGTATGAATGTTTAATCTTATTCTTCAACCTCAGTGATCCTCAAAAATCCTTCCCAGTCAGTTTAATCCCAGTTTTAAACCTACCTGCTAAGGTCAGTGCCCAGACTCAGGTTCTGTCTTTGGAAAAGGCAATTTAATAATTGTGCTCTATTCAATCTCTGCACATTTTTTAGGATTAAAATGCTCTTTGCCCTGTAAAAATTTCTGCTGGATCTTTCCTCAAGCCAAGGAATCCCCACAATTTCTCATCCTGAAACTCTTTTGTCATCCTTCTCCTGGTTGAGTGCATTGCTTGTTCCAACAGGTTGGCTTAGGATGTGAAAACATCTGTATTTCATTTTAATTTAGATTTTATTGGTTGTTCCCTTCTCTTCCCTTTGATATTCAAGTTGTCTCTTTGTCTGCTGCAGGTTTCAGCAAATCTCTGCAAAGCCTCTGCTCTCTTTCCCGGGGAAAAACACTGATTTAATTCCTGTTCTTGTGTACAAAAGGTGCAGACTTTTATTTCTCTGAGCGTTCTCTGGGAATGACAGGTTCTGAATTTCATCCACCCTTTTATTGCCCTTCAAAGCTTCCCTCAAAGCAGGAGTAATTGGATCATTTGGAATAAATTCCCTGCAACCCTGGCAGCTCCCTGCCTGCCCCCTCTTGCAGATCTGATCTCTGATACCAGTTTCCAGCCCCTCGTTGGAATAGGCCAATATTCCAGGCTGGAAATTCCAAGGGAAATATGGGCTCTGTTTCTTGGCACAAATGATTTGGGGTGTTTTGTCTCTTTACAGTCACGGACTGTCATGGTTTGGAAAGACAGGTATCCACCAGGGAAAGCTGGAGTTTCCCTCAGAATGGAGAATGTAAACCCCTCACCCCCTCCAAATTATTATAATTTTGCAATTAAGGGCTTTTAGGCAAAGATTTGGGAATAGGAATAACAGTTCTTTACTAGCAATACAAATGTAGTAGTAAAAAAACCAACAAAACACACACACATACAAAAAACCACACCAAAAAACCAGACAGGCAAACAAACAAACACCAATCCTAGAAACCCTGACAGAGTCAGAGCTCCAACCTGACACCCTGTTGGTCAGGCTGTTGGGAGCAGCCCACAGTGAGTCCTCCTGGAGTGGCAGATGTGGTTCTGGTGGAGCAGAGATGATCCTGAGAGAAAAGGGTCCAGTGATGGTGAGAAGGGTCCAGGGATGGTGAGAAGGGCCCAGGGATGGTGAGAAGGGTCCAGTCTCCCTCCAGGAATCCAGTGGAACCAGATCCCTGGTGTTCCTGCGTCTCAGTTTTTATCCAGGTAGGAATGGTTGGCTCTCCCCCCACTGGGTGGAGCATCTCCCACTGGGATGATGGAATGTGTCCTGTCCCTGCTGAGCCTTCATGGCCCATCAGCAGCAGAGATCCCCTGCAGGGAGGAGGGGTGGTGACAGAGATAACAAACACTGCCCCACCTGGTTTGAACAGCTGGGCCATGATCAGAAGGCATCTGCCCCCCTCCCCCCAGAGTTACAAGAGATAAAGAAAAAAAAACATCTCCCAGCTGCTTTCAGCAGATGGAATAGAATCCACAGTTTTGGTTCCATAACCCAAGACACAGACCCACTGGCTGTGGGGTGGAGCAAACTGAGATCTCGTTGTAAACAAAAGGAAAAACCCAAAACAGCAACAACAACAACAAAAAAAATCATGAAGATAGAAAAAAATGGGAAGGCTGTGGGAAACTAGAGATGAATATCAAGGGGAAGGGTTGGATTAGGGAAAACAAAAGCTTTGAAACAAAAGTTTTAATCTGGAGAGGCGTGACTGCCTCAATAGACACTGGAACAGTCTGGAATAACTTGGAATAACTCGGGAATTTGGGAAACTGGTGAAGGAGAGGGGTGGGATTTTTTTCAACTTTTGTTGAAGCCTTTGAGAATGGTGCTCCATGGTTCATTTTCACATTAAAGATGATCCCAGGGGTTTTTTTGCTGGATTAAAGCAGCTGCTGACAGAGGCCATGGAAAACAATCCAGGAATGGGAAAGACCTGTGCAGGGCTGCAGTGAGCACAAATTCCTGCTTTATCCTGCTTTATTCCTGCTTTATTCCTGCTTTATCCTGCTTTATTCCTGCTCCACCCCATCTATCCTGGGCTTTTTTGGGAACCTTTTGGTTCCTCTCCTGGATTTCAGCACTGCCACAGGAGTCTCCCAAAAGGCTCCTCGTGGATCCGGGTTTTATTCCATTTATTGCAGCATTTACAGGAGGACACGGGAGGAAAATGTCAGGTGTCTTCCCTGAGCACCCCATGCCTCTGTGTTCTGGGGGTTGTGGGGAAATAATTCCCGTTTTCCATGGAATTATTTCCAATTATTCTCCCTGAGGGAGAGGTAAGTTCCAGAGGGGCATTCCCAAATCTCCTCCCTGCCGTTATCCAGTCTAGGAATGGCTTTTGGAGCAGCCTGGTTGGATGACTCTGCCTCATTGTGAGCTCCTGAATGAAATCCTGGCTCTTTATGGGCTTGAACATTTGGAGACAGCTCCAGTTCTGCATCTAAATTATTTTTTTTCCTGTCTAGCACCACTTTATTTTTTATTTCAGATAGATTTAATCCAGTTTCTGTGATGTAAAAAGAAAGAAATGTGTTTGAAAGGTGCTTCGTGCCTTGAAAGCACCGAAAAATCTCTATTTTAGGGCTTTGAAAGCAAAGCTTTTGTGTTATTTTTGACTTGTGCATAATGAATCATCCTGAAGTGCATTTTGTTTAAAGATAATCTGAGCTCAAATGCAACATCTAAAGCTATTAGAAATAATAATAATAATAATAATAATAATAATGATAATAGTTTAATAATAATAATAATAACAACAAAAGCTGTCTTCATTGATTTCTTTATTGTCACTGGTTTGTGGGGCCTGGCTAAACCTGGGAATTTTTTATTCACTTTAAAACCTTTAGTAACAATTTAAATTCGAAACTTCTCAGCTTTAGCCACTGCCGGACTGTGGGATTCATGTTGGACGCTTGAAAATCCTTTCCCACCTTTTGTTTGGGGTTTGTTTTCCTTGACATCCCTCATTTGCTGCCCTGAGCTCCCGGAATTTTGGCTGAGCCTGGCAGGGGGTGGGAGAAATGAGCTGTGAAGGCAGAAGGGCTGAGTGGATCCTTTAATGTGACTCTGAAATGTCCTGGTGTGCCATTTCCTGTGCTGAGCCCTGTGACATGCCAGCAGCTCGGGATTTTGGAGGTTTTTCCCATTAAAAAAGTGGCTCCCTGACTCCCTTTCCCAACAATTTCATGATATTCTTTTATTTTGCTGTAAAGCTGGGCTGGTTTCAGCGGCGCTTTTAGCAATAATGATATTTTCTGCATTCCTCATCTCCTAAAAAATATTCTGTTCCTGGATTGTAAAACCCTTTAGAACCCAATATTTTTAGTTCCTCTGAAGGTATTTACCCACTTAACCAAATACATTCATTTTTTTTTTCCCCCAACACCACATTGCAAATCCTTTATTTAACAGCGCCCATTGCAGAGATATTGGCTGGAATAAATATCTCATTTCCTCTCTGTGCCTGACAATAACGGGCTTGTATTGGAAGTTTTATTATCCCATCCAGGACCTATCAGCAAATAAAAATTACACTAAACCTGACAAGAGAATTATATTCATTATATTTGTGCACAGCCTATTTGCAGCACCTACAGAAATGAATCTTTGGAAGTGCCCCTCGAAGATTTTTATTTTCATTCTTGCACAAGAGATTCTCTTGGAATTATGGTGAACTAAGTGGCACTGTTTTCTTTTCTTAGTCCAAAGGAATGAAGCAGGAAAGAATTTGGGAAAATGTTTCCATGTGGTGTCACCCTGTTTCAATGGAATTGTTTAAATTATGTGAAGTTATTTGTATTTTATTATGAGAAATAGGAGGGAGGTTTTAGTCCTGTTGGCTGGGAGGTGTTTAAGGGACAAAGCGAAATTTGCTGCTGAAAACGGGGAAAATTGAGGGGGAAAATCCCTGAGGGCAATGTAGGAGTGGTGGAACTTGTGGGTTTGTTATCTGCTGTTCTTCTGTCAGAGCTGGGATTAAATGCTCAGGAGACACAGTTCGTATTTGGACTCAGATGTTTATTAATTCTTATTTTTGTTACAGTCTCACAGGCTGTGAGTTCTGGCTAACAAAGTACAAAATGGCTGTCTCTAACTCTTTACAAAGCCTTTTAAAGATAAATTATCCAATTACAAAATGACACCTAAATGATTTTTACTTTTAACCCAGGACCCAACCACCCCTGGCCCGCAGTGCAGATTTTTCTACCCAATTACCAAACACCCCCAGAGCCATGGAGAAGAAGGTGAAAAAGAAGGGCTCAGCCTCTGCCCTAAATCCTCCACCTTGCTTTATCTACATCACTGCATTCTAACCCTTAAACTCTGAGTTTTGCACCCTGTGACATCACACACTTCTATCCAAACCACACCCCCACAATCCCAGCGCTGTCACTCAATTTTGGGAGCCTTTTCCACGGCCTCAGGTGGAATGCAGGGTTTGCCTGGGGGTCAGTGCCTGGCAGCACAGAAAGCCTGGAATTCTCAAGGGTTCCATCAGGAACCGTGGGATGGAATATCCTGAATGGGAAGGGATCTCAAGGATCATCCCAACATCCCAACAATCCCCCCTGGGCATCCCTGGAAGTGTTGTCCAAAGGTTCCTGGAGCTCTGGCAGCCTCGGGACCACACCCATCCCCTGGGGAGCTGTTCCAGTGCTTATCCCACCCTCTGGGGGAAGAACCTTTTCGTAAAATCCATCCCAAGCCCTTGGCACAGCTCCAGCCCTTCCCCACTCTGACCAAGTGCAGCTTGGAAATGGCCACATTTGGGAAGAGGAGAGCTGAGGAACCTCTGGAGCCTGTGGAAGTTGCTTCCCTGGTTTCCATTTGGAGCAGGTTCATGGTGTGGCTGCAGAGTCTCATCCTCTCATCCAATGGAATTGGATTAAAAGGGAAAAGCTTCCCATCTGCATGGGGTGAGGAAATAGCCCTTCATGTTGCCTGACAAATATCAGCTGGGAAGGCTTGGAATTGAAACCCTTTGGATGTAGAAACGTTGTTGTTGGAGTGATCACCAGGATCTGTTTGCAGATCCCTTCATTGTGGGGTCAGCAGGATGTGCTGCTCCTCTGGAATTAAACAGAGGCTGTGGGTGATACCTCAAGTTCCATCTCCCCTGCATTTCAGGTTCTGCCCTTCCCTTCCCTTCCCTTCCCTTCCCTTCCCTTCCCTTCCCTTCCCTTCCCTTCCCTTCCCTTCCCTTCCCTTCCCTTCCCTTCCCTTCCCTTCCCTTCCCTTCCCTTCCCTTCCCTTCCTTCCCTTCCCTTCCTTCCCTTCCCTTCCCTTCCCTTCCCTTCCCTTCCCTTCCCTTCCCTTCCCTTCCCTTCCCTTCCCTTCCCTTCCCTTCCCTTCCCTTCCTTCTCCCCTCTGATCCTGCTGGTTGTAAAAGCAGTCCATGGAGTTCCCACCTGGGAATTTCAGCTGGAAAGAAAGGGAAAAGTTGTCTCCTGCAGAAAGTGGAGACTCCAACTGCATGAGCCCCCTGGGATGCTCGGGGTGGAAAAGCCTTTCTGGGGATGGGGATGAAGCATTTTGCTGCCAAGCTGGAGTGGGCTGAGGGTGATTTTGTGGAATAATTTGGATTGGAGCGGTGTCTCCCTTTCCCATCTCTCCTGGATTGGCTGTAATCCATCACTCTGATTGCCTTTCCCTGGTCAGTGGAATTTATATCCTTGTCTCCCTCATCTTTAAAAGACTGTGGGTACAACCTTTCTTTTTTATTTAGATTAGGAGTTCTCTTCTCCTGCTCCTGGAAAGGTCATGGTGTCCCTTTTCCCAAAGCTGAGAGTACATTTTAATTTGGGAGCATTAGAGCCGAATGGGAAGCAGTTTTCCTGAATTTCAGTGGATTTTCCCAGAATTTATTATTCCCGTGAATAATAAATATTATTATTTCCCTGAAATAATAATATTAAATAAATAAATAAATGATTTATTTACTTAATAAAACTAACGAAATAAATTATTTATAAATATTTTTCATTTATATAATTTATATAAACAAATTTATTTATTTAATTTATATAAATAAATTATTTCTCTGAATTTATTATCCTCCATGGGGCGGCTCACCTGACATTGATGGGAAGGAGTTTTGTGGGTAGACAGAGCCAATTCTCTAAAATTCAAACCAGATCCCACAGTTTGTGATCTGTTATCCCAATGACATGGACCCAGCATGGGAAAGAAGGGAAATGTGCAGAAGGACTCGTTGCTTCCCCTGGAATTTCTCCAGGAGATGTTTCCTGGATTTCTCAGAGTGGCTGCAGCTTTCCCAGGGTGGTTCTGGAGGGGAATTTCTGATATTTATTGGGAGCAGCTGAATTTGCCCATCAGAGCGATAAGAGCCACCCAGCTGGGCATTGATCCCACCATTGGAGGTTGGATTGTTGGAAAAAAAAAAAGAATTAAAAACATTATTTTCCCAAACTGGTAATGGGGTCTGAACAGGAGAGGAACGAGTGGGCGAGGAAATTATTTGGGGAGTGAGATAAAGTGACCAAATTCCCTTTGGATCATCATTCAGCAGGACTCTCAGCCTGTTGGATTTGGGATTGGGATGAGTTCCCACTGCTCTGGATGCAGGAGTGATCCCTGCCCCTGCTGGAACAAACACAGAGCAGCAACAGAGGCTCCCTGCTGGATTGTGCTTGATTTTGATGTATTTTACATAACGGCTGTCAGAGCCACTGGAGCTTTGCCTTTTTGCTCCTTTCCGTGTTTCTGTGGCTTTTTTTTGGATTTTTTTTTTTTAGCTGTGCTGGAGAAAAAAAAAAATATCACAGATTGTATTTCACCAACCACACAAACAATTAACTCCTCAGCCCGGGCTGACTTAATGTGCGACTCATTTATTTTGTATCCACTGCAGAGGCAGCGGTGGAATCAATAATACAAACACAGCGGAGTTTTAATGTATTGCTTCCAGGAGAGCAAAGCAAACAAAACCTCATCAAAGTTTAATATTTCACCCTTCGTTTTTTTTTTTAAATAATGGATGCACTCTGGAAAGGCCACGCTGGAGTCTTGGATTTCCAAGAGTTCGAGGGAGATGGTTCTCATCTATAAATTCCAGCAGCTAAACCCAAACAAAACCAGCACTCTCATCTTAGTCTTGGTCTTAGTTCAGAACTCTATTCAGCAGAAATTTTCTTGGATTTTTTTTCCCCCAGATTTGTTGACATTGAGATTTTAATTTCAGGTTTTCAAGGAAAAAAACCCCTCTTCCTGCTTTCCTGTTGATTTTTTTTTTTTTTTTTTTTTTTCTGGGAAAGGTGAGATCCCATTGGGGTGGTTATAAATAAATCAATTCATATTTAGGAGCGTTGGCCACCGCTGGCCCTCACCATGTCAATCCCCTTGGACTGATGGAAAAAATACCATTGAAGGATTCCCCTCTGGGGTTTTCAGATGGTTTTGGATGCGGGCTGAGTTGAAGCTGGGGCAGCTGGGATAAAAAAGAAGGGAATTTCCAGTTTTCCTGCCTCCCTGACTGGGTGAGCTCCAGCAGTGGAGGTGTGGAGAAGGCTCAGACCTTTGGGGGATGATAAATGTCAGTAACAGCTCCAATGCAGAGCAAGGGCTTTGCTCCAAGGTGGCTGTTCCAGCATTTTATCACCTTTCAGTTGGAAACTTCTTGTATTTTCCTTGTTGCCTCTAAATCCTGAATCTTTTCCCAATCCCTCTCACCCTGTGAGCACCGGCACAGGGAGATGATCCTGATTTATCCAGGGTTATTTCCCTCCCCCTCCTGTGTGCTTTTGCCAGTTTCCCCTCAGAAGTCACATCCTCTAGGTCTGTCCTCTCTCCTCTTAATTAATTAATTAGGATTTTGTAGGACTGTGGAGCTCCAGTTAATAGAGCTTGACCTGGTATTTCCTTTGTGAACCTTCTCCCCACTGTTCCTGCCACTGCGACCACCTGAGGGTTCTCAATCCCCTTCCTCCTGAATATTTAATTTTATTCAAGCATTAAGTGATGTTTGGTGCCTATTAAATTTCACTGCTTCCTTTTCGGATGCTCTTTCTCCTCTGCTGATGCAACTGAGGTTTTATTCTTGGTCTCCAAAGGTGTCCTGGTTTTTTGCCTTCCAGTTTTTCTGGTTGTCCTTTTTTATTTTTATTTAGCTCGTTGAATAAAACAGGGAATGAAAGCACAAAAATCAGGGAATTTTATCTCTCCTTCCCCTACTCTGTCAGTTTAACCCAGTAGTTAATTTTTCATGGAGTTTTCCCTCAAAATATTTTGGGGAATAAGAATGCAGCTGATGTCACGAGAAGTACTGCCAAAATTGTAAAATAATGAAGTATTTTCTACTTTTCTGACCACAAGCCTCATGGCCAGGAGCAAAGGGAGTTAAATCCCTTAAAATCCAAACATTTGGGTTGGAAAAGAGCTCCAGGATTGAGTCCAACTTGGGACTGTCCCCACTGTGCCACCCGGCCCTGAGTGTCACAGCCAGTCATGGATGGGTTTTAATCCAGTCATTAAAACCTGTCCCTGAGTGATGGTGTGAGGATTATAAAGAGGTCAAGGTTTTCTTTTAATACAGAAAAAGAAAAACCAAAACAAAGCACTTCTGGGCATATAATCTGCATTTAATTTGCATTTCATTTGAAACTGAAGTTTATGGTGCAGGGTAAGTGAAATGTTGGGGTCGTAAAATGAAGCCGTGAGGGGAAGGACAGGGATTAATGTGGGGATTTTGTGGGTTCATCCCTGCTGGAGTGACCTCCAGGGCTGGGAGCTGCAGGGACGGGGCTGCTCCTCCACCCTGGAGCCCAAACCCAGGGCAGAGTTAATGACTGGGATATAAAAACATGGATGGGATGGGATGGGATGGGATGGGATGGGATGGGATGGGATGGGATGGGATGGGATGGGATGGGATCCGATCCATGCTGGGCATTGTCTGAGGGATCACTGTGGGAGAGGGAGAGGGGTGAGAGAAGAATGGACTTTGGGAAGGGCAAGGAATTCCTGAGAGGGGGATGTGGAACAGGAGCAGTCTGAGCTGCTGTGGGGCCCAGCTCTGAATCAGGAGGGCAGGAATCCCTGAGGAATATCCCATGGCCTTGGACAGGACTATCCCATGGCTCTAGACAGGAATACCACAGGGAATATCCCATGGCCTTGGACAGGAATGTCCCATGGTTCTGGGCAGGAATCCCACAGGGAATATCCCGTGGCTCTGGACATAAATCCCACAGGGACTATCCCATGACTCTGGGCAGGTATCCCACAAGGAATATCCCATGGCCTTGGCCAAGAATCCCACAGGGGAATATCCCATGGCTCTGGACAGGAATATCCCATGTCCCTGGACATGAATCCCATATGGAATATCCCGTGGCTCTGGACAGGAATATCCCATGTCCCTGGACATGAATCCCATATGGAATATCCCATGGCTCTGGACAGGAATCTCACAGGAATATCCTTCTCTTTATCAGAAAATGGCTGAGGAGCTTCCAGTTGGAACACAATTGTTGAGATTGTTGTTTCATGGAATCTCAAGAGTGCTTTGGGTTGGGAGGGACCTCAAATCCCACCCAGTGCCACCCCTGCCATGGGCAGGGGCACCTCCCACTGTCCCAGGCTGCTCCAGCCCCAATGTCCAACCTGGCCTTGGGCACTGCCAGGGATCCAGGGGCAGCCACAGCTGCTCTGGGCAAGGACATGTGCATGGCTGTGGTTGTACCTTCCAGGACCTGAAAGATCCAACAGAAAAGATGGAGAAAGAGGATTTCCAAGGGCTGGAGGGACAGGACACAGGGAATGGCTTCCCACTGCCAGAGGGCAGGGATGGATGGGAGATTGGGAATTGGGAATTCCTGGCTGGGCTGGAATTGCCAGAGCAGCTGTGGCTGCCCCTGGATCCCTGGCAGTGCCCAAGGCCAGGTTGGACATTGGGGCTGGAGCAGCCTGGGACAGTGGGAGGTGTCCCTGCCATGGCAGGGGTGGCACTGGATGAGCCTTAAAATCCCTTCCAGCCCAAAGCATTCCATAATTCTGTTGTAGGAAATATTGCAAATCCAGATGTGGATGCTCAGAGCTGCCTCTCAGAGGAGTCAGGACACGAGGGGGAAATGGGCTGCCAGCAACCCCAGGAAATTCAGCACAACTTCAGTGGGAATTCCTGCCCTGGGAGGGACAATCCCAAGCACCAGCATGGGGGGGGAGCCCTGCAGAGAGGGACCTGCAGGCAAAAGTCGTTGGAGCTGAACAGTTTTGGGATGAGATGCAGGAGAAACAAGTCAGGGTGAGGGAAGTGCTAATCAGGGATTGGGAGAATAAAACCAACGCTGGCAGGGCACAGGCTCGGAGCTGGTGCTTGATCTCCAGCCCTGAGATCAAACCTCAGCTGGACCAGGGTCTGAGCAGCCTGACCTTGTTTCCAAATCAGATCTGACTTCAAAGCTGGCCTTGCTTTGAGTGAGGGCTGACCCTGAGGCCCCTGGAGGTCCCCTCTGTCCTGATATTTCCTGATTCCGTGGGAAGTAGGGGAAAGCCTCCCCTGCTGAGAGCTCAGAGGCCGTGTGCTGGGTAAAGCTTGGCTGTGAAAGAGTTGGGAATTTCCTCCCAGTGAATGCCCCACCAGTGAACATCAGGGACCACAGTGCCAGCAGCAGAAGGGACTTCCAGAGCCCAGGATGTTTCTGTGACCAAGGTGGGGTGGGCAGGATGGACACTGTGACACTGGGCAGGTGTCACCTGAGCTCCTTGGGGAGGGAGATGATGACCCTGAATTCAGATCAAGCAGAGCAGAGCACTTAGGGGAGCAGGGAGTCAGTGCAGGGAGGAGCAGTGAGGGAGCTGGGGAAGGTTCTGGAGCCCCAGGAGAGGCTGAGGGAGCTGGGAAGGGGCTGGAGAATTCCTGAGGGAGCTGGGAAAGGGGCTGAGCCTGGAGCAAAGGAGGCTCAGGGGGCCCTTGTGGCTCTGCACAGCTCCTGCCAGGAGGGGACAGCCGGGGGAGTCGGGCTCTGCTCCCAGGGCACAGGGACAGGAGGAGAGGGAACGGCCTCAGGCTGGGCCAGGGCAGGCTCAGGGTGGGCAGCAGCAGGAATTTCCCCACGGAAAGGGTGCTCAGGGCTTGGAAGTGCCCAGGGAGGTTTGGAGTGCCCATCCCTGGAGGTGTCCCAGGAATTCCTGGAGGTGGCACTCAGAGCTCTGGGCTGGGCACAGGGTGGGCATCGGGCACAGCTGGGACTCGGTGACCTTGGAGCTCTTTTCCAACCTCAGGGATTCTGTGAGGTTTAGATTGGATATTTGGGAAAATTTCTTCCCCTAAATTTGTTGTCCAGGCCTGAACAGGTGGAGGGTGGAGTCCCCATGGCTGGAGGGATTTAAATCCCTGTGGATGTGGCACCTGGGGACATGGGGCAGTGGTGGCCTTGGCAGTGCTGGGGAAGGATTGGATGAACTTAGAGGTCTTTTCCCACCTTAATGATTCCACAGATTCCATGAATATCTGTCCTGTGGTTTGGAGTGCCCATCCCCGGAGGTGTCCCAGGAATTCCTGGGGGTGGCACTCAGAGCTCTGGGCTGGGGACAGGGTGGGCATCGGGCACAGCTGGGACTCGGTGACCTTGGAGCTCTTTTCCAACCTGAATGATTCCAGAATTCCATGCCTGCAGGCCTGAGCCTGGATGTTCTCCTTCCCCATGGGGATGGGTCCGGAGCTCCACACTTCCTCAGGAGTCCCTGTGGGGATCTCAGTGCTGCTGAAGCTCCCGCTGCCCTCCTGTCCCTGCCAGGGTGTTCGGGGCTCTCATTCTGCCCATCCTGCAGCCCGTCAGGGCGGCTGTTTAATTAGGGAGCTGATTATTTGTGTAATTACATTTTGGAGAGCCTGGCTGAGCATTGTTTGGGAGCAGCAGCACCGACAGGCTCCCTGAAAACGCGGTGGCTCTGGAAGCAGCGGGGAGCAGCCCCCTCTCATCAGGTCACTTGTCTAATTAGGCAGGGAATTGGAGGATTTCATGGATTCAAAGGCTGCTTTTAAATCCATTGCACAACCACGGGGAGGGGGTTTGGCTTGCTGTTGTTTGCCTGGAAATAAAACATGCCTGGAGTTGTCTTTGATTTTGTTTCTTTTTGTGCCTTGTGTGTTCTGTGAGATTGGCTCCAGCAAATTGGGAATTCAGCCCTGGATGCCACGCTGGGATGAGCGGGGCAGTACAAGACAGCGTTGTTTTTCTTTGCCAGTGGAATTTGTGGATGGATATGCATATTTTGCACTGCTGTGATGAGTGGAGAGCTGTAGGAAAATAAGGAACAGCCCCAGGATCCCAGAGGAAATAAAATAAAATAAAATAAAATAAAATAAAATAAAATAAAATAAAATAAAATAAAATATAAAAATGTAATATAAAATAAGATAAAATATAAAATAAAATATAAAATAAAATAAAATAAAGTAAAATAAAGTAAAATATTTTCCAGATACCAGGATTTATGGGATCATTCTGGAAGTGAAGCAAGTACAATCCCAGAGTTATCAGGGGATGTTTTGGAACTTAATTTTAAGGAGGAAGGGATAAATGGCTTAACAAGGACAAGGCTTGGATGGATGGAGCTGGTCTCCACAGAATTCTTCCAAAATCCAATTTTGTGTTTGCTTCTAGTGGAAGTCACTTCTTCATTCCTTGGATTTTCTGCTGGAGTGGACCCTGCAGAGTTTGTTGTGTGTGGAGCCTTTTACAGGGGCAGGGGCAAAGCCCAAAGCCAAAAACCTCCAAGGCAACAGTTTGTTCCCAGCAAAGTTCCTGGTTTTTCCCTCTGCTGGGTCTGGGCTTGTCTGGAATATTTGCTTTTTTTGTACTGCTACATTTGTATTTTTAATACTCCTGGTACAGAACTGTTATTCCTGTTCCCATATCTTTGCCTAAGAGCCCCTTAATTACAAAATTATAATAATTCAGAGGGAAGGGATTTACATTCTCCATTCCAAGGGGAGCTCCAGCTTTCCCTGGCAGACACCTGTCTTCCTAAACCAAGACAACCTGGACACCATTCCAGGCTCATGGAATTGTGCTGTTCCCTTGGCATTCCATGTGCATCCCTGACAGGAGACGTCTGAGCTGAATTAAGGAGCTGTGAGCGGAGGAATTCTGTCTCCCAGTGAAACTTCCCAGTGCTCCCAGCTCTGCTGCTCCTCGTGGTGAGCTCCAGGCTGTGTTTCCACCCCGAGGAGTGACTCCTGCCCGTGAAGTGGAGATAAAAGTGGCAGCAATGCAATATCTGGGCCTGGGGGGCAGCAGAGGAAACACCACAATTACAATTCCTGTTCCCGCTCCCATTTTTCCTTTAATGCCATCTTGAGGATTGTAATTGCATCTACTTTAATGATATCTGGCGAGTTGATGATTTATTTTTATAAGCCAAAGACAGTGAGGTCTCAGCTTAGTCTGCAAAGCATAAAATAGAACTTGCTGTAATTGAGTTCCAGCTGGAAATTCCATTAAAGCTCCGTTTAATTTGGGAGTTGAATTTTTCAGGGAGGTTCCTCGTGCCTAACGTGGTTCCCAAACAGCCCACGTGTGCATCGAAGTTCATTAATATTAAATTAATTATGTAATCTGCTGTCTTTAGGAGGATGAAACATTGCATTTGGCTCAGGTGAGGGAGAGATCTGTGTGGATATCGCAGGGAATTTTTTTTGGAATAGGAATTAAATAGTAGGTGCTGCTGTAGCTCATTTGCATGGAATTATCCACAGGGAAGGTGTTACTTCTCCTGGAAAACCCTTGGAAACTTCAGAGGAGTGAGATCCAAAGCAGTTTCCTTGGAAGTGATTGGCAGGAGGCAGATCCAATGTTTTGGGGTTTTAGAACCTGGATAATTGGATGGGAAAGGGAAAGGGGAAAAGGAGAAGGAGAAGGGGAAGGGGAAGGGGAAGGGGAAGGGAAGGGGAAAAGGGAAAGGGAAAGGGAAAGGGAAAGGGAAAGGGAAAGGGAAAGGGAAAGGGAAAGGGAAAGGGAAAAGGGAAAGGGAAAGGGAAAGGGAAAAGGGAAAGGGGAAGGGGAAGGGAAAAGAGGAAGGGGAAGGGGAAGGGGAAGGAAAGGGAAAGGGAAAGGGAAAGGGAAAGGGAAAGGGAAAGGGAAAGGGAAAGGGAAAGGGAAAGGGAACCCCACAGGGCCTCTCTGGCCCCTCAGCACTGCTGTCCCCAAGCCCAGGTGGGATTGGGAGTGGGAATGAAATGCCCTGGGGGAGGAGAGCAGCACCTCTGCAAGGTGGGCTCAGCTCAGGAGAAGGGGAAGGAGCTGCTGGGGGGGTTTCACCTCTCTGGGGAGCTCCCTGTGGGAACCAGGCACCCTTCCCTGCTCCTGCCTCAGCTCCTCTCATTCCAGCTTGTGTTGCATGAAGCACAGCCCATCTCTCACCTCTGACAGCTCCATCCCCGCTCAGCCTGGCCTGTGAGCAGTGCTGGGCTCCCTGTCTGAGCCTGGAAAACACGGAATTGGTGCAGGGAAGGTCTGATCAGTCATTGTGAGCTTTCCTTGCCATGTGGAATTAATGAGCTTAGCCTGGAGGTGGAGCAGGACGGAGGCAGAAATACTTCTCAGGGTGATCACTGGAATAAATTGCTCATATTCCTGAGGTTGATGAACTGACCAGCAGGCAGGAGCTCTGAGATTAATAACCCAGACTTCCTTACACACTGCTCTCGCTGCTCTTGGCCTCAGAGAAAAGTTAAGGCTGATTTATTTACTGCAGCAACCCCGTGGTGTTCGCAAGGAGGGCCCCATCTGATGTCCCTGATCCATCACTGGGTGCAGGAGCACCTTCAGCTCGCTCATTCCAAGGATATTTGTTGATAGGGAACGTGGCTGGGTTGTTCTGGGGGTTTATAAATAATAAAGATGATGTACCCAGGGTGAGGAACGTCCAGTGATGTCTCTGCTCATTACTGATGTGCCCACACCACGAACAACCCAGGCTCCCCAGTTGATTCATCTTCTTTTTTTGTACAAAAGAATAAAGGGATGGTGGTCACTCAGGACTCCTGTGTCGCCCTGTTCTTCTAAAGTTTTTCTAAAGTTCTTTCAGCCTTCTGATGTTTTACTTTTGTGGTGGAGTTAGTCATGCACTGTTCATGTAAACAATGATTGTTTTGCATTCCTTTCTGCAGGAGGAGAGAATTGATGGGCTGTTGGGTTGCCCAGTGTGGTTGGAGAGGACAATTTCCATCCTCCAATCCATGGTCACTGTTGGAATTCTATAAATGTTGAGGTCTGTAAATGAACTGCCCCTTTTTGCCTTGGACATCTCAGTGTGTGAGGGTTGTTCATTCGTGTCATGCTGTGACACTTCTGCACTCCAGGGAATGAATGAAACGGAGCCTCCTGGTTCCTGAACCCCTGAGTGGAGCAGAGCACCCACCCTCTGCATTTCTGTCCATCCTTGGTGGAATATTTCCTGGCAGCTCCGTGGTGTGAGCACAGAACTCTCCATTTTCGGGTCTGTTTGAGAGGTGAGAGGTGTCCCTGGCCACGTCTGTGGCTGCAGGACACTGGGAGGTCACAAAGCCCTGAGGGAAACCCTCCTTCGGAGGCAGAGCTGGGAGTTCTCATCCAGACTTCAGCTCTGACCCATCCAACACCCCATGTCTGCTCTGAGCTCAGAGCTGCCAGCAGACTCATGGAATCATGGAATCACTGAGCTTGGAACAGCCCTCCAAGACAGGACACAGGGAATGGCTCCCACTGCCTGCAGGAATGGGTGGGAGATTGGGAATTGGGAATTCCTGGCTGGGCTGGAATTCCCAGAGCAGCTGTGGCTGCCCCTGGATCCCTGGCAGTGCCCAAGGCCAGGTTGGACATTGGGGTTGGAGCACCTGGGACAGTGGGAGGTGTCCCTGCCATGGCAGGGGTGGGATGGGATGAGCTTTAAAGTCTTTCCCAACTCAAACCATTCCATGATTCCTGCAGAACACTGGCATTGCTAATGAATCTCCCTGAGTAACTGGGTTTTATTTCGTTTTCCCCGTGTGCTCATCTGACTCCTCCAGTCTCTCCCAGGGGCTCCATCCCTGCACACAGAAATGCCAAGCCTCGGGAAGAAAATGTATTTAAAAGTTTGCTGTTCACCCTGCAAGTGTATTTTTGTTCTGGTCCTTATGGTTTTCTCGTATTTTGCTGCTTGTTGAGAGGAGCCTCATCTCGAGTGAGTATTAATCTGTTTTTAATTGCGGTGTCTAAAATGATTTAACGTCTGCCAGCGATGTCTGAGACATAAAATTTAGATGTTTCAAATGGGATTCACATGAAATGGAAAAGGTTTTACTGTTTCGAAACATCTCAGTCATTCTGGCGTCCTGCCCAGCACTAATGCCTATCTCCAGAAAACAAATGCCAGGAGGACTTGAATTCTGGTTTTTGTAGGAAATTGAGGTCTCCTTGAGTCAGCCTTGGCATCGTTCTCTCCTCTCAGGTAATTTTTCCTGTTCCGTTTGGAGGTGCTGAGAGGAGAGAAAGCAACACCAGAAGCACAGAAACCTCCTGGTCCTGGTGGTTCCAAGTGGGGCAGTGAAGATGTGGCAGCCAGATGGGGAAATGTTCCCAAGAAACAGGGAATGGGATCAGGAATGGGATGGGAAAGGAGTGACTGAGTCACAAAATTCCACCCCTCCCTGTAGGCAGAGAAGGAAAGGAAAGGAAAGGGAAAGGGAAAGGGAAAGGGAAAGGGAAAGGGAAAGGGAAAGGGAAAGGGAAAGGGAAAGGGAAAGGGAAAGGGAAAGGGAAAGGGAAAGGGAAAGGTTATCCAGATTCATCTTTCCATGTGTATTTGAGGTAGGCTTTGGAAAGGGAAGTGCCAGGAATGCAGCCATATCAAGTTAGTCCTCAGCCTAGGCTCAAACCCATCCACCTCAGGGCCAGCAGAGCCAGGGCTCAGAGCCTGATCCCAGACTAAATCTGGGGCTAGGGATGTGTTTTCCATGACGGTGGTGTCCTGATGTCACCACCATGCCTTCCTTCACCCCGAGCTCTTCCTCACCTTTGATCCATCCTCTCCCCATGGATGCCCTTCCCTTTCCGTTTCCATGCTCCCAGCAGCTCTGCACATCCCTTTCCCCCCACACCAGTCCAGTTTTCCCACTCTTCCATCCAGGTTTCACCTCCCACACAGCCCTGGGCCCCTCTCTCCATGCTCCAAGCTCATCCCAGCCCATCATGCCCTTTCCTTCCTCTCTCCACGCCCATCCCAGCCCACCATTCCCTTTCCTTCCTCTCTCCATGCTCATCCCAGCCCATTATTCCCTTTCCTTCCTCTCTCTTCCTCTATTTTCCACTTCCTTTTCCTTCCCACCACCTTCTCCTGCTGTTTTAGATAAAATTCCTTAATTTCCCTCCTTGGGGATGTTCCTCATTATCCCTGACACATTTGCCTTCCTTGCCTGCATTCCCCCTCTGCTCTGGGATCACCAGATCCATCCCTTTCCTCACTTTCAGCATTTCCAGTGACATTTCCTCCCTTTTTTTCCCCACCTAAATCCTCTCCGAGGTGGAGCTGGGAAGCAGCTGTAATTTAGGGATCAGCATCAGGCCACTCATGCGTAAGGACCATGGTGTTTTGGGGGGAGATAAATTAATAATCCCACTTTTTTTGAGTGATCAGACCTCCTGCTCCTCATCCCAGGGGCCAAACCCTTGGAAGGGAAAACTCCATGGCTGCAGTGTTTGAATTTCCTGGGATTTTGTCCTGCAAAGCACAGAACAGCAGCATCAGGGAGGAAAAAAAATGAGCAGGGGATGATCCAGACAGAGAGAAATGCTGGAAAAGGAGGTGATGCTCTTTGCTCTGAGTTACTGGGCTGTTTTGGTGATCACAAATTTCACACCTGTGCTTGGGGCAAAGCTCTGGGAAAGAAGGGAAATGTGAAAAAAAAATGGGAAGTGGCCCTGAAGTGCTGATTTCTGGTGTAAATCCATAGTAGGGACACTTCTGTGAAAAAAAGCAGGAGCTGAGATGTGCCAGAAACTGGTGGAAAAGTGCCAAAAGGATTCAACAAAATCAAGAAACAGATTTTTTTTCTCTTATCATCAGGAAAAATGAGGATGTCTGCTGGAAAAAACTCCGGATGAGGAGTTGGCCTCGTGTCCCTTCACTCCTGTGCAGATTGTCACTGTCATCTTCTTCCTTCCTAAAGCTGCCAGACGTTTTTGGGTTCCCTTTCAAGCAGAGATTTTTTGGCAGCCTCCTCTGCTCTGACTCCTTTTTTTCCTTGTTTTATAAAATATGGAAGAAGGTCGTGCCTGTGTATGATACGTGTGCTCACAATAGGCATTAATAAATAAATCCCTGGAAGATTTCAGGGATGTTTGGAAGATAAAAACCCCCTCAAATTTAGGGTTTTGTGGGTTTTTTTGTGCGTTTAGAATCTGTGGCACATCAAGGCATCGGAGCTGCAGTGGGAATCTTTTCCTTTTTCATGGTTTTATGGATGACTGCAGTGCTTTATGGAATTCTCCGGTGCTTGGGAATAAAAGGCAGAGCTGAGTTTTCACACGGGAATTCAGGAGTTGGAGACAAAAGGTTGAGTTAAAGGTTCAGAGATATTTGGGGGTTTTTTTAACAAAGAAGGAGGTCAGTGCAGCCTTGATATTCCGGGCTGGAGAGAAAAGAGACTGAGGAGGTGGAAAATTTCCAAAAGCATGTCTTGGAAGTGCTGGAAAAATAACAGAATAGAATCGTTAAAGTGGGGGAAAATCTCCAAGATTAAGTCCAACCTTGGGCCGAACCCCACCACGTCCTGAAGTGCCACACCCATGTGGCTTTGGAATTTTTAGGGATGGGGGCTCCACCAGTGCTGTGGGAATCTGTCCCAATGTTCCACCACTCTGTCAGTGAAGGGATTTTCCCTGATGTCTGATCTTAACCTCTCCAGTGGACGTGGAATGTTTGGGATTCACTTCCAGGAAAAGGTGTTCTCAGTCCTTATTTATGGATCACTCGTGTCTTTCATGCTCTCTTGATGGTGCACTGCAACTCTTTGGTCACTCCCTGTTTTCTCTGGAATGGTGTGCAGGGATTCAGTGGAGGCGTGAACGGGAATCTCATGGATAAACATGGAGCAACATGTGAATGGGATAAACATGGAAGAACACGGATAAACCCTCCAGCAGAGCTTTGGGAATGAATCCCCACCCCTGTGGATTCTTTGGGACACAGAACCCTGTGAAAAGCACTTGGAATTTCAGTTTATCACTGAAATTTGCTCTTCCTTCTTTTTGTCCCTACCCTGGACTTGCTCCCACATCTGACCATTTATGGAGATTGCTGATGCTGCTTTGTGCTTCCAGATATTTTTCTTTTTGGGACATTGGATTATCTGCCCATTCTTCCACCTCGGAGCCCTTGGGTTCCATTTCCTCCTTTGTCCAGAGCAGGGATGAGGCTGGAGAGCAAAGGCAAGGCCGATGTGGGCATGAACGTTCCCATTTTTCCCTTTGCTTCTTCACCTTGCCCATGAAGCTGTTGGGTAAATTTTTGGGAAGTTCCAAAGAGCCTGCACAACATTTCATGGAATCACAGAGCTGTCCAGGTTGGAAAAGGCCTCCAGGGTCACCAAGCCCAACCACCAACCGGCACCACCATGGTCACCACCAAACCACGTCCCCCAGTGCCACATCCATGCGGGTTTTGAGCACTTCCAGGGTTGGGGACTCCACCACTACCTTGGGAAGTCTTCTTCAGGATTTTACAACTTTTCTGGAAGAAGTTGTTCCCAACATCCAACATGAACGTTTCCTGATGGAGTTTGAGGACATCTCTGCTTGTTCCCATTGCAGGGTGGGAGGGCTCCCATTTGCAGCTCTGCCTCAGCATTCCAAGGGCTGAAGGATCCCACTAAACCCAGGTCCCCATGGAACAGCGGCCTCAGGACCAAGGTGCCACCTTCCTGTCCTTTGTCCCACCAGGAGCCATCTGCTGATTCCTTAAGGCTGGTCCCAAACTCCCCCTCTGGAGTCAGTGTTGTGCTTTATCCCAACTTTCCCCTGTAAAAATTCCCATCCTGCTGGTGGTGGGACTCACCCAGCTCTCCAAAAAGGGGCCTGAACTTGGAAAAGATTTTCTGTTCCTCTCTGTTTTCCTGGTTTTCCTCTCTCTAATCCAAGATGTCCTCCTCCAACAATGCCCACACCTTCCCAATTGGAGCGCAAATTTTTAGTTATAGTTTAGTTATAGTTTTGGAATATCCCATGTTAACAAATCCACTTCTTGGGCTGCTTCCCTAAAGGATTCATTTAGAATCCCAAGAAATGTTGGGATTTTTTCCTCTGGAATTCTCTCCTCCAGACCCCTGCGTTGAGCTTCCTTCCAGGTGTGGAAAAAACCCATTCCAACGATCAACGATCCATTCCAGTAATTATTATTCTTGGTTTGGAAAAAAAATAATCCCTTTTCCATTTTTAATTTCCCTGATTTTTGCTTCCAACTGCTGCTTCTTATCCTGCCTTTCTTCCTGAGATTTAAAGCGTTTTTCCCTTCTCCTCGTGGAAGTGCTCCCATGTTTATAACATTCCCTCTCGTTTTCTTCCTTTTGATGAACAAACTCAGCCATTCCTTTGAATATTTTCAAATAAGAAATTTTCTTTAACCTTTTGAGGTATCCTGGCTGTTTTCTTCTGGCTCTACCTCCCTTTTGCATGGGAGCTTTTCTGCCATGCAAATAGAATTTTTAACAAAAGAGCAGCACACATCTCTCCAGGCATCTTCTCGCATGGAATTCAGAGGTTAAACATTCCTATTTAATCACACTCTACCTGCCTTTCCCGGTGTATCCATGGATTTCTCAGCATCCTGTTATTCTGGGAGCTGATGTTGTTCTGAAGGTCATGGAGCTGTGTGGAAATGAGGAGGATTCAGTAAAAAACGGATTTTTTTTGTGTCCTGTAGCTCAGGTTCTCTTCTCAGTGTTGTTCTCCGGTGTCGTTCCTTTTAACTTCAGTCATGGCAGGAATAGGAAAACTGTCCTGGAAGCCTCATAAAATCATGGAATGGTCCTTGAAGATCATCTGGCTCCAAACCCAGGGATTTAAGGTCCCTTCTGACCCAAACCATTCCACGATTCTGTGTTAATTTAAATGAGATGAGGGTGTGCTCACAGGTTCCTGGTAAATATTGATGTGGTAGAAGAGGATTTTAAAATCTCTCTGGTTTATTTGTGACTTCACTCTGAGAAGTTCTCAGCAAAGCTTTCAACAAGCCCAAAATTCCATTTATGGAGTGGGATTCCCCAGGATTTTCTCCTGTTTTTCATGGTGAATCCCACGTCTGGCTGAGGAAGTTCAATCCCTGGCTCACAGCAAGTAGGGAGATTTCTGGCTGTGGTCACAGCTTATCTGAGTTCAGCCCATTTGGGATCTCTTGGCCCTCAGGATCATCCTGACCCTCAGTTCAGCCCATTTGGGATCTTCTGACCCTCAGTTCAACCTCTTTGGGATCTCCTGTTCCCCAGTTCAGCCCATTTGGGATATTCCTGGCCCTCGGTTAAGCCCATTTGGGATCTCCTGGCCCTTGGGATCATCCTGTTCCTCAGTTCGGTCCCTTTGGAATCTCCTCTTCCTCAGTTCAGCCCCATTCGGATTTCCTGGCCCTCAGTTCAGCCTCTTTGGGATCTCCTCTTCGCCAGTTCAGCCCCTTTGGGATTTTCTGGCCCCTGGGATCATCCTGTTCCCCAGTTCAGCCCAGTTGTGATCTCCTGGCCCTTGTGCTCGGATCACTTTCGATCCTGATCCAGGAGAGGATGGATGCTGTGGCACAGACAGACTTTGAGCCTGGATTTGATCCTCTTTCCCTGGAGTTTCCACCCTGGTGGAAATAATTCAGGACAAACTCCCTTTGGAGCGATTCCTGGACATTCAGGGAGAGCTGGAAGCCCCTGGAAGGTTTTTGTGTCATCTCAGTGTGCAGTCCTGGGAGCAGGGAGAGGTGTGGAGTGGGTTGGGTTTGTCCTCAGCTCTGGGTGAGTCCTGAACTCCTGGAGAAGCCCAGAACTTCTGGAGTGCCTCGAGCCCCATATCCACAACACTTCCAGGGATGGGGATTCCACCAATTCTCTCTTTTCCTGCTGAGCAGGTTTGGAAAAGTTGCCAAGGGCAAAGTTTTGCACCCGAATTGTGCTGCTTTAATGGCTGCTCTCGATGGGCTGAGAGGTCTTTTCCAGCTTTTCCTTTCCAGCCGTGATTTTTTTCCAATAACAAGTGCACATCCCTTCTCCTGCTATTTTCCATCTATCCCATTTCTCCTGGCATCTTCGGGGTGCTTTACACCCTGCCCTGAAGACACTGAGGTTTTTAGGATGTTGGTATCTTGTTTCTGTTTGCTCCTGGAGACTGGGCTGGGCAGAGATGTTCAAAGGGAGGCAGGGAATGTGATGGTGAGACAGATAAACAAAGAGAGCTGGTGAATTATGCATATTCCTGAGCTGTTCACCTTGAGGAGGCAGCGGGATCTGGGGAATGGATGACTGGCAAAGACCTTGAAGAGCAGCTCTGTGGGGCTTATTTATTTTTTTATCAGCGCGGTCTTCGAGGAAGATGAATTATCTGCCAGAGGAGCCGTGAGGGATCTGGGTTTGTTCTCATCGAGTTTTGGGACAATAAAGTGACTGTTCTCCAGTGCTCCTGGTAAACTGCTCAAGGCACTCCATGAGCAGGTTTATCCAGCCTGGAGATGCAAATGAGGAGATTTCACAGCTCTCCCTGGATTTTCTGACCCTCATTAAGCCACGGAGAACACTGGAGCTCTGGGATATTGATCACACCCAAACCTGGATCATCCCTGAAGCACCAATCCCTTCCCTGAAGCACCAATCCCTTCCCTGAGGCGTCAGGGAAGGGCTGGGCAGAACTGATTACAAATATTCTTGAATCCCTGAGGCTGGAAAAGCCCTCCCAGACCACCCTGTCCCCAGCCCAGAGCTCTGAGTGCCACCTCCAGGAATTCCTGGGACACCTCCAGGGATGGGCACTCCAAACCTCCCTGGGCACCCCCTTTCCATGGGGAGATTCCTGCTGCTGTCCCAGCTGGGACAATCCCACCGGTTTCCTTTATAAAGTTTGTAATTTTTCATGCTATTTTAGGGGCTCATGATTGAAAATCCCAATTTGCAGTAGAGCTGTCGTTAATCCTCAACCCTCAACACTCCCAACCTCGGTGCTTTGTGTCTGTAAGACCCTGAGAGCTTGGATTTGATCTCCCATCACTGCAGGTCCAGAGGTGTTTCCTTCCTGATTCACAAGGAATCTGTTCCTAATTGGAAAAGCTCCTTCAGGGCATCTCAGCCCTCCAGCCCTGAGCAAGGCACTTCATCATCGCAGCTCGTTAAGAGATGCTGCCCTCATCAATTCTCATCCTGTACCTCCTGGAAAAGGAATTCATATTTTCCACCCATTATCCTGCCTTGGAAGGAGAACCTGCAGCCAGGTTTTCCAGCAGAATCATTTCCTGACAATTAACTGGGAAGGCTCCCCTCTCGATGAGCAGGGTTTTGTGTGGGTGTTATTTTCTGGTCAATAATGAGTGGTTGGAAAGGTCAGGCTGTCCAACACCTGCAATGCCACGGAATTTGAGGGGGGTTAGAAAGATTAGTAGGAAAATCCTAGGAAAAAGCAGTAGAGAAAATCCTTAGGAATCCAAGCTTGTCCTGTTCTGCTTCCGAGCCATGTAAGGGCTGCCAAAATCTGGGAAGGAGCAGGAATTAGGAAAAAGGGATCCATTTTTGAATTCCCTGCTCAAAGTCCAGCAGAGGGATGGGAGCCTTGGAGTCAAGGATGGGGATCAAACATTTCGTTTTCCTTGGTTCCTCCAGCTTTGCTTCAGAAGCTTTGCAGATTCGTAGTGGAATCAGGATCAGTTTGGACCAGGGATGTAGAATATACAATATACAGTATACAATATACAGTATACAATATGCAACATGCAATATGCAATATGCAATATGCAATATACAATATACAATACAAAATATAAAATATACAATAATAAGATGAAGATGCTTCTGACTGTCTCTTAATAATGAGTGGATGGAAGGGTCAGGCTGTCCAACACCTGCAATGCCACGGAATTTGAGGGGGGTTAGAAAGATTAGTAGGAAAATCCTAGGAAAAAGCAGTAGGAAAAATCCCTGAGAATCCAAGCTTATCCTGTTCTGCTTCTGAGCCTTGTGAGGGCTGCCAAAATCCAGGGAGGAGCAGGAATTAGGAAAAAGGGATCCATTTCTGAATTCCCTGATCAAAGCCCAGCAGAGCAATGGGTGCCTAGGACGGGGATCAAACATTTCATTTTCCTTGGTTCCTCCAGCTTTGCTTTGGAAGCTTTGCAGATTTGTAGTGGAATCAGGATCATTTTCCACCAGAGATCAAGAATACAAAATACAAAATACAGAATACAGAATACAGAATACAGAATACAGAATACAGAATAAAAAATACAAAATACAAAATACAAAATGCAAAATGCAAAATGCAAAATGCAAAATGCAAAATAATAAGATGAAGGTGCTTCTGGCTGCCTCTTTGAGCAGTTTTACCCCCAGAGATCTCTTCCAACTGAATGATTCTGTCACGTGGACATCCCCACTTTCCAACAAGGGAGTTCCGAGCATGGCAGGTTAAATATCCTCTTGGAAGGAGAAAGCTGTTGGAGGGTCATAAATGAATTTATGTCCTTGTCAGAGCTCGTATCAACACAATTGTTGTTATTTTTTATATGTTGATTTATGTGATGTTTATATGTTTTATTTCATCTATCTTGGAACAAGATATGGATATATCCAGAGAGAGGGAGATATTCCAGAGGCATCTGGATGCATTCCTGTGCCACATGCTGTGGGATCACCCAGATGACCCAGAACCATCCCACTGCTCCCACATCCTTCTCCAGCCTCTTTCCATCAGAGGGAGCATTATCCTGTTTTTTTCAGCTCTGTGGGATAAAACTCCTCATGATCCCACCTTCCAATCCCGTTGGATGGTGAAATTTCCCTCCGTGCTTCCCTCGTGGTGATTACTGAGCTTGGGTTTGCTCCCCTCTTCCCTCTCTACTTCTCCTTCCATGGGCACTCCACCACATTCCCTGAAATCCTTCAGATCCCGCGAATAGTGATGGATTATTTTTGAAAGTTCAGGAGATCAATCCTTCTGATGCACATGGATCAGAGGAAATGGCCTCAAGCTGCACCAGGGGAAGTTCGGGTTGGATATTAGGGAAAACGTCTCCCAGGAAAGGTTTCTCGAGCTGTGGAATGGACTTCCCATGGAATTGGTGGAGTTAAATCCCTGGAAGTTTTCAGAAACCACACGGTTTTGTGGCACTTGGGGACATGGGTTGGTGGTTGGACCCGAGAGCTTTGCAAACTTAACGATTCCATAAATTTCATTTTCGCCGTGAAAATGTTAAAAGAATTGTGCACTCCTGCAGTTTTGGGTGCCACCTGTCCGGGGAATGTTTGCAGCAGGCAAAAGTGCTGGCTGAGCAACAATTCCTGCAAGGAACTGGGACAGAAGAGCCCCAGCGTGGAGCCTGGAGGAGTGAAAGTGCCCTGAATAGGCAGAAAGTTCAGGAGCTGTGGAGCACCAGGGAAAACAGAACGATGGTTAAGAGAAGAGTGTCAATTCCCTGTTTTTACCTTTGGATAACTTTGTTTTACTTCCCAGAATAAATAACACGGTGCCTTTGCTGGAGGGGAGGGAGCCACCGGAGATATTTCAGATAAATCAACATTTGCTTCCTTGAGTTACAGTGAGGATTTCGTGGCCTCGAGGCCCTCGGAACAAATAGATGGGAAGGAGCACCGAGGGGCTGGAAGGAGTTTTAGAAACCTTCTCAGGCTTTTAATGTCTCTGTTCCCTGCTCCAGGAGGAGGGATCAGGATGCTCCACAAGGGGAGGTGTTTGTTTCCTGATCGTTCCTGGGTTTAATGCTCAGTGTGGGGAACAATACCAGGTGTGGCTGAGGGAGGCTTGTGACAAATCAGATCCTTTGCTGGTAAATCCTTTCATGGATGTTTTTACATCCAGGTATTTCAGGATACTGAGTGAGGATCTAGGATGAGGCCAGGTTGGATAACCTAAAAGAGGAGAGATTTAGATGGGAAATTGGGAATTAGGAATGGCAGGAACTGGGAATTGGCTGGGAGGGTGGGGCAGGACTGGAACAGAATTCCCAGAGCAGCTGTGGCTGCCCCTGGATCCCTGGCAGTGCCCAAGGCCAGGCTGGACATTGGGGCTTGGAGCAGCCTGGGACAATGGGACGTGTCCCTGCCATGGCAGGGGTGGCACTGGATGATCCCTAAAATCCCTTCCAACCCAATCCCTTCCATTCCATGATTCTTTGATAATTCTCTAATTGGTTTCCTTTGGAATTCAGCTTTTTTTTTAATGCAAACTGCATAACATAAAATTAAATTTAAATCATAGCCCTCCTCAACTTCTCTGTACTTCAACTCAATGAATAACTAAATCAGTAAATTTAAACTAAATAAATGAAGAATCTCAAAGCTTTAAAGAAAAAATAAATTAAGGGAAAACAACCATGTTAATCCACCCTGAGTCTTCCAAACCCAGCTGGGGACTGCCACAGGACAGACTGGGGCAGTGGGAAGTGTCCCTACCATGGCAGGGGTGGGATGAGATGAATTTTAAGTTCCCTTCCCACGCAAACCATTCCATGATTCCCTGATTAACGAACAGAATCAGTAAATAAGTACTGTTTGTAAATAAACTTGTAAAGACTGATTCTTCTGCCCAAAGGTCAAAACCACCTTTCGTCAGAACCACGAAATTATGGAGAAATCCAGTGTGGGAATCCAAGTACTTGTAGGATTTTGTGCAGGATTCTGTGTTTCAAAGCTTTTCCCAAAGGTTTCTTGTCAAAACCACAAAATTTTGGAGAGTTCCAGTGTGGGAATCCAACTGCTTCCTTTACATCGATTTTTAAAATACAGGAAGTGAAGTGCAATTTCTCTATTAAAGTTTTGTCCATTCCAGAGAAGCACAACTCACATAATAGGAAATTAATGAGAGAGATGGATTAGGGCATTATTTTTCCCTTGACAAATTAATGGATATTACAATGGATTTCGAGCAGGCATCGTTAGCAAATGGAAAAAATTGCTCCAATTAAAAATGAACCCTGAGGCTCAACCATCAAAACTCCATTGTCAAAATGGCAATATTTCCCATGGAGTGTTTTAGAAAGAGGAGGTGGAGAAGGATATTCCAGACAATTGCAAAAATTTGGCACTGCAGGAGCAGAAGGATGAAAAATTTGTCTAATTTCGGGTGTGACATTTGGGTGGTTGTGAGAGGGGACTGGGAAAAGTCTTCCAAGGCTGATGAAACCAGACTTTGAATGGAATAAAGAGAAGGAAGTTTCTGTTTTCCCACATCTTTGTCAGCTTCAGAATCTGAGCCTGACACTGCAGAATTCCAGCTTTGTTTTTTCTGGGAATGATGCTCTTCTTGGCTCCTGCTTTATGTTCCTCCTCCAGCTGAAATAGCTGGGTCCCATCAGGAATTTAATGTTTTTCCACCCAATTTAGGGTGGACTGGAGGAGCCTTGGTCTGGCAGCGTTTCACTGCCCACAATCCCAGCTGGAATTGTCAGGGCTGCAGAGCAGGTTGGGATGTCTGAAGGGGTTTTCTGCTCAGTGCTGGTGTCCTCTGGGAAAAGGTGGAATTATGGAATCCTTTAGGTTGGAAAAGCCCTCTGAGATCAAGTCCAACCCTTCCCCAGCACTGCCAAGGCCACACTGACCCATGTCCCCAAGTGCCACGTCCACAGGGCTCTGAAATTCCTCCAGGGATGGGGACTCCACCACTGGACCACCCTTTCCATGAAATTTTCCCAGTTATCCCCTGTTGGTTTCTCAGCTTTTTCCTTGAGCTGTTCCATTAATTCGGGATACTTTTCCTCCCTCACAGAGGGGTTGGATTCCTGAATTGACCAGGAGTATGGGCTGGAAGCTGAAGATCCAAATGCAATTCCACACAGGAATAACTGATCTCAGCCTCCAGTGCTGTGCCAGCCTTGCCTCGTGTCACACCTTCTCCGGGGCAGCCTTTCCCTGTGGAAAAACTCTTCCCATGGGAGGATTCGGGATCACCCTGATCACTCTCCTAATGTCCTGGATTTTGGAGCTTTACCCAGGGGGCTGTGGGACTTCCTGGCTCTCTGCATCTGGGAGTTATCCCTGGATGGAAGCTACTCCTGAGGCTTGTGCTCAGTTCCCACCTTTTCCAGGACATCCAGGCTGGTTTCCCATTTTAATTTTCCTCTCTTGCCTTCCTTGGGATGGCAGCGAGTCCTCCTCTCTTGCCTTTTTCTCCCCATGGATGTTCTTTTCCAACGGAATCCCATTTCCTTTCCAACCAAACTCAGCCCGGGGTGTTTTTTCCAGTCCTGGAGTAATTCCTTTTATCCTTTTCCACAGCAATTTTCCAACCACTTTTTGGGAATGACAGCACCAGGTCTGTGCTCAGCGTTGGATTCTCAACTTCACCACCGCAGGTCTACAGGGAGAACGTTTTTTCCTCACCTCTTTGGGCACATCCCGGGGTCTCCATGACCCAAATCCCAGATTTTCCAAGGTTTCTTTGTGGTCTCCTGTTTTATTCCCCGGGCTTTGAGCTTTGGGTGTTCCATGCTCACATCCTGGATTTACCATGGGGAAAGGACAAGGAAGGGATTCCTTGCGACCTTGCAGGGCACTGGGCTCTGCCACTGATCCTATGGGACATCCATGACAAACTGGTGGCCACTGGGAGAATTTCCCCTTACTGGCAATCTCAGGAATTCCACTGGAAGCTGCAGAATGAAATCCATGCGCTGTTCCTGGAACAAAAACACAAAAATGGAGTGTCTTCTGATTCAGTTTTTCAAAAAAAAAAAAAACCACCAAGAGAAAATCCCTCCCAGCCAGGAAATTCCCTGGGATATCCCACATATCCTAGAGGGCAGGGTGCATCTCCATGCTGTAGTGTGGGGTTTTTATCTTCCTTTCTGCTAAAGTTGGGATTAAAGGCTTGGGAGATGCAGTTTCGTGTTCGGACTCAGATGTTTATTAATTCTTATCTATGGTACAGTCTCACAGGCTGTGAGTTCTGGCTAACAAAGTACAAAATGGCTCTGTCTCTAACTCTTTACAAGGCCTTTTAAGCACAAACTGTCCAATTATGAAATGACACCTAAATTATTTTCACTTTTAACCCAATACCCAACCACCCCTGGCCCGCAGTGCAGATTTTTCTACCCAATTACCAAACACCCCCAGAGCCATGGAGAAGAAGGTGAAAAACAAGGACTCGGCCTCTGCCCTAAATCCTCCACCTTGCTTTATCTACATCACTGCATTCTAAACCTTAAACTCTGAGTTTTGCCCCCTGTGACATCACACACTTCTATCCAAACCACACCCCCACAATCCCAGCGCTGTCACTCAATTTTGGGAGCTTTTTCCACGGCCTCAGGTGGGATGCAGGGTTTGCTTGGGGGTCAGTGCCTGGCAGCACAGAAAGCCTGGAATCCTCACTGCCCAGGGTTCCAACACTGTAGGACTTTCCTGCCCTCAGAATTCCATGGAGCCCTTTCCCAGCAGCCCTGTCAGTGCAATCCCAGATTAATCCCCGACCTTTTGGAGTTTGGCAGCGGCTTGACGGGGATGGTGCCACTCGGGAGTTCACTCCAGGCAGTTCAGCCAAGCAGTTGGGAGTTCCGTGCCTCAGCTCCATAAATCCTGGTGCCATCCATTCATCAGGAAAGGCAGGAAAAGCAGGAAAAAGCAGCTCTGTTTGAAATGTGTAGCAATCCTTGTGTGCGGCACAGGAGCGTGAATATTCCAAATTCTGCCTTTTAAACTCTGTCGGTGAAATCCCGTTCTCATTGAAAGCAATGCTCAAAGCTCCCAGGGACAAACACGGGATGGGATTTCAAAGGAAAAATGGAAAAGTGTTGTTTTCCCCGTGGTGCTGGTGGCTGCTCAGAACCGCCAGGATTTCCTGAGGCGCTGCTCCAGTGGTGTGTGATGGGGCTCACCCCACACACTCCTAAAGCTTCCCCAAAGCTGTCCTGAAGGAAAAGGAAGAACAAAAAGCTGCAAAAAAGCAGACAAAAAGCTGCAAAAAACAAAAAAGCAAACAGAACCAGGACACAAAAATCTCTGCAAAGACCCCGTTCCTGTTTATAAAGGCAGGTGTTAGGTAACTGTGTTCCAGGAAGGAAAATAACAGAATTTCTCTGGAGGCAGCACTGACATTGGTGTTGGAGCCTCCTGAAACAGCTCCTGTTTTCCCAAAACCTTGGCTCTGGAATTCACTGCCAGGTGGGGCCCAGTCAGCACTGTCCCCTTGTCCCCAGCTGAGTTTTCTGTCCCCTCTCCTCCTTCCCCACAGAGCTGGAGCTGAGCAGGATGGAAGGGCTGCAGGAAATGCTCCCCTCTGCATATCCAGGAATGCTGAACATCCCTGGAGTGACCATGGCTTTTCCAAGGATTTTCCAGTCCCCAGGCATCCATTTCGGCTGCCACTTTAACTGGCATTTGAAGAATAAAAAGGGAATTCCCATGGATAGGAGGGGATTTGCTGTCCCTGGGCTTGGGGCAGAGGCCACACTTTGGCTTTTCCACTTTTCCAGTGGGTGTTCCTCTCCTTTCCCATAGCCCAGGATGCTGCTTCATGGAAGCACTGCTCTGGGCAGGGCTGGGTGTGGAGCTGGGAGAGGCTTGGGAAAGACGTGGGGCTGGAGAGGTGAGAAGGGAAGGGGTTAGAACTTAAAGGGGCTCCAGGAGAGCTGGAGAGGGACTGGGGACAAGGGCTGGAGGGACAGGACACAGGGAATGGCTTCCCACTGCCAGAGGGCAGGGATGGATGGGAAATTGGGAATTGGGAATTTCTGTCTGGGCTGGAATTCCCAGAGCAGCTGTGGCTGCCCCTGGATCCCTGGCAGTGCCCAAGGCCAGGCTGGACATTGGGGCTGGGAGCAGCCTGAGACAGTGGGAGGTGTCCCTGCCATGGCACAGGGTTAGAATGGGATGGGTTTTAAGGTCTCTTCCCGGCCAAACCAGTCTGGAATTCCACCTGTGAAAATCAGGCACTGAGGCTTTCCACCAATCCAGGAGATTCCAGGACTCCTTCTCCAGGGCTCCCGTGGATGTTCTTGTGCTCAGGGAGTGGAGGTGGTTTCCAGAGGATGGATATGTGGGATCACAGAACAGCTGGGAAAGCCTAAATCAGCATGGAAATTGTAAATTAATCCTGGTGTCAGACCTATGGAATTGGCTGGGTTAGGTCCTGGATTTGCATTTATGGAGTGGTTGGGGTTGGAAAGGCCCTTAAAGATCATCTAATTCCAACCTCCCCTTCCAAGAACCTGAGTTTAAGAAAATCTGCTTCTGCTGGGATGTTGTTCCGCTTTTCCTCTTTTGAGTGAAGATCCCAAAAATATGAAGGAAATGAAGGGATGGGCAAATCCTGGTGGATTTACAGGAGAAGGTGCAGAAACCGTGGACATGTGGGAGCTTGGGAACGCTGAAATGTTGCTGAAGCTCCTTTTGTTCTGTAATGACAGAGGACTCTGCCAGGCTGGGCTCTGCTGCGAGCCTCACTCAGTAATTAAAAATCAATTAGGATGTTTAGCAATTACCTAATTAACTTCCTAAAGCTATCCCGTCAGATTCATATCCAAACATGCCTCCAAACCGCCTGTGTTCCTAATAACGCAAATTACGGGATTAGAGCCTTTATTGCTCATGGAAGTTGGAATTAAGGGAAGTGCGAGACTTTTTTTGTTAATTTGGACCGTTCCTGATTAACTGGGCTTGGGATCTTCCAAGTAGCCAAGTGGGAGCGCCCAAACTTCCCTGGGAGCACCACGGTGCAAGTTCTCCACGGGTTGGACGTCGCATTTTGACACGAAAGAACGACGCTCACGCACTGAGATGTCCAAAGCAAAAAAGGGGCAGTTTATTTACAGACCTTGACATTTATAGAATTCCAACAGTGACCATGGATTGGAGGATGAAATTGTCCTCTCCAACCACACTGGTCAACCCAACAGTCCATCAATTCTCTCCTCCTCCAGAAAGGAATGCAAAACAATCATTGTTTACATGAAAAGTGCCGGAGAAACTCCACCACAAAAAGGAAAACATCAGAAGGCTTTAGCAGAACTTTAGAAAAACAGAGCTACAGTTGGACTTGCTCCCTGCAGCTCGGGAGTGAGGAAGGGTGGGAAGTTGTCTGGAGACGGGACCACTGGGAGACATCTCCAAACGCAATTTATTTCTTCGGTCTCAAGAAGGGTGGGAACGTCTTCGCTGCGTACACCAGGAGTTTGTGGTCAGTGGTCACAAGAGCACAGGTTGGAGGGGTTTTGAAAGGTTGATTAGCCAATAATCTGCTGCCACACGGATTGACTTTCTCACCTATGGCTGATTAAACTGTATCACCCGTTCCGCCGCAGTGCGGGGTTTTTCTTGTGCCTGGGGAGTGGAGGTGGTTTCCAGAGGATGGATATGTGGGATCACAGAACAGCTGGGAAAGCCTAAATCAGAATGGAAATTGTAAACAGATCCTGGTGTCAGACCTATGGAGTTGGCTGGGTTAGGCCCTGGATTTGCGTTTATGGAATGGTCGGGGTTGGAAAGGCCCTTGAAGATCATCTAATTCCAACTCCAGCTTCCAAGAACCTGAGTTTAATGATTCCAATCATGTATTGACACACCAAACTTACTTGGTACACCTTAAAACTTTTTTCTATTTCTGTAACTACTTCTAGATCCAGACTTTAAAGCCTTAAAACTTTCCACTGCCTAGCTCAATATGTTTCTATCTAAACTACAACATTTTTGCTGATGGTCTCCAAACTGGGAAGCCTTTTCCAAGGTCTCAGGTCAAACCCTGAATTCATTTCTGTGTTTGGGCCTGCATGCACAAGGTTTTGAGGATTTCCCTGGAATTCCAACAGGAAGTGATCCCAAAATCACGTCAGCTCCTGGAAGAGCTCCATTGGTTTGGGTGGCCTTGGGGTGATTTGGGGTGAGTTGGCGGCACCAAGGACCCAGCCCCAGCTTTGAGTTGGTGCAGCCACAATCCCCAGGCTTGGCTGCTGCTCCTGGATCCGTCCCTTCCCACTGCTGTCCCCAGGAGCTGGGACACGTCCAGACAAGGATATGGAGGGGCTGGAGCGTGTCCAGGGAAGGGAAGGGAGCTGGGAGAGGGCTGGAGAATTCCTGAGGGAGCTGGGAAAGGGGCTGAGCCTGGAGCAAAGGAGGCTCAGGGGGCCCTTGTGGCTCTGCACAGCTCCTGCCAGGAGGGGACAGCCGGGGGGGGTCAGGGCTCTGCTCCCAGGGCACAGGGACGGGAGGAGAGGGAACGGCCTCAGGCTGGGCCAGGGCAGGCTCAGGGTGGATATTGGGAAAAATTCCTTCATGGCAGGGTTGTCCAGCCTGATGGAGACCCCATCCCCAGAGGGGATTTTTGTTTCTGTTTTTGTTTTCCAATAATCCAACAGAATTCTGCTCTCCTGAGGTGCTCATGAATCTGAATTTGAATCTATTTAATCTAAACAAAAAAAAAAGAAAAGAAAAAAAGTTAAAAATTTGTTGCAGCTGCCAGAATCAGGGGTGGGAAAAGTTCAGGGAGTCAAAATCCCAGAATGGTTTGGGTTGGAAGGGACTTTAAAGCTGATCCCATTCCATGGGCAGGGACACGTCCCACTATCCCAGGCTGCTCCAACCCCAATGTCCAATCTGGCCTTGGGCACTGCCAGGGATCCAGGGGCAGCCACAGCTGCTCTGGGAACTCCAGCCCAGCCAGGAATTCCCAATTCCCAATCTCCCATCCATCCCTGCAGTGGGTTTATATCCCACTATCCCAATATCCCAAATCTGCAGAGTGGCAACCAATCCATGCTTTGGAATTCTCAGGCTGGCACAGATCTGCACAATCATTATCCCTTGCTGGGGTAGCAAAACTGTGGGAATTTTCCATTTCTCTCCCCCAGAGGATGAGGAGGAGGGGGAGGATTCCAGGAGCTGCCTTTTTCCAGGCTTTGTCAATACCTTGGCATTTGTTTTCTTACTGGAAACAAAGAGCTGCTCCATAAATCCCGGATCCCATCTGGTGGTTTGCATCAAATGTGAAAGTCCTACAGAAATTTCCAGTTCCAGGGAATGGAGTGAAAAGGCTCTGGAGCCATCCAGGAAGAGGCATCAGAGGTAACGTTCAAATATCAGATTTTGGAGAAGAAAGAGGAGGTTCCCAGCTTGGGGGAATGGATTTGTCCTGAGCCCCAGGACAAACTGGCTGGGAAGAGGAAGGCAGAAGGTAAATTCCAAGCCTGGCCATGGAACACAGAGGTCACAAGCTGGAGGAAGGTTATGGAGGAATAAAAAGTGCAGAAAATGGAAAAAAACCTCCGAGAACAACCCTTAAAAACCAAGGGAATAACACAGCCATGACCTTCAATAAGGCCAAATCCAATAAAAGCCAGAACTGGGAGGGAAGATCCTTTGGGAAATGAACCCAAATGGAAAAAAAAAAAAAAAAAAAAAAAGGAGTTCAGGGAAGTTGGCAGCTCTTTGAAAAAGCAGAGGAAAAATCCATCCCCGTGCAGAGGAGCTGCAGGAAGGGTGGGGAGGGATCACAGCAGCTGGATCCAGGGCTCTTCATTGGCTTGGAGCAGAAGGAATTGCACAGGGAGCAGAAAGGGGCTCAGCTGGAGGTGAAACAGAGGCTGGGAGATGCTGAGGGACAGGGGGAAAGCAGGGAGGGAAAAGCAGGGAGGGAAAAGCAGGGAGGGAAAAGCAGGAAGGGAAAGCAGGGAGGGAAAGCAGGGAGGGAAAAGCAGGGAGGGAAAAGCAGAGAGGGAAAAGCAGGAAGGGAAAAGCAGGGAGGATCAAGGAGAAGACCCTCAGGTGCAAGAGGAAACTTCTGAGTCACCTCTGGGTGAGTGCAGAGGGGACTCCCAGCTGATCCCTCAGGGATCCTCCAGTGCTTCCCTTCCTGCTGGGAACAGCCACAGACAGAGGGAGAAGGTTTGAATGGATTATCTCCATGAGGTGGCTGTTGTTGGGTCAGGGTGGTTTGATGGAATCACGGAATCCCTGAGGCTGGAAAAGACCTCTGAGGTCATGGAGCTGCCAAAGTCACACTGCCCCATGTTCCCAAGTGCCACGTCCACAGGGCTTTAAATCCCCCCCGGGACTGGGATTCCAGCCCTGGCTGTTCCCGGCATTCCAGGAAGGGATAGAGCTGGGAGGAGACGGGGGCTGAGTCCTGCACTGAACATTGCTCTCCTTGCCCCTGGTGTCTCAGAGCAGGTCCCGTTCACTGGTGGGTGGTTTGAGGAAGAGACTTCAGCTGGTTGGATCTCCTGGTTTCCAGCTCCAGGAGCAGGAATTCACGTGCAGCCCATTTCCACAGACCCAGGGAATGTCCTGAGCTGGAGGGACCCACAGGGATCATCCCAGCCCCTGGCCCTGCCCAGAGCCCCAACAATCCCCCCTGGGCATCCCTGGCAGTGCTGCCCAAAGGCTCCTGAAGCTCTGGCAGCCTCAAGGCCGTGCCCATTCCCTGGGGAGCCTGGGAAGTGCCCAGCACCCTTTGAAGAACTTTTCCCTGATATTTATTCCCTCTCATTCCCGTTCCCATTCTTTTACAGCCTGGGTACATAGGGGAAGGCAAAAAGGGGTTGTGGCTGCCCCTGCGTCCCTGGAAGTGTCCAAGGCCAGGTTGGATGGGGCTGGGGGCAGCCTGGGACAGTGGGAGGTGTCCCTGCCATGGCAGGGATGGCGCTGGATGGAGTCTGAGGTCCTTCCAAACCAAATCCTTCTGGGATTCTGTGATTAAAGCTGATGCACACAGGTCTGAGGCATCACACCAGACCAGCAGGAAAAGACACGTGGAGAGGAACTGAGCTGCTTCTCCCCACTGAACTTCCACAGGTGACCAGAGTGATCCACCCCAGCTGGCAGCAGGACAGGGTTAGAGCAGCACATGAAATCATGGAATGTCCTGAGCTGGAGGGACCCACAGGGATCATCCCAGCCCCTGTCCCTGCCCAGAGCCCCCAACAATCCCAGCCTGGGAATCCCTGGCAGCGCTGCCCAAAGGCTCCTGGAGCTCTGGCAGCCTCGGGGCCGTGCCCATTCCCTGGGGATCCTGGCCAGTGCCCAGCACCCTCTGAAGAACCTTTCCCTGATATTCATTCCCTCCAATTTCCATTCCCTTTCCTTTCCATGATCCCAGCATCACCCACACAGGCCCAACACCTTCCAGCTGTGGCAGCACCACCCCTGAGTGATTTCCTCCCCTGCAAACCCTCCTCCTGCTGCCCCAAGAGCCCCAAGAAGGTGCTGAGGAGGAAACCCCTGTGACCCAGGCAGCGCCTCCCATTTCTTCGGGATGAGCAGCCCTGTGCGAGCATTCCCGATTTTATTTCCCGCCGCCGTTACAAATGGGAAATTAAATCAGGGGGTGATGTAAACCTGCCGAGGAGAACAGGCAGCTGTTATGGTTCTTTATTGCTTTTTTCATCTGCTGTTGCATTTTGCCGGCGTCTGGTGCTCGGTGAAGGGTGTGATTTATTCATGGCAGGCTCGGGCGCAGCCGGGGGGGTTGTACAATAAACCCCTGACAAGGCCCGTGCCAAAAGCCATTAGGAGGAGAGAACAATAATGGAGACACAAAGTATTTACAGAGCGAGTTGGCTTTAATTTAAAATCCTTTACTGAGGCTTGATGATAATTACATCACGCTGCTGACAGGCCCCGCTTCGCGCCACGGCCTCAAAAAAATCGGCGAGAATTGAAACCTCCCTGGGAAGCTGCAAGAAATTCCCGGGATTTTGAGGCCATTGAGGCACCCAGGCATTGCTGCCAAGAGCCAGGTTTTTCCCTAAATCAGTGCCAGGCTGGCAGAGGGGCTGGAAGGACAAGGATGTGTTTGATGTGGGTGTTGGGATGGATCTGGGTCCAGGGTTTTGCTTTCTGCTGTTTCCTTCTCTCGCCCTCCCCGTCCAGAGGTGTTTACATGTAGGTTTAAAATATCTGTGGTTTACATAGAAAAGAGTTTTGCTTCCTTCTGAAGCCCCTGCCAGGGTCTGAAGGGGCTCCAGGAGAGCTGGAGAAGGACTGGGAACAAGGGATGGAGGGACAGGACACAGGGAATGGCTTCAGATTGGAAAAGGGGAGATTTGGGTGGGAAATTGGGAAGGAATTCCTGGCTGGGCTGGAATTCCCAGAGCAGCTGTGGCTGCCCCTGGATCCCTGGCAGTGCCCAAGGCCAGGTTGGACATTGGGGCTGGAGCAGCCTGGGACAGTGGGAGGTGTCCCTGCCATGGCAGGGGTGGGATGGGATTTAGGATCCCTTCCATCCCAAACCATTCCGGGATTCAGTGGGGAAGAGGAGCAGTTGTGTCATCCCAAAAGGGTGGAAATTGGCTGTTTCATTTTCCCCTCGTTTTCCCAAAGCTGTGACTCCTCCTGTAGTGTATCTTGGGGAAAAACCACCTCTCTCCAAGGCAGGAAAAGCCGATTTTCTCCCTTCAAAACCCTGACAGGGCCCCAGGCAGGAGCAGCACCTGAAGGGTTAATGCCAGCAGACCTCCCAAAGCTGTCCCCTCCCAACATCCATTGAATGCCCTTTTTCCAGCCCCGTTTTGGGGGGAATGGAGGGGCAATCCCAGGAATCCCAGAGGTGAGTGCAGTTGCAGGGCTCTGACGAGGGAGAGCAGCAGATCCCTGCTCAGCTCCCGGGAGCCTCCGGACAGGGGCACCAGTATTTCCATCCCTACAACCTCAGCTTGATTTCCCTGGAATCTCAGAGCTGTAAGGAATTTGCTAAAGACTCTGGAAGACACACTTGGCAGAGCAGCAGCAGCAGGAGATGTTTGTAAATCCAGCAGGGGAAGGAAAAAAAAAAAAAAGCCTTTAATTAGCAGCCAGCCTAATGAACGGAATCCTTCTGGAAGCAAAATCCATCTCCAGGCTTCCCAGTGGGAATTCTGTGTTTATTGGCCCTCCTTGAAAGGTTTGAGGATCGTTTTGTGGGAAATTATAACTCTCATCTCCAAAGGGAAGCTCCTGGCCTTTACTGAGGATTTGTGGTGTATCCAGCAGGTTTTGTCTCACTGCCTGCTCAGATCTCCAAGCTGGAAGCCTGGGAATGCTCTGGGACAGGAATTTATCCTGGATGAACCTTTGGTCTGACCCACTACTGTCATTTTTAATGTTTTAATAGAGATTTTAACGTTGAAATATTAATATTAGGTTAATGTTTCCGATGGGTTTTCATCAGCTTCTCCTAATTTAATCCCCTTTATAGAACATTCCCTAGGATTTTCCAGCAGCTGACCTGGAGATGGAAAGAGCTGGATAACCTTGCTTGGTCTCCCAGGATTGGAAAAGATGTTGAGGGTGGTTGTTTCGTAATTAAGAAATTAATTTGGACGTCAGGAATTCCTGCTCTTCCGTACAAAGGGGGAGATTTTTTTTAAAAAAAAGAGTGGTTGGGTGTTTAGGCACAAAAATTCCTGGGAATTCAGGAAGATGCTCCTGATGGGAGCTCCAAAACCTTTATTCAAGTAGGAAATCCATTTGTATCTTTTATTGAATGTTTGTTTCCTTAAAAAAAAAGGCAAAGAGAAATCTCCAGCTCCTCATGAACTCCGAAATGGTGTCAGGGGAGAGGATTTTCCAGGAATTTACTCAGCCAGAGTTCTCCTGGTGTTTCCTTCTTAAATGAAAATCTGAGAACTCCAGGCTGGTTTGGCTTGGAGGAGATCAATCCAACCCTGTCCAAATGCTCCTGGAGATGTGGAAACCTTGGGAATTCCCTGGGCAGCCCGGTCAGTGCCCACCACCCTCTGGGGGAAGAAATTTTCCCGGAAATTCAACCCAAAAGCCTGGAAAATTCCCCACAGAATCACACAAGGAGAGGGATGAAGCTTCCAAAAGAAAAGGAGCATCGAGTAAATTCCATGAAAATCCTGGATTTTCAAACTCTGGATGCTGAGATCTCCCTCTTTGTCCTTCCTGGTGTACTGCTGGAAACATTTGGGATGTAATTCCTTCCCTGCTGTAGTAAAAGGCAGAGGAGGAGGAAAAGCAGCTCTGAAAAAGTGGGAAGAATTTTGGCAGGAGGAAGGGAAGGAGGAATAAAATTCCTGCCATTTGGGAATGCTGATAGGAGCAATTAGCCCTTGGAAAGGAGGTGGTGGCAAATCAGAGTCACTCCTGAGATGTCCTGAGCTAATCCCCTGGGAACTTCTCCAAGGAACATCTCAGCAAAGAACTTTTTTGGGCACCATTTGAAGGATCGGGATAAAAAACATGCCCGAGCTCTTCCAAGCTGAAACCCTGGGAGTGTTAAAATAACCTTCAGCCAAATCCATGGAAATCTCAATTATTTTCCCTTTGTAGCTTAAAAAGTTGGCCCAGGAGCTGCTCCAAGGGCTGGGAGAGTCAATGGGAGATTTTCCAGAGCTCTCCAGAGAGCTGGATCAGTTTTTGGGACTTAGCCGCAAAGACTCTGAGCTTTGTTATTTTTGAGATGTGCCAAAATAAGATTTAAATATTGGAAAATTGTACCTGGGAGTTACAGCTTGGGGCTCATTTTGATAAGATTTTGGTAAGATTTTGATAAGATTTTGGTAAGATTCTGGTCAGATTTTGGTAAGATTTCGATAAGATTTTGATAAGATTTTGATAAGATTTTGGTAAGGTAAGATTTTGGTAAGATTTTTGGGTGGATTTTGATGAAATATCCAATCAAATCTGAACATATTGGAGTAATGCCAGGTAGGGTTTCAGTCCAGTTTTTCCATTGCATTGTTGATCCTGGGAAGTGATTTAGGACAAAAAGTTCCTCTCTGGAAGCAGGAGTTGCCTCCCCAGCAGTTGTCCCGTGTTATTTAGTGGCTGCCATCCAGAAGAGAGGGATAGATCTGAGTTCTGCCTTTGTATTGAGGGAATGTAGGATGTTTTCAGGAGGAGTTTTTTAATGGAAAAAAAATGGAAGTGGCTGCCCAGGGAGGTTTGGGGTGCCCATCCATGGAGGTGTCCCAGGAATTCCTGGAGGTGGCACTCAGACTCTGGGCTGGGGACAGGGTGGGCACAGCTGGGACTGGTTGGGCTGGGAGGACTTTTCCAACCTCAGGGATCCCAGGATTCTGGGATTTTTTTGCCTTAATGAAGCTCTTTGTTTTATTTATTCAGTGATTGTGTTAGGGTGGAGTTTTCAGAGGTTTTTATCCCGTTTAGGGCTTCAGGGTGGTGGGAAATGTCTAAAGCCCCAGTGGGTCACTCCCTGCCCTGAGGAAGGATCCAGCTTTTTGGGATCAGCTGGATGAGCACAGGTTTCACAGGGAATAAAGACACAGGATTGCTTTTGCCAGTTTTGTGTTGGGAGGTCCAAAAACTCTTTGTTCCTGAGGATTTTATAGAATCCCAGAATCCCAGAATGGTTTTGGGCCATTCCCTCTTGTGCTGCCCTTGTGAAAATGTGGGATTTATCCCCTGATCATGGATGGCTTCTCCTGGCCAGCACTAAAACCAGTCCCATGTCTGGATGGGGTTTTTGGGGGGGCGTTGGGGGGTGTTTTTGTTTGTCTGTTTGTTGTTTTTTGTTTGGTTTGGTTTTTTGGGTGGTTTTTTTGTGTGGTGTTTTTTTTTTGTTTTGTTGTTGTTGTTTGGGGTTTTGTAGGTTTTTTGTTTGTTTGTTTGTTTTGTTTTGATTTGGTATTTTTTTTTTTTTTTTTTTTTTTTTTCTTTGCTTTCTCCATTTTAAAGTCATTGACTCCATTAAAAAAAAAATAAAAATCCACAAGGAACAAGGGGAAAAGCAAACAGGAGAAAGCCACAAGGGGAATTAATGACCTGTGTGAAAAATAAGATGAACTATTTCAAAGGCTGAATATTTAAATGCAGATACAATAAACAGCAACTATTAATGCAGAGGAGAAAAAAACCCCATTAAAATGACATTTTCCCTGACGTTTTTCCTATACCTGTTTGAAGAAAACTCTCTCCTGATGCCATTCCCAGTGGGACCAGCACTTCCATTGTTTGATTTCCACCTCAAAGGAATCTCTACATCAAAGGTCAAAATTGTCGATAGTTAAGCAAAGTAATTAATTAGCTCTTAGGATCACTGCTGGAGCACAATTTTAACATCATTTTTCTTTCATTCCCCTCGTGTCCAGCAGCTCGAGCAACTTTTTTTTTTTAACAAGTTCTGTGTTCCAGAAATTTAATTGCACTTTTATTGTTGTGTTCGGAGTTAATTATACAGCAAAGCAGGTTTATCTCTTCGATATTAAATCAAGCAAGTGCTCTTGGAACAATCAATTGATATTTAATTACAACAGAGAAGCTGCCCTATTAAATCTAAATTAAATGCTCATTGAAGACTATTAAAGTGTTACCAGACCATCAAACAGCAAATGATATCCAATGCAGCCCAGAGCCTTCTGTGCTTGGATTTCTTTGGAATGCCGAGCGGGAAAACTGACCTCAGATGACATTTCCTGAAATTTCCGGTGAATTCCGATGGAAAATTTCCTTCTCCAAGTTTGTTTTGCTGAAGGAAAGGCAGCAACAATATTGAGACTTTTTGATGTCTTTCAGGGCTGTTGCAAGAGTTTAGAGGGGAAGGATTTGGGAGGAGCTCAAAGTGGAGTGTGGAAAAGGTGGGAGATGCTTCACCAGGGATAATCATGGAATCCTGGAATGGTTTGGGTGGGAAGGACCTTAAATCCCACCCAGCCCCACCCCTGCCATGGCAGGGACACCTCCCACTGTCCCAGGCTGCTCCAACCCAATGTCCAACCTGGCCTTGGGCACTGCCAGGGATCCAGGGGCAGCCACAGCTGCTCTGGGAATTCCAGCCCGGCCAGGAATTTCCAATTCCCAATCTCCCACCCATCCCTGCCCTCTGGCAATGGGAGCCATTCCCTGTGCCCTGTCCCTCCATCCCTTGTCCCTAGCCCCTCTCCAGCTCTCCTGGAGCCCCTTCAGGCCCTGGCAGGAGCTCTGAACTCTCCCTGGAGCTTCTCCTCTCCAGGTGAGAATTCCCAGCTCTCCCAGCCTGGCTCCAGAGCAGAGGAGCTCCAGAGCAAATCTTCCCTTTCTCCTCTGGCCTTGCTCCACCAGCTCCACATCCTTCTAACTTGGCATCCCAGAGCAGGAGGCTCGATCCCGTTATTCCTTTCTCCTTTCTGGATCCGCAACATCCCAGAGCATCCAACTCACCGGAGAAATGTTAAATGAGCCTTCCAACCTCCCAGCCCCCGTGGCTGAGCCCATTCCCCGTCTCCACCCCTGAGGCGAGGGGATCCTGATTTATTTCCAACCTTTCTCCTGGTTAAGGGAACGGGGTTCCTTCTCCCACTCTGGGAGAATTCCTGCTGATCACTGGCAGAGCCGTGGCAGCAAAGCCAATGGTGATCCAAGGAAATTGAGGGTGCAGGGTTGATTTTGATTAACAGGGCACCACGATTAAGCCAGGAAGATTTTTTTTTTTTTTTTGGAAAATCCTAAAGCAAACAGTGCTTAAGTTAAATTGCCCAGAGGTTTTCGTGCACGGTGACGTGGAAGGCATTTAAGTGACAAATGCTTCATCTGGAAAGAGAAACTCCATTACTCAGCGTGAGCCATTACTTGTGATGAGTTACGGGTCATCCATCAGTCAATTCCATAATGGATCATCCATATTCATGCCTGGCCCTCCTTACAGCAGGGATGTTAATTTTGCTTTCCTTGACTTGTTTTCCATCTTCATTTGCCTCAGCTCCCGACCTGAAGTGGGTGGAGATTCCTGTTTGGTCGTTTTTGGAGGATCAGTTCAGAGTGGATGGAGCTGCAAACCCTCGGGAACATCCGGAGGGCTCTGGGAAGGTTTCCCCTCTCAGCAAAGCTGGGATTGGGATCGGGCAGTTGACAAAGGCACTGATAGAACCCATCCCAGAGATAAGAGATGAGAACTTGTCGCAATTCGACACAAAAGAATGACACTCTCATGCTGAGATGTCCAAGGTAAAAAGGGGCAGTTTATTTACAGACCTCGACATTTATAGAATTCCAACTGTGACCATGGATTGGAGGATGAAAATTGCCCTCTCCAACAACACTGGTCAATCCAGCAGTCCATCAATTCTCTCCTCCTTATGAGAAGCATGTAAACATGAAAGAACAGTTACAATAACAATGGGTTGTTTATGTGAAAATCTGTCAGAAACTCCATTACAAAAAGTAAATCATCAGAGGGCTGTAGGAACTTTAGAAAAACAGAGAAGAACAGGGCAACAGGAGCTTCCAATTTGAGGCGCATTTCCACTCAAAATGCTTCTGATTCCAGCAGAATCTTCTGGCCGGCTGCAGGTCTAACATGGACATGTTGTAGGAATAGGAAAAGGAAATGAAGAGTTTTCCAAAATTTCCCCTTTCATTTCCTGCTCCGAGGTCAGGTGGTTGTTTCATCCCTCAAGCTGTGCCAGGGGAGGCTCAGGTTGGCCAGCAGGAGCAATTCCTTCCTGGAAAGGGCAGTCAGGCCTTGGGAGGGGTCATCCATCAGTCAATTCCGTAATGGATCATCCATATTCATGCTCGGCCAGGCATGATTACAGCAGGGATGTTAATTCTGGTTTTCCATCTTCATTTCCCTGAGCTCCCCATCTAAAGTGAGTGGAGATCCCTGTTTGCTCATTTTTGTAGGATCAATTCAGAGTGGAGGGAGCTGCAAACCCTCAGGAACATCTGGAGAGCTCTGGGAAGCTTTTCCCTCTCAGAAAAGCTGGGACTGGGGTCAGGCCCATCCCAGAGAGAAGAGGTGGAAAAGTACAGGGAATGAGTGACTGAGCCCAACCCCGAGACTCCTGTGCTAATCCCCCTCCTAAACCGAGTCTAAAATGGCAAGGGCAGATCTAGGAGCTTATTGAGTTTATTGCCTTGGCTTTATAGAAAAATAAATTCTTACCTGAGGCTGCCATTGCCTGTCTCAATCCCTGCCCCTCCAGATGTTTCCAGATCTCCCAGGAGAAAATTCCCAGTTCCTTGCAATTGTTATCTTGGAGGTTTCTCCACTCAGGTGTGCAATAACCTCTAAGTTTTTTATCAAAACAGTGAAATGGAACTTCTCCTTCTACCACCATCCCTTTTAAGTGTCCTGGAATTTGTTTAATGGAAACTGAGCGTGGTAATGAGGAGCTGAGTGGGGAAAGAACCCACTTGGGTGAAACAGGAACGGTTTCAGTCTTGGGCTTTTCTTTCAGATCTTCTGAAATAAAAAGGAAGATAATTGACAGCAGCTTCTATCATGAAGAACAGGTATTTATGTGTCTACTAATAATTTATGGGATGGAAAATCAGACACATCCATTGGAAGGGAAGGTGAAGGAATGAACTCCCACTCACTCCAGGAGTTCACACCTTGCTGAACACGTTTCCTGCCGAGCTTCTGTGTGTGTATAAACCTGACTTTTTAAATTGCAGTCACCTGGGGTTTAATGTCTCTGTGTCACATTTCCCTGTCCACAGCAGATGAAAATCTCCCCCTCAGATATTGCCACCAGCTCAGCTCATTAATATTCATCATTACCTTTTGCATTCTGCCTTGCAATTAATTTCCAGCCCACATGAAAGTGCTTCTGTCTGAGCCCATTTAATTGGTTTTCAAGGTAGACATTCCCTGAGACATTTCTGCCACTTCCCTCCAAAATAATTCAGTTTCCTTACGTTTGCTCTGATAAATCTATTGGAAGAACAATCAAGTTGGATGGCAAGGTATCCTTTGGATAAACTCTCCTGTCAATGCTTTCCTGAGCTGCTTAAGGACCAAAATATCTCAATTATTCCAGGTGTGGAAGGAGACTGCCTCAAAAACCTGGTTTGGCGGAAAAAAATCTTGGCTGTGCTGTCACCCACAGAGCAAGAGGGTTGAAAATATTTATTAAAAAAATATTAATATCGACCTAATACCGATATCCAACTGAGAGGGACAAAAACTCTCTGACAGTTTAAAGTTAGAAAGTGTATGTTTGTTACAGTGCTAACTCCCAAAAACACACTGTGATTTACAGAAAATCAGAGTCCTTTTATTTACAAACTGTTGAATACCCAACATACAAATGGTCCCATTCCCCACTTGGTATGGTAATTAGCAAAAAGGCAATTAAGCATGGTAGTTTGTCCTTTGGAATGGGTCGGTGGTCCCATTCAAGAGGGGTGGGTTTAAAATGAGGCAGTAAAATGACTCTTCATGGCTCTGAACTTTCTACCTTTTCAGTGCAAATGTGACAAATGAGCCTTGGTGGGACTCCCATTTCCTTAGGTACCCATTACGTTAGGTTTTGGAGGATGGGAGTTTCTATAATCGTCCTGTGTCCCTAAATCTATTGATCAGGTTCTCTGTTTCTTGTTGCAAGCACAGCTAAGCAAACATAAAGCTGACAAGCAATCAGTTATTTAAAAGGAAATTTAACTCCAGTCTGGTTTCTCTTAACTAACTACAAAGCTTTTAATTAATTCCAGCAAAGCCTATCTCTAGCCTATCTAAAATCTTAACTTTTCTAAAATCCTTTATTGTTTGAAGCCTATGTCTCAGAATGTTGTCTGAGGCACGGGTTTCCCATGAAAAGCTCATCTTAGATCCCAAACTGTGTTTGGAAAGAGAGCAGGAAGAAGGGAAGGGTTTGGGAGAAGCTCAAAGTGGAGCGTGGAAAAGGCAGGAGACGCCTCACCAGGGGTAATCATGGGATCATGGGATGGGTTGGGTTGGAAGGGACTTTAAATCCCACCCAGTGCCACCCCTGCCATGGCAGGGACACCTCCCACTGTCCCAGGCTGCTCCAAGCCCCAATGTCCAATGGAAAGCCAGGTTTGGACTAACCTGGGATAGTGGAAAGTGTCCCTGCTGGAACTGGGAGATCCTTAAAATCCCTTCCAACCCAAATCATCCTGGAGTTCTGGGATCAGGGCTTTGCCATGCCAGGTGTGCGTGAGCAGCCATAATGTGACAAAACCATGAAAATAGGAGTTTTTTTGGGATTTGAGGTGGCTCATAAAGTTTGGAGAGTGGCAGCAACAGTAAACAAAATCAATAATTTACTACAAATTTCCTTTATCCTTTTCTCAATTTCCTTTCCAAGTGTGGTTTATTCCAAGTTACAGCTTCTTTACGGAGCCCAGTGTGAACAAATTTGACACCCCAGCAACAACGAATTCAAAGCTTTTGGCCTTCCCCAGGGGGCAATCCCAGCCTAAGGATTTGCTGAATTGTTGGGATTATTGGGAAAATCTGATCAGGATTTGGCTGGAAATGCAGGAAAGGTTCCTGGAGCTTGCTGAGTGGTTGTTTGCAAAAATAATCCAGGTGGGGCATTCTGCTGAAGTGTTTGTTTGCTCCTAATTGTCCTGCCCTTCTTCAGCTGGGTTTGATGAGATTTCTCTGCATAATTAAAAAGCCCTCAAGGAAAAGGAAAATAAAATAGTCAGCAAATTAATCTGTAGGACAAGGAAATGCTGATCATTCCTAGCACTTTAATTTGTTTAAAATTCACTTTTCTTTAAGGTTTTCCCTTCATCACTGTGAGCTAATTAGAAACCACTTTAGTCTGGTATTAATGCACACAGACTTTTAACCCCATCCTGAATTTCTTTATATTTTAAGGAAATTTTCCTCAAAATTAAGTTTAAAAATGATTGAAAATTTGATTTTTTATTTCTTCCAATTTTAAGGCAGGGAGTGGTTTCTTTAGGAAGCACAGAGTGATGAGGAGGCTGAATCCTCTCTCCTGCATCCTCACACTTTGGGAAAACCACTGGATGGGAGTGGAGGGACTCTGGCCAATGCTGCTGCTGCTGCTGCTGCCTGGACATCCCATTGGTTTTTCTGGGATTGGGAATGAGCCTCGCAGGAAAAAAATTGTTTCTTTGTTACTAAAACCAAATTGCTGCTTATTTGGAGGGAAAATGGGATTCAAAATCACCATCTCACGTCTTCAGGATTGGAGGATCAGGGTTAGATAGGATCAGGGATATTGGGAATTAGGAATTCCTGTCTGGGAGGGTGGGGAGGGGCTGGGCTGGAATTCCCAGAGCAGCTGTGGCTGCCCCTGGATCCCTGGCAGTGCCCAAGGCCAGGTTGGACATTGGGCTTGGAGCAGCCTGGGACAGTGGGAGGTGTCCCTGCCCATGGCAGGGGTGGCACTGGGTGGGATTTAAGTGCCCTCCCAAACCAAACCAGGCTGGGATTCTGTGATCCCCTCTCCTGAGGCTCCCTGGGCTGCCTCTTCCCAAACCAAGGCACCTGCATCCCACTGAATCTGAGGACAGCCCCTCACCAGCCCTCTGGGAATTCGACTGGACGCTGATTATTCATTATTTAATAGCAACTCAAAGGCTGTGGGTACATGAAGGGCTGATTTCATCACCACTCACATCATGTTCCTTACATGAAAAAGAGGTTTTTAGGGTCTTGATTTTCCTTTTTCCTTTGCCTTGATGACTTTAACCAGGAGCCAGCACAGTTCGACAAGCCTGAGACTCTGAGAACCCTGGATTTTATTGAGAATTTCAAGCTGTACCTTCAATTAAGCAAATTAACACTGAATACTGAAGGCTTCAACTGAACATTGAAGACTTCAGACCTGGTATCAAATCTTCCTGGGTTGGTGATTCTGCCTGTGAATAACAAAGGGATTTTGGTTGTGCCCTTCTGCCCAAGTGGCTGCCAATTAAACTGATTTATTACCCCCTGTTAATCAGCAGATAATTGCACCAGCTCTTTGGCAGCAAAAGGGATTCCTGGGGACAGAAATTCCATGTTGGTATGGAGGGAAAAAAACCACAAATAGACAAAATACTCGTGGACAGGCTGGGTTGGGCCCTTTCTTTGTGTTTTGCTCTGACATTGAGAGGTTTTGGGGTAAAAAGTGTTTTATTTTCTCTCTGGAAAGCCTTGTAGCCACTAAAGGTGCAAGAAATCCCTGGGACGCTGTTAATGGGTGGTCAGGGAATAAAAAAGCTGCTGAAAACGGGAAGATTGAGGGAAGAAATGACTTCTAGAAGGACCTGGAATCTGCTGAGGAGCTCCTGGAGCTGAGCACTGAGCTGAGCTCATCCCTCTGAACGAAGGCGAAGTGCTGAGCCCACTCAGTGCTGCTAAAATTCTCTGGAAATCCACGTTCCACGAGCTCAGAGCTCTCTGAACAAGCCCAGGATGTTTCCCAAGGTGTTAACAAGAGAATCAAAGGAGATCAACGTGAAAAAGGCAGCGACCAACAGCGAGGGCTGAGTCGCCCACAAAGCCCAGAACGAGATTTGCATCTCCCCAGAGCTCTTCCCCACCACAACCTTGACATTTGAGATGGGTCAATAGATGCAAAATCCCATCGATTCCTTCATTTTCTTTTTAAAAGCAAACTTTGCAAAGCAACTGAGCCGCCTTTCGAAGGGGGAGGCGTCGTTAGAAAGGTTAATTGTTGTTTCAAGGCTCCGGCTGGGATCGATAGGACCGGGAGCTCCGTGGGTTTTGTGGAGAAGCAGCTGATGGCTGCAGCTCTCCCAGGTGGAGCTTTGTTCCTCAGGAAAACAAAGCAGGGGCTGTCCAGGGATTCGGGGCTCGGCAAAGCTGGATCAAGCTCCTTGACAGGCATGGGAAACAAAGGTAATGTTAATTTTGCAAAAGGCAGAGGAGGTTGAAGGGGTCTCTGTTTACACGTGCAACGCCCAGGGCTGCTGGAAAAGCTGCTGGTGGAGGTGACAGGGACAATCCCTCGGGAAACAAGGGGCAGATTATGGGGTGTAGCCACGGTTTGTGCCTGCCGTGTTTTGATTTCAGAAAATTCTTTCCCAGGGACACTTGTGGTAAACAAGGGCATGTTATTGTAAACTATCATATTTTTCTACATTCTTTCCCAGAGGAGGGAATTTGCTTGATGGCCCCTTGGTGTGACCAATGGGCCCAAGGATCCGACCTCTTAGGTGGGCTCATTGTGAAAAGGTATAAAAGACAAGTGCTTTGATAATAAAGCGAGATTTTGAATCTTCAGCCTTCTGAGAGTCTGTGTCCTGATTTCGTGCTCTACAGCGACAATGGGGTGTCAGCTGTTCCTCCTGAGGGATGGGCATCGTGGCACAGCAGGTGAGGTCACTGCACCTCCCTCCTCACTGAGGGCCCCGGAAGGAAACGGAGGCAGCAGGGCTCACTCAGAGCAGAACCAGGGGATTGTTTGGGTTGGAAAAGCCCTCTGGATAATCAAATCCAACCATTCCTCAGCACAGCCAAGGCACCACTGCCCCATGTCCCTGAGTGCCATATCCACAGGGATTTTAAGTTCCCCCATGGATGGTGGCTCCACCCCTGCCCTGAGCAGCTGTGCCAGGGCTGGAGAACCCTTTCCATGAAGGAATTTTCCCTAATATCCAAATTAAACTTCTTATGGCCCAGCCTGAGGCCGTTCCCTCTCCTCCTGTCCCTGTGCCCTGGGAGCAGAGCCCGACCCCCCCGGCTGTCCCCTCCTGGCAGGAGCTGTGCAGAGCCACAAGGGCCCCCTGAGCCTCCTTTGCTCCAGGCTCAGCCCCTTCCCAGCTCCCTCAGGGATTCTCCAGCCCCTCCATGTCCTCCTTGTCATGGGAGGCAAAGAACCTTGATGTAGCCTGAGCCTTTTCCTCACCCTTTGCCACATTCAACAAGGGCTGGAGATTCTCCTCATCCCTCCCTTTGTTGCTGAAATGTTTATAGGAATAATTTTAAAGTCCCTTGTGGAGGTATCCAGATTAAATTCCGGCTGGGCTTTGCCTTTCTGATTTCCCCCTGCTTCACCTCCTGACATCCTTTCCTTCCCGACTTTACCTGCCCCTTCTCCAGAGGTTAAAAGCCCCATATTCTGATTATTTTGTGCTGCTCACACAGCCCATGGCCTCAGTGTTCATGAGAACTCCATCCTGGCTCTGGGTGGAAAACGGGACACAATTTCCTGGAGCTCAAATGGATGGAAGTCACTCGTAAATGAGTAAACTCTGAGGGGAGAAAAGCAATATTTTTTTTTTCTCTCTTTGCACGTGAAGAAATGGAGACTCAAAGAGATCCCAGGAAAAGCATTCCCTGATTTTGGGTGCTGGTTTTGGGATGCTCTGGCTCTGGTTCAGTTCACTTGCTCAGGGCTCAGCTCCTGCTGGTCCCTTCCCCTCCCTCAGTGCCAACTCCAGCAGAAAAATGTGACAGCAGCTTTGGGAATTCCAAGATCTCAGAGCTAAACCACGACAGGAGTTTTGTTCAGGACACAAGTGTGACTGTCTGAAAAGATGAAAATTAATTAATTATAAAATTAATGCCAGCAAAGCAGGAAGAGGAGATTCTGAGAGACTCCCAGTCCAAAGCAGCCTCATGGAGCTGTTCCTTTATCACCCTCCCACCATGGGGCCATCATCTGAGTGGTCCCAAAACTTTTCATCCCAGGAATTCCTCCCTGAGCATCCTTTTAACCGGGAATCCAACCTCCCCCCTTCCCACACTGATCTCATTGAGCTGCAATGATACAAAAGCTCCATTTGCCTGAGCTAATCTAAATAATCAGAATTATTTAACACCATTTTTCTCTCTAGACCGAGCACATCCAGTAAATTTTTATCCCCAGGTATCTCCCAAGGACACCTGATGAAAGCTCCTGAACACCAGGCTGAATTCCAATCGTTGCTAATGCCCATTGAAACCTCAAATAGGAGATTTAATTAGATATTGCTGATTAGAACCAGCCCTGGTGTCCCTGGCTTTATCCCTTTTTCCCTTGGGATTTAACAGTAATTTGTATTTTAATAGCCCAATATTGTCCTGCTTTACAGCTCTATAAGCTCTGCTTGGATTTTATTCATCCCCCTTGGATGGGAAGAAAAATCCCCCAGGATTGTCACCATTCAGACATTCCCTGGATTTCACTCGTTGTCCAGCATCTCCAGCTGCCCCAGGAATGCTCTGGGTGAAGATGGAGCATTCCCAGTAATCCCAGTTGTTCTCTGTAGGAGTGAATTGGCTGATCATGGAATCATGGAACCCATGGATCCCTGGAAGTGCCCAAGGCCAGGAACCATGGAATCATGGAATCATGGAATCATGGAACCATGGAACAATGGAATCATGGAAGCATGGAATCATGGAAGCATGGAATCATGGAACCATGGAATCACAGAACCATGGAACCATGGAACCATGGAACCACTGAACCATGGAACCATGGAATTATGCCATGGTACAATGGAACCATGGAATCATGGAATCCTGGAATGATTTGGGTTGGAAGGGATTTTAAGGATCATCCTGTGCCACCCCTGTCATGGCAGGGACACCTCCCACTGTCCCAGGCTGCTCTGGGAATTCCAGCCCAACCAGGAATTTCCAATTCCCAATCTCCCATCCATCCCTGCCCTCTGGCAGTGGGAAGCCATTCCCTCTTGATCCTTTGCATTTTCCTCACTTCTCTCCATATTTTTTTTTTCTCTGGACAATTTCCATGCTCTGGATAACTCGGGGTGCTGTCACTGCCTGAACAGACCTTCCCCATTCCTGGCTCTTTTCCCTCTCCCTTCAGCTCCCGTATTTTCCTTCCCTCTTCCTGGTCCCCTGGTTCATGCACCTCCAATGTGGAATATTTTATTTTCCCTCTGTTTTCACCTCTCCCCTCGTGCAGCCTCTCTCTGTTGCCTTCCAGCCCACTCTGCATTCCCCTCCAGCCTCCTAGGCAGGAACAGGAAGCTGGGATTTGCTGTGGGAATGTTGTAGGGGCTTCTCTGGAGCTAAAACACCTAAAACGGGACCCAGCATCTTCCCATTGCCTCAGACTGGAGTTGGGGCAAACACATCCACGAATAACCCGGTCCCCCCAAGACTTGGGTGCTGACTTTGGGAATTCCCAGCTCCGGGATGGCCTGGAAACCCCATTTTTTGGGTGTCACCGTGCATGGAAGGTGAATTATTCCCCTCAGTGCACACCTGAGCTGAGCAGCTGAGCAGCTCTGCCTGAAGTTGAGAGTGGGTGGGGGTGGGAACGGAGGGATTTTCGGAGCTGCCTCAGGCAATGTCACCGGGAAGTGACTGCAGCTGAAAGTGGAGCAGAAAACACAATGGGACTTGGCCACTGCACACGTCTGGGATCATCTTTTCTCCTGGCACTCGCAGCCTGCACCTTGTCCACGTTTCCTTCCAGTTCATTAAAGGAACACCTGAGCTCTGTCCTGGTCCAAATCCGTGTTATCCATCCAAAATCCACAGCTGCACCGGAGGTGGGGGTTTCCCTCCCTAATTCCAGTTTAATAAGCAACTTCCATTGAGTTCCTACTGCGATCCTATGGATTTAGACAATCTTAATTATGTTCAGGAGGGAAAAAAAATCACTAATTTGTGGTTTGACCACAGCGTTTAATCAGTTTGTAGCAATTAATTCCCAGTATTTCCACTATAATTACACCTTTTTTAAAAGCCAGTTAATTTTATGTATGAACATATATTCCCAGACCTGTCATTCCTGGTAAAACAAAGGAGTATATTTATATATTCCCCAGCCTGGCTGAGGTGTCTCCGAGTGAGGAATATGAGTTTATAACTGTCTGCAGTGAAATTCCTTCGGGAAATGGCTCGGAGAGAAGTGTGGAATCATCAGCTGCCGCCGAGGCTTGTAAATGTGTCACCTTGTTTTCCAAAGCCTGTCTTACTGACACAGGAACAAAGCAGCAGCTGGGAAAATGGAGTAGTTCACTCCCACATGGATATTTCTTTGGAAAATTGGGATCTCACCAGTGATGCCGTGTTATCTGACAGTTAGTACTGGTCAGCGTGGGATCGTTGCTGAAGGATTGGTTGAAAAAGTCATTTTTTTCTACAAATATTCTACAGGGCAACGTAGGCACAAAACGATTTTTTAATGCCAAAAAGCCTGGAAGAAATTTGATTTTTTTCTACAAATAGGCTGTCTCCAAAGTGATTCCCTCAGGGCTAATTCCTGGAGATTCCAGGTAAATGGGTGTGTGAGGAGGAAGGAGCTGCAAAGTAGGGTTAGATTAGATGGGATATTGGGAATTCCTGGCTGTGAGGGTGGGGAGGGGCTGGGCTGGAATTCCCAGAGCAGCTGTGGCTGCCCCTGGATCCCTGGCAGTGCCCAAGGCCAGGCTGGACATTGGGGTTGGAGCAGCCTGGGACAGTGGGAGGTGTCCCTGAACATGGCAGGGGTGGGATGGAATTTAATGTCCCTTTAATCCAAACTATTCTGGGATTCTCTGTTGATCTGTGCTGTCACCATGGCAGGGTTGCTCCTTAGGATTTTATGTTGAATCCATGGCACCTTCAGGTCTCCAGAAAAGACCAAGAAAGAGACTCAAAACCAAGGAACCCTCAGACCACGGGAAGACTTTCTGGAGGATCACCCAGGTTTCCTCTGCTTCATTTATTTCCATTATTTCCTTTTTCACACCATAAATTTTTCAGGCCGTCTCTGCCTTCACCTGGGTGTGGACAAGCCCAGCACAGAGCAAAAGCGACCAAGGCCTAGACACACTAAAATGGTACAAATTATTAAAAATGGTACAAAAGTTTTTTTTAAATTATTTTAAATGGTACAAATTTTAAAAAAACAACCTTTTGTACTGGTTTAGGGCAAACCCAGGACACCTCTATAAAAACTACAATTTTTCCCCTCAGAGACAGCAGATCTGCCATATCTGTCCTTGTTTTCCTGCGTGCGCTTTGGGAATACTTTAAATCTTTCCTGAATTCCCTCTGATCCGGCGGTTTCTGCGGGAGGCAGGCTGTGGGTGCAGCACTGCAGTGATGTGAGATAAACGTTGCATTTTGGGCTGAATTCCAGCAGGTTTGTCAGGGCTTGTTCCGAGTGGAAAATGCATCCAGAGCTGTGCTCGGGGGGATGTTTTATTCATGAGGCCTCTGCTGCTCCCAGGCACAGCAAAGGCCCCTCCCAGCCACGGAACAACACATTCTGCCTCCTCTGAAAGCTTTGTTGGGAGCTCCGTTCTTTCCTTGTCTTCCCTAAAGGTCTCCCATCCAACCTCTTTCCCCGGGAGATGCCCGAGGTTTCGGCTGAGGCAGCAGCAAATTCCAGGTTTTCCTGCAGCATTTGCAGGACTTCAGGTTTATGGCTCCAGGTTCATTGCTCGAGGGGCCTGCAGAGGATTTCACCACGTTCTTCACCACAGTTTTCACTACAGTCTTTCCGCCACTTAAAAGATTGCTTTTTCAATATTCCACTTCATCCAGGAGACGCCCCACAATTTGCATTTTCGATTCCAAGTATCAGCAGACAAAGCTGCTGGAAAGACACCACTGGGTTCTTTTACCCCAAGGCTTGAGAAGCTCCCCAGATATCTGCCAGTGGTTTGTGGCTCAGGCTCTGTCTCCAGCTCAACTGACGCACCCACAAGGAAAGATTCTGCTGGATGATTTATTTATTACAGCACCCAGCCAGAAGGAAGTAGAGGTTCCTTCTTCACCACGTGTCCAGAGGCTGGACAGAGCCAGAGAATAAAGTAGAGATTTATTAAAGTAGATATTTATTAAAAGGCTTCCAGGACCCACCCTGGGCATCACAGGAGCCTGACCCAGGCTGCACCCAGGGTGGGTTGGGAATGGCCACACAAAAATCGCTGCCCCATCACGAGATTTTACATTTTTATCAGTTTTAGTCTATTTGCATATTGGGGTTTAATTGTCCAGTTCCAGCTTCAGGTTGTGAGGTCCCATCCTTCTTGTTCCTCCCCTCAGTCCATCGTTGTTTGTGCTTTTTGGGCTGGAAGTTGTCCTTGGTGCTCAGCAGGAAAGGATTTGTTTTGTCTGCTTGTTCTGTGAGGAGCTGAGTGGCACTGAATGTGAGGCTCAGAGCTGCATCCTTAGGGGGCACAGAGTCTGAAACCATGAAACCTGAAATTTAAGGCATCAGCTTCCAGCCTGGAAAAGCGAGTGATTCCCGAGCTCTGGGGTGGGATCCGTGTGCTGAGCTGAGCTGGGAGCGCTGCCAGGAGTTCGCTGGGATCTGGGTTGGAATAAGTGGAATCAGCCCCACTATAAAGGAATCTGGAAAAGTCCAGCTCCCAGAGACCTCTGCAAGGCAGGAGCTCCAGGAGTGCTTTGGAGAGGAGAGGGGAAGGGGTTTGTAGAATCATGGAATATCCTGAGTGGGAAGGGACCACGAGGATCACCCAGCCCAGCTCCTGGCCCTGCACAGACACCCCAACAATCCCACCTGTTCCTGGAGTGTTTTCCAAATGCTCCTGGAGTTCTGGCAGGTTTGTGGATTGAGGCCCTCTTCTCTCATCAATTTGGGTCCTTCTGGATTTCCCTGGATCATCCTGCTCTCTCCTTCCCCATTCCCTCTCCTGCCTGGTTTGGGTGTCCACCCTGACTTGGAGGAACATATCCTTTTGGGTCAGTACACTTGTTTTTTTCCCTGTTCACAGAATCCCAGAATTATTTCATTTGGAAAAGCCCTCCCAGCCCAGGCAGTCCCAGCTGTGCCCGATGCCCACCCTGTCCCCAGCCCAGAGCTCTGAGTGCCACCTCCAGGGATTCCTGGGACACCTCCAGGGATGGGCACTCCAAACCTCCCTGGGCACTGCCAAGGCCTGAGCTCCCTTTCCATGGGGAAATTCCTGCTGCTGCCCACCCTGAGCCTGCCCTGGCCCAGCCTGAGGCCGTTCCCTCTCCTCCTGTCCCTGTGCCCTGGGAGCAGAGCCCAACCCCCCAGCTGTCCCCTCCTGACAGGGAATTGGAGCATTTCTTATTCCCATTTTTTCCAACCTCCCCTGTTCCTCAAACAGATTCCAGATGATGATCTCCAAGACCTTCTAGAACCAACAGCGCTGTTCCCTGAGCTCTTTTAGCCTGGTACAAGCACCAGGCAGCCTTTTGTCATGGAAAATGTCTCATCTCTCTCTGCTGAGTGCCACTTTTATCTCCCCAAATGTTTTATTTTGCAGCTCGGGCTGTTGCATCCGATGGCAGAGCAGCTGCTCAATTATTTCCTGCTGTCAGCAGCGATATGAAGGGATTCAGGAACTGGACATAAAACAAAATCTGGACAATGCAGGACTTGGCTCATTTGTGTAGAGCACACTAGGAACGAGCCCCAGCTGCACTGAGCTGTTAATTTAAGTTATTTTAATGAGGAGAGGGAGGAAAGGACCTCAGGTGCAGCATAAATGTGGGAAAAAACCTCCTCCAGGTGATGCCAACATTTGGTGGCCTCGGAGCTTCCACCTGGAGCTTCACCCTGTGAAGCTCTGATGGCTCGGATTTGGCAATTTTGTTTGGCTTTAAGCTTGTTCCTTTCCAAATCCCACATAAATTCCTCTGAAAAAGCCAAGCAGGACAGGTTGGGAAATGGGACAAGAGCAGGGTTGGCTGTGAGGGGATCAGGACCAGCTTCTTGTCATCTCTGCAATATCGGGTTTGCTCTGTTTCCATGTTTTTTGCACTTTTTTTCCGTGTTTTCCCCAGTGTGTTCTTACCAGTCAGGAGCTAAAAAGCCTGTTAGGAATGAAAATGAAAAAAGAACTTGATTATCTTCCCTAGTTTCCCTCACAGAAATTGTCAGGAGTTTGCAAAAAAACCCCAAATTCCTGAGCAAGGAAAATTTAAGAAAGTCTGATGTGCTGCTTGTGTTTTTCAGCTGCTCTGAACACGAAGATTATCCCAGGTGGATGTAAGAACAAAGCAACCCAAAAATCCTCTTTAAAAAAGAAAAAAAACCAAACCTGAAATCAATTTTCATTTCAATTTTTGCAGTTTCCATCCACAGAAGTTTAACTGCAGATCAATGGGGTTTAATTGGCTCCTGCTCACCTTGGAGCTTCCGTTGCAGGCAGGCAGAAGGGTTTGTAAAAACTCGAGGAGGTTCTCCAAGGTGGAGCCAGTTCCTGATTCCTCTGGAGAGGCTCATGGGTGGTGAGAGGTGAAAAAGGAGGAATTTGGTTGTGCTTTGATGCTGTGGTGTTCATAAACCAGGAATTTTTGGGGACAAATATCCACCTTTGTGCAGGATTCTGTGTCCCAGATTCTTCTGTAGGAAAGCAGAGAGGATGGGCTGGGCTGGGAGCGTGGATTTAAGTATCAGAGGAGAAAGAAAATTCTTTACTCAGAGGGTGGGGAGGGGCTGGGATGGAATTCCAAGAGCAACTTCCTGGATCCCTGGAAGTGTCCCAGGCCAGGTTGGACATTGTGGTTGGAGCAGCCTGGGACAGTGGGAGGTGTCCCTGCCATGGCTGGGGTGGCACTGGGTGGGGTTTAAGGTCCCTCCCACCCCAAATCATTCCAGGATCCTGTGATATCAAATCCAGCATCAGCTCAGCAGCTCCTGCTTAATCTCTCTTGAACTGGAAATTCAATATTTTTTTTTTTTACTTGACGGGAAGGTTTCAGGAATGATGGATTCCACCTTTCCTCTGCTGCTCCTTTTCGGGGATGGGTCTGTGCAGGGCTCGATGGTCCCTGAGCGTCCCTTCCAGCTCAGATTCTGGGAGTTTGAACGGAAATGAAGGATTTATGGAATGCAGGAAAGACAATGCAGAGTTGAGGTGGGATCTGGGGCTCCCTCTCATGGCTTGGCCCCACCCCAGGAGCTGCTCAGGCAGAATTCTGGGGCTTAGTGGGATCTCAAAGTAGGAAACTCTGAAAAATTCTGGATTCCAAGTCCAAACCAGAACCCCAAAGGTTTTCTCAGGGAGAAGCTGCAGCCAAAGGTCAGGCTTTGGTTGCTCTAAATTCACCCCGAGCCCACAGAGGTTCCCTGATTTTTAACTCTGCTCCCCAAAAAACTCCCTGAGCTTCACCAGATGAGGATTTCTTGCTCTTGGCTCACGTTCCCACCAAGAAATGCAGGATGGCTGGGAATCTCTGCATCTCCCAGCCCCTCAGGAACATTTTTGCCCTGGAAATTTCCATGATGCCCCTCACTTCCCTCCATGAAGAAAAATATTTCCACCCTGGAACATTAAGAATTAAAATTCATTAGCTCAGGCACCCATTAAACTATCAATATTTTCTCGGCCCTGAATTACTGACTATTAGGATTTTTTTGTGGGGAACCAGCAGCTTTTCCATTCCCTGCTTCCCAGAATTCCCTGTCCATTACACTCCAGTTTTTGTGCCCCATTTGTCACCATGGGAACAGCTTTGAGATCCCACACCTGGGCTGTGTGGCATTAATGCATAAATAAGGTGAAAAGAGCACTGATGACAAAAAAAAAAAAAAAAAAAAAAAAAAAAAAAAAGAAAAAAGAAAAAAAAAAGCATTCAAAAGCTCTGCAATCAGCAGAGATAACAACAGAAAAATGCATGACAGGTAATAAATGAGAAAATTCTCGTCTGGAAAGCTCGGCTCAGGTTCCAGTGCATGAATCCAAGAGGAATTTTCGTGAGGAGAAAAATAGCTGCTGATCAGATCTTCATCCAAGAACCTGGAAATGACCATGAACAGAAATATTTTCCTTTCCCCGCTGCACTTTTCAATACTCAATTTTGTTATTATTTATTGTTATTATCATTTGATGAAGTGAAAAGAAGCCAAGGAGGAGCCTCAGGCTGAAATGGTTTCTTATCTCGAAGCAGTTTCATTAGGATCAGATTTCTCCTGGTTGGGAATGTGTCCCTGATTGTGGCAGGGGTTGGAACTGGGTGGGCTTTAAGGCCCTCTCCAATTTATTCTGGGATTTTAGGATTCCCTGCTCTCCCTCCAGCCTTTTCCTTCTGCCTGTTATTCCAAAATCCAGCACCCAGAGTGGGAACGTGTGGGGCTCACCACAGGGAATCAGCCACTTTTCCCAGCTCTTTTGGGGGATAAAGGCTTCAAATCAAAATTTGAATCCAGATGTTAGGCAGGATAAACCATGAACTAAAATATTTGTGGGAAACTCCAAATGACTTCCCTTGGGAAAGGCCAGGGATTCCAGGAAACACTGATGTCACTGACTCTGAAACTCAAAGAGGGCCAAAGCAGAGAACAGGAGGGCAAAAGCAGCTTCCAAGATTCTGGAATAAGCACCAAGAACATGATGGAATTCTGTCATCCCTCTGTGTCATTAACAACTCATTAACTGTTTGTGTTAATGAGAATCGGGTGTCCAGGAACTCCTGCTCCCACTGTGCTCCAACCTTGGCCTTGGACACTTCCAGGGATCCAGGGGCAGCCACAGCTGCTCTGGGAATTCCAGCCCAGCCAGGAATTCCCAATTCCCAATCTCCCACGCATCCCTGCCCTCTGCCAGTGGCCTGGATCCATGCCCGCAAGATCTGCTCTGTGTTTATGAGAGGAAAAGATGTAATTAAAGGTTCAAGAGTCATCAACATCTTCTGCTTAATTAGTTCATTTCATGGCAGGGATGCAAACAGGGAGAGCTGATGGGAAGAGGGACAGAGGGGATTTGGCTTCACAGGATCAAGACTTGGGAATTTTTTTTTTGCTGAGGGCTCTGAAGGTGGATTTTAATCTGGAAATGAAATGGAATGGAAAGGGAAACAAAATTTCTTGCGTTTTCTTTACCCAGAAGAAGTTGATTGTTATTTCTGATGGTTTTATTATTCTGGGGATCACAAAATCCTGGAATGCTTTGGGTGGGAAGGGACCTTAAAGCTCCTCCCATTCCAACCCAGGGACACCTCCCACTGTCCCAGGCTGCTCCAAGCCCAATGTCCAGCCTGGCCTTGGGCACTGCCAGGGATCCAGGGGCAGCCACAGCTGCTCTGGGAATTCCAGCCCAGCCAGGAATTCCCAATTCCCAATCTCCCATCCAGCCCTGCCCTCTGGCAGTGGAAGCCATTCCCTGTGTCCTGTCCCTCCATCCCTTGTCCCCAGTCCCTCTCCAGCTCTCCTGGAGCCCCTTCAGGCCCTGCCAGGGGCTCTGAGCTCTCCCTGGAGCTCCTCTTCTCCAACATTTGGAATATTTCTCTATCAATATTGCAGGGAAGCAGTGACCTCTCTTGGATTTTTACTTTTCCGTGCTTTTTGGATGAAGAAAGGAACAGGAATGACCTTCAGCTCTCGTAGGGAAAAGCGCTTCCCTCAAATATTTAAACACCAAGCGGGTGTTGAATTATCAGCGCTGGACAGAGGGAGTTCTGCAATCCACAGGCAATTTTATCAATCAAATATGCAAATATCCATATTTTATACTTCCCTTTAAAGAACCCAGCCTTGGGTCCTCCTGGGAATCCTATCACTGAGAGAAGACTTGAGTTCCTCTTACTTTACATTTGATTTCTTTTAAAAACCTCTGATTTTTTCCCTCCTGAGGGTTCATTGTTCTTGGATTTCTTGTGGATTTTTCTCCCCAGCTTCCACAGAGACTCTACTCCCTGCCCAAGCCTCATTCTGAGCTCCCCTGACACGTGCTCTTGGATAAAAAGAATTTGGGATTTTAACTGGAAAGGCAAATCAAAAATTCTTTATTTTGCTTCCTAACTCCTTCCTCACCCCTCAACCAATTCATTTCCTCCTCCTTATCAAGAGGCCCCACAGAAACCCAGGAATTTTTAATTGCTAGGAATTTTAAATAACTCTAATTTGGTATAAAAATCTGCGAGTGATGCAAGTGAAGGCTTGGAATTTTCAGGGATTTGGGAAGAGAGGAGCGTTCCCATCTCTCAGATATCCCTGGCATGGATCTTGGAAAGGTCCCACTCCCTGAACTGCCTGGAAGGGACCAGCTGAGACCTTTTGTCCAGGAATTTTGAGGGCAGAATCTGGCTCTTCCCAATTTTTTTTTTTTTTCAGATAAAGTAATTTAAGAAACAGGAAAAACACCTCAATTTCATCCCGATTTTAATTTCATGGCAGTTTTTTTTTTTCAAGGAGTCGTTTTTCCTTACACTTCTAAATTATCTTTTTGGCATTAATTTTTGCAGGCTCGGTACATCAGAAATCAAAACTTTCCACTCTTCACAACAGCAAATTCATGTAAATTAAATTTATGTGGGGGAAAAAAAAATTATTCTGATGGAAATAATAGACTTTAAGTAGAAACCTTGATGCCAAAGATATTTTAGGTTGCAAGACGATTTCTTTTCATTATTTACAGCTGAGCCATGGGTTTGAGTTGCATAAATTTCCCCCAAATATGAGTTTATAGAACATCCATCACAGCAGAAAAGATAAAATCAACTCATTTGACCATTATTAAAATGTGAATTATAAGCAATCCCCTCTCCCTTTTTATTGCAGTTCTTTTGTATTTCTTAAGCCACACGGAATTTAATAAATCTCTGCAGGACTTAATAAAGAGCGGGAGATTTATGCAGGTGCTGAGATATTCATTGAGTCCCCACCGCCCCGTGGAATTGATTTCCACGGATTCCTCGCCGTTTTTATACTCCTGGAATTCTCCCACTGCCTCCCAGAGCACGTCCAGGGAATGTTCTGGTTGTGCTGGTGTGGGGTCCATCAGGGAAATCATTATGGAATTATGGAATTGTTTGGGTTGGAGGGACCTTAAATCCCATCTAGTCCCACCCCAACCTTCCACTATCCCAGGATTCTCCAAGTCCCAGTGTCCAGCCTGGCCTTGGGCACTGCCAGGGATCCAGGGGCAGCCACAGCTGCTCTGGCAATTCCAGCCCAGCCAGGAATTCCCAATTCCCAATCTCCCATCCATCCCTGCCCTCTGGCAGTGGGAGCCATTCCCTGTGTCCTGTCCCTCCATCCCTTGGAAATCCTCTTCTCCTTCTTTCCTGTGATGCCTTGGGAAGGCTGAGCTGGAACAGAGACTGGACAGAGCTGGAGAATAAAGCAGAGATTTATTGAAAGGCCTTTAGGGCACACCTTGGGCAGGACAAGAGCCTGGCCAGGGCTGCACCCAAAGGGGACCCAAAATGGACCCAAAATGGTCACAGAATGGACACAAAATGGACACAAAATGGACAAAAGGTCACGAGGTCTCACACTTTGATCAGTTCTGCTCCATTTGCACATTGGGGTTGAATTGTCCAATTCCAGCTGCAGGTGATGTGGTCCCACCCTTCTTGTTTTCTCTCTGCAGCCACCCTTGTTTGTGCTTTGGGGCCTGAACACTTGTCCCAGCTGTGCTTGGTGTGCAGCAGGAGCAGGATTTGTTTTGTGTCCCTGCTCTGTGCAGAGCTGAGTGACCCTGAATGTGAGGCTGAGAGCTGCACCCTGGGCAGCACAGAGCCTGGAATGCAGGGGAGATGGGACTGGAGGCATCACCTGTGCCTCCTTCAGGTCCTGCAAGGCCGCAATGAGGTCACCCCAAAGCTTCTCCTCTCCAGGGTGAGCATTCGCAGCTCTTCCAGCCTTTCCTCCCAGCAGAGCTGCTCCATCCCTTGGACCATCCTGGTGCCTCTGGATTCATTCCAGCAGCTCTGGGTCCTTCCCGTGCTGGGATCCCAGGGCTGGACCCAAACCGGGCTCTCCGCTGGGACATTTGAGTTCCAGCAATTGAAGGGGTTGCTGTTCCAGTCCCTGCTCTCCATTGTGAGGCAGTTCCTGGAATGTCTTCAGTTCTCCTTTCTTTTTCCAGGAAGAGCCCCATTATTTCCAAGAATAACCAGGAATGTCCTGAATTGAAATTGCCTAAATTTCAGCGAGACTCAAGAGTTGCTTTTATATAACACAGGTGATTTGTGATGATTCACCCCCAGCTTGTCATCCCTTAATTCCTTAATTCCAGTGGGAATGTTTGTCCTAAAAGGAAAGAGTTTCTGTCCAAAACGACTTCCAGCAGTGCTGTCTGTTGGGATGATCCCAGCCTGCTCTTTCCTGGGACCTCTGGGAACTATCCAGGGATTACCAGGCACGAAATATTTTGAGCCTGGAGGCTGATGAGGATGAGAGATCCCGTTTGGGTTTGAAATTCCAGTATCTCCTTAAAACAGGGACTTCAGGAGAAGTTTTGGGATTGTCCCTGTGCTCTGCTGTCTCCTCAGGGAATGGTTCCATGGATACCAAATGGATGGAGCAGACACTGGGAGCCCCAGCCTGGCTCCACTGCCCGCTGCCTTGGCCCTTCTGACCAGGTGTTCACAGAATCCTGGGATCCCTGAGGTTGGAAAAGCCCTCCCAGCCCATCCAGTCCCAGCTGTGCTCTGGGCTGGGGACAAGGTGGTACAAATATATTTATTTACATATTTATTTACGATCTGCCTTTGTGACTATTTATTTATTTGTTTGCTTTCCTGATACCTGCAGAGATATCAGGAATATTGACAGGACCAGCACTGACAGAACCCAGGGAATGTTGCTGCTGGTTGGAAAAAATCCAGTTTTATTTGTAGGAGATGCAGCTCCCCTGACCCCGTGGAATTCCACACCCGGCCAAGCTTTTAGAAAGCTGTTCCTGCTCCTCAAAGGCAGATTGCACCTTCCCTCCCTTCCCTGAAATACAACAGACACATCCCAGAAAATGGGATTAGAGTAGCCCAGATGGAGATTGTCAAAGAGAAATTTTTGGAAGGGAACTGATGTAAGTTTCAGGGGAAAAAAAAAAAAAAAAAAAAAAAGAGAAAAAAAAGAAGGAACAAAAGGCTCTTGGAGGGCACTGTGAATGAATCCCAATTTTCCTGGTGCTGGGAATGATTCAGGCACGGATACCTGGTGTAATTAAATTACAGGGAAGCAGAGCTGGAGCAGATGGAGCTTGTCAGGATTTCAACGTGTTGCAAACTGAGCTTCACACTGGGAGCAGGAGCAGTTGTTTTGTCAGGTTTAGACTGGAATTCTGTTTGATGTATCCCAGTATTCCAGATTTCCCTTGCCACGCTCATAGGAGATCTCCCCATCAGCTGGAGAGTCTTCCAATGGCATTTTTTGGTTTTGTTTTTTTGGTTTCGTGGGATGATTTGGGGTGGAAGGGCCCTCAAAGCCCATCCAGTTCCAACCCAACACCTCCCACTGTCCCAGGCTGCTCCAAACCCTAGTGCCCAACCTGGCCTTGGACATTCCAGGGATGAGGAATTCCCAACCTCTCTGGGCACCCTGTGCCAGGGCATCCCTACCCTCCCAGGCAAGAATTCCTTCCTAAATATATCCTGGACTAAAAGCTTTGTTCCAAGAAGCCAGACCAGCTTCCAGTGGAGAATTCCCTGGGGAATACACAGAATGGTTCTGATGGCAGCCAGGAGCTTGGAAGTGACACCACACTTGATCCAAGTGCCATTAACCCGTTTTAAAAGGAAATACCCCATTTTTCTCCATCTTTTTTCCAGATGGATGAAGCCAAGGAAATACCAACAAGATCCCCTGTCCCTCAGGATCTGTGATTTGCTGTCAATATTTTCCTGGGACTGGGTGTGAGTTCAACGTGACAACCTGTATACCCTCTTTTTTGGGGATGCCAGAGTGTAGGATGGTGACTTCCCTTCAAAAACCTGGAAAGGGGAAAAAAATCCCAGCCAGGCCAAGGGCGCAGAGCAGCAATTTTTGCCAGGGAAAAATCATAATTTTGGAATAATATTTTTGGTAGATGTGTGTCCTTCCAGGATCCTTTTTGTCCTGTTTTTTATTGATGGTCTTGGAGTGCAGGAAAATAACCATCTAGAGGGGAAGGAATATCCAAAGGAATTGCTGAACTCGGGGCGTTTTTATGGATCCCATCCATGGTCACATTTCTGCTTTATGAACCTTTCCATTTCAGCCACTCCCTGCTCCACAGAGCCCAGAAAAATCATGGGAATGATTTTATTTATTATATTTTATTTAATTTTTATATATAATATTTTGTGTTATATATATATAAGTATTTTATTTCTTCTCTCTTTCCCTTCCCATCTCATAATTAAATCCTACATTTCCATAAAAAAATCCAAGCCATAATCACCACAGCCTGCACTTCAATTACTGCAGAACTCTTCCCTATTATTTCCATTCCCACCTTTAAAGGTGAAAGGAAAAGCGGGATTGAGAAGAGGGATCCACAAGGTCATTTGTCACCTGGCCTAATTAGTTTGTTCTCCATCTTAACACCTGAAAAACCATTAAAAATCACTTTGAAATCGCTTTGTTAAGTAAAATATGAGCTGTAGGGGGGTAAAAGCCACCAAAGCGCAAGGAAAATTTTCCTTCTCATCCCTGCGGCCTTCTTCCTTTGAAAATACTCAGGAAAAATGCACAGGGAACTACAAAAAATTAGGAATATTAAAATTAGGCTGACCCTGAGAGCAGACTGGACATTTGATCCGCTCCTAAAATTCAGCTCCCTCCTGGTTCCCTGCTTGTGGCAGCTACAAAGGATCAGCTTTTTGAGGTAATGGGGTTTTTTTATTATTTCCAGGCATTTCATTCCAGCTGAATGAAAAATTGTTTCTCCAGCACTGAAATGATCTCTGGGAATTTCACCCTTCTCCAAATATCAAAGATGAGCTTATTGAGATATTTCTCTTCAGGTCATTGAGAACTGAAGTGGAAGATTTTGATTTTTCAGCCCCGTCATGGGCTCTGCACCATTTCTGCTCCACGCCATCCCCAAAGTCCCACACAATTCCCAGGCACATTTTTTTTTTCCCCTGTTCTCCTTGCAGCAGAGCTCATTTTCCCTGCCAGTTCCCAGCCCTGCTGGGGGCAGCTGGGGAGGGATTCCTGCCTGGAAAGCTGATCCCATCCTCATGATGGTTGATTTATGTACAAAAAAATATCGATTTCTGAAGTCAGCTCCACCAAACCCCTCACTCTGCACCTGAGATGAGTGAGCAGAACATGGGGCCAGCTCCTGGCTTGGCTGAGGCTCCTTGGGAAAACTCCAGGCATAAAAGAAATGAAATTAATGAAATTCGGGAATTTTCAGAGCTGGAAAGCTCCAGGTTGTTGCCTCTGGACCAGCCAAAGCCCTATGGCTCCTTGTACTGACTCCAAGCCTGGAATCCAGCCTGGAGACTCCCTAAATTTCAGGTTGATTTTATCCAACCTCTCCTTAGGCACTGCTCAGCCACTCATCCCTGTCACCTTGTTCTTCTAAAGTTTTTCTAAAGTTCATTTCAGCCTTCTGATGTTTGCATTTTTGCAATGGAGTTTCTCAGGCACTTTTCATGTAAGCAATGATTGGTTTGCATTCCTCTCTGGAGGAGGAGAGAATTGATGGACTGTTGGGTTGCCCAGTGTGGTTGGAGAGGACAATTTTCTCCCTCCAATCCACGGTCACTGCTGGAATTCTATAAATGTCGAGGTCTGTGAATAAACTGCCCCTTTTTGCCTTGGACACCTCAGTGTGTGAGTGTCATTCTTTCATGTTGAATTGCGACACATCCCCATCCTCCAGCTCTTGGTGTTCCAGCTGAAGGGATTTTTTCAGGGATCTACCTGGGATTGGGTGAGGGAGAATAGATGGACACTGGCCAGGGCCGGAGCTAAGAGCTGACTTGGGGTTCCTTGGGAATTCCTTGGGAATTCGTGCCTTGTTGAGGGTTTTCTCAGGATCTTCTCACCTCCTCAGAGAGACCCCATGGTGCTCCCAAGCCCTCACCCCAAGCCTGTTATCCCTGGAGCTGGCAGGGATCCCAGAGCCGCCTCCGGCTGTAAATTCCCGGGATTGGCTCCCGTGTGGTGCATCCCTGTGAAAAATGAACTTCCAAAGAAAGCAGGAATGCAGTCCCATAAATCTGGGGGAAGAGAGAGGATCTACTCCACACGTGCTTTGGTTGTGAAATAACCAGCACAGCCCCAGAGCTCCTCTTCCAAGGAAAAAGCAGCCAAAAAAGGATGTGCAGGAAGGGAGAAGCCTCCAAAGGTGCTTTTCCAGCTTGGTGCTGAGTGATCAGAGATTCATCAAGGTTGGAAAAGTCCTCCAGGATCATCAAATCCCACCTCTGACCAATCCCACTTCCCATCTGTATCGGGAAGTACCTCATCCACTCATTTTTGGGGTTGTTCAGAGGGAGCCGCCTTAATTCCTGCATTATTTCCCTCATTCTATTTATCCTTTCATTTTCTGCTCATTTGTTGCAAATTATTTTGCCTTGAAGTTGATTTTTTAGGAATTCAGCATTGCTGGGATTGTTTGGCATTGCTTCCCCCACTTCCAGCCCACTTGGATTGCTTTTATTGTTCCTGACTTCACTTTTAGCTCCAGTTTTTCACCTGGATCCTCCCTGAGTTCCTCAGCAGAAGGAAAAGAAGAGATCCCGAGGCTCCAAATCCTCATTTGGCAGTTGAGCTGGAAAGGGACTTCTCTGTCTTGGCAGAAGGCTCATTCCTGTATTCCCTGAGCGTCTCCAGGAGAAAAACAGGCTTTTCAGATGGCCAGTCAAGAATTCCAGCTCCTTCCCTGACCTGAGTGCTCCCTTTGTGCCCTGCTGTGTTTATCCCTTCTTTTGGGGAGGGATGGAGGGAGGCAGAGATCCATGGATGGATGGATGGATGGGAGGATGATGGAGGGATGGATGGATGATGGAGGGATGGATGGATGGATGGATGGATGGATGGATGGATGGATGGATGGATGGATGGATGGATGGATGGAGGGATGGATGGATGGAGGGATGGATAAAGGGCTGGATGAATGGATCCATGGATGATAGAGATGATGGAGATCATGGATAGATGGATGGGTGGATGGATGATGGAGATGACAGATGGATGGATGATGGAAGGATGGATAAAGGAATGGATGAATGGATCCATGGATGATGGAGATGATGGAGATGATGGAGATGATGGTTCGATGGATGGAGCCAATGGAGGGATGGATGGATGGATGGATGGATGATGGAGATGACGGATGGATGGATGATGGAAGGATGGATAGAGGGATAGATGAATGGATCCATGGATGATGGACATGATGGACATGATGGATGGATGGATGGATGGATGGATGGATGGATGGATGGATGGATGGATGGTTGATGGAGATGATGGATGGATGGATGGATGGATGGATGGATGGATGGATGGATGGATGGATGGATGGAGGGATGGATGGATGGATGGATGGATGGATGGATGGATGGATGGATGGATGGATGGATGGAGCCAACATCCAGCAAGGAAAACACTTCCCGTGGGAAGCCATAACGTTATCCTGGAGTGCTCCACATCCATCCCAAAATTCCTCTTCCCTGGAGGTGACACAGCTGCCCTGGGCAGGGTGCAGAGCTCACGAGGAGATTCCAGTGGGAATTTTGTCTTTCCCGCCTAAAACTGTTTGTAAAATGGTTCAGCTGCTCCAAACTGGCATAAATATCCACAATCTATCCATTTCCTTTTGTTTTTAAAGCGGGAATTGCTGCCTTTATTGTGTGAGTCCAAACAAGGCCAGGGGGAAAATGTTTGAGGGGTTTGGTTTCCTCCTTGCACACAGGAGGAGTTGCAATTTTATTATTTTTCACTTGCACATAGGAGGAGTTACATTATTTTTTTAAATTTTATTTTTTTTTCTCCTTGACTTGAGTATCTGTCAGATCTCCACTGAAGCCAACACAGTGATCACCCTGGGTGCTTCCCTAAGAATTGGCAATTCCCAGCAATTTTCCAAGCTCTTGATCTGATCCTTGGCCATCTGGAGGTTTAGGCTGGCCTGGATTTGCTGCTCAGCTTCCAGCACAGGTCAGGATGGTTTAGGTGGTGGTGGTGGTGGTTGCTGAGTTCATCAGGAAAATGTGTTTTAATTAGAAATAAGTTGAGTTTAAATATCTGTTTATTAAAGCCAAGCAAATAAAACCATCAGCACCACCAAAACCACTTAAAACTGGTTGGTACCTAAATTATGAAAGTCATAATGAAAATAATTCGGATTAGTTTGGAAAATGGAGTCCAATTAACTTGGTTTTCTTCTTTAATTAGCTCAATTTAATTATCTTCTACAATATCCAGAAAAAAAAAAAAAAGTACAATGACAGAAATTATTAAAAAATTACCATTTTCTCTGTTTTAATTTTAGACTTGGTCTAAGGTTGAACAAGAAAGTCTAGTCCATTGTACTCAGAATTACCGACTGGGGTTGGGCTGGGGTGTCTGTGGTTTAATTCCAATGAAACCACTTCCCATTTTCCCCAGGTCTGTAGCTGTCCCAACACAGCAGCACCGGAATAATTCCTCACTTTTCCCTAGCAGTGGGAATTACTCTGAAATAAAAATAATCTTCAGCTTGTTCCCGTGCTCCTGCTGTTTCCAAGATGGAAACACCCAGGGAAGCAATTTCCAGTGGCAGAGCACTTTTTAATTAAAATAAAAATATTGGGTTTGGAAGCCTGGGGTGTCAGCTGAGTTTTGAAGCTTGGAGAGGGAAATCTTTGGTTTGGCTTTAGTGGCATCTCTAGTGTGGCACAATGTGGTGAAAATATCCCAGAGATCCACCAGGAATCAGGAATTCTCCACTCAATTAGAGCGAGCTCATTCAAGGCAGAGCGTAAATCAGGTTTTTCAAATAAATATTTCCACAGTTTAGACTTTTTAAAATATTTATATCAAAACTATCAAACTTTCAAAGCTCTGTTTTCTTTATTTAGGGGATTTTTTTCCCCCCAGACTTCCTGAGATTTTTCCTGCAGCTACAAAAGTCTCAGTTTGGTCTTTTACCAACATTTTGAAGCTTTCCATCCCTGGAAATGCCCAAGACCAAGTTGGACACTGGGGCTTGGAGCAGCCTGGGACAGTGGAAGGTGGTGGAATGTGATGAACTTTAATGTTTTTCCAACCCAATCCAGTCTGGAATTCCATGACGTACAGTTAAACAGGAAAATAAATACCGGAAGGACTCCAGTTTATTGAAATGTGATTTTCTGTCCATTGAAACAGATTCATGATGGATTCTCTGGATTCTCTTCAACAGCTTTGCCTGGGCTTTATTCCAGACCAGGCCGTTTGTAAATTCCAGGATTTTCTTGGGAAGCACAGCTCCTGCCCTGGGCTGCTTAGGCTGAGTCCAGCTGCTTTTCCAGGGCCTGCCTCCTTTCTAAATCAATACCATAAATACAAAATGAAAAAAAAAAAAAAAATTAAGACACCTGGTTTTTTACTGAAATATTCCCAGTTTTAGCTTTGTGGAAAATTTCATGCTCAGGCTGGAAAGTTGGAGGTTGGGCCACTCCCAGGGATCTGAGGGAATACAATTAATCCAAGAGCTGAGGGAGAGTCCTGGCAGCTCTCAAGGATCAATAACATTTATTTCCAAGCATTTAGAGAACATCATTTGCACTTGGGAAGGCAATGAACAAACTATTGAATTTTAATTAGCATTTTCGGGCTCCTGGGGGAGAAAATCCACGGATGCTTCCAGGGGATTTCAGGCAACATCGGAGGCAAAATTCCGGCTCATTTTTGATGTTCTGCCATTCCCGAAACCTCCAGAGCAGAGAGATTTCCATAAACTTCCCACTGCCAGGAGTTATTCCAGCAGCCCAAGAGCGGCTCTATTGTACTCGGAATTGTTTTGTCATTTTTACATTCCAGGGAACTGCTGAGAGGGAAAATGGAATAAATAAAAGTGCCCAGTTTTCTGGGATGAAACCACAGCTTCAGCTGGGAAAATGATTTTTTTTTTTCCACCTGCACATAATAATGTTTGGATAAATCAAGCAGCGCTTTCTCTGGAATAAATTGTCACCCTAATTCTTCTAAAGTTCTTTCAGCCTTCTGATGTTTACATTTTTGCAGTGGAATTTCTCACGCACTTTTCCTGTAAACAATGATTGTTTTGCATTCCTTTCTGGAGGAGGAGAGAATTGATGGACTGTTGGGTTGACCAATGTGGTTGGAGAGGACAATTTCCATCCTCCAATCCATGGTCACTGTTGGAATTTTATAAATGTCAAGGTCTGTAAATAAACTGCCCCTTTTTTGCCTTGCACATCTCAGTGAGTGATCGTCGTTCTTTTGTGTTGTACTGAGACAATAAATAATTGTGCTAAATGTAAATGTGTGAGATGGGGAAATACAAAATAGGAGATAATAAATGCCGGGAGCTAGAGCGCTCACAGGGTGTGGGATTGCTGTTCATTCCCTTTCCAGGTAAGAAAGGGAGGGAAAACAATCCAGAAATGTCTAAACCCTCAGCCAGGTGTTTGTGCCCATGGGAAGCTGGAATGGCTCCATTTAACGGGATGCTGGAAATGTTTGCCCAGGGCTGAGACATCCAGACTCCTGAACTGTGGCTTTCACTCTCTCTATCCCTTTATGTATTTATATCCTGGTTTTAGCTGCCTTGCCCTTGGAAATTATCCTTTTCTGTGTCTCCTGTAGGATCCTTCAGGTCCTGGAAGGCCACACTGAGGTGACCCCAAAGCTTCTCCTCTCCAAGTGAACAATCCCAATTCTCCCAGCAGAGCTGCTTCATCCCTCTGACCTGCCCTGGTGAGATCCCACCTGGAATTCTGCATCCATCCAGCCACTTATATTTTTAAGTGTTCCTGGTTTTTAGCCTTCTTGCCCTTGGGAATACCTTGGAATTTAGGATCCGAAATCTTGGAAAATCAAAATCCGAGGTGTTTTTTCCTCTTCCCCATCATTTGCAACGTCAGAGGAAGGAATTCGATCCTGCCCCCTACAATTCCTGACAGGAAATTGGAGCCAGGTGGGAATTCTGTTCTCCCAGGAACAAGCACCAGCCTTTAACCTCCTCATTATCCCTTAAATTCTTTTCTTGGATCTTTTCATTTCCTTTTCTGAGAAGCTACAAACTCAGGGTTCATGCTGGGCTGCGACAAAGTCATTCCTTGGATGTTTTTGTGCTGAGGGAGAGATTTGAATTCCGCAGGAAGGCAGAAACACTGGGAGTTGTGTCATTCTGAGGGAATACTCGGTCCTTTGTTTATGGGACAATTTATGGGATGCTGTGGAGTGAAGAAATCTGTGTTGCTTCAGGCAGCACCAGGAAATAGCAGGAATTATCCATCATTTCCTACTTATTTGTTCCAAGTCCAATCTGGAGGGATAAGGAAAAAGCCAGAAATTCCCATCACACCATCCTGGCTTTAGGAATCCTAAAAAACTCAAGGAATTTCACAAATATATGGAAGGAAAAAAGCACATTTTGCCTTCTTGTTTCTTCTTTTAATTCCCCCTACTGAAGTCACCACGGGGCTGAACTAACGGACACTTTTATCCCTTTCCTTTTGAGTTAAAAATTGAATCTCCAGCAAGTAAAAAAAAAAAAGAGGGAAGGAAAAAAATCTTTTTTTTAATAAAAATCCCATTTAGTCCTGGTTTATTGATGAGCCCTGCAATTCCTGCTGATCCATGGGCCTGTCTCCAGCCCCAGCCTCCTCAGCAGAAATAAAGGCAGGAATCTGTCATCAAAACGTTTTGCTGAGCCCCGCTGGAAGTTGGCTGGAAAAATCTTTCCCCTCGCAGGGATTTTCCTTTGGGAATCAGCAGCAGGCCAGGGAAATGCTGAACTGCCTCAAGCAAACAATCCAATAAAACCTTTGTAATATTAACCTTTCGCTGCCCGATCCATTTATTGGCGGTTGCTCTGTGGATTTGTTGGATGAGGGATGGGAACGTCTGGACACTCCCCGTGGAGGGAAGGATGAATTTCCTGTTTCCATCCACTCAGATTCCCTCTCTGGCTCTCCTGGGCTCTGGGAGTTGTGCCTATTCCAGTGCTGATGGAAAGGGAATGAGGATTCATGGCCTTCCTGAAAGTCCAGGGATTCTTGGGTGTCACTGTTCTTTTCAGCCTTCTGATGTTTTTACCTTTTGTGGTGGAGTTTCTCATGCACTTTTCATGTAAACAATGATTTTTTTGCATTCCTTTCTGGAGGAGGAGAGAATTGATGGGCTGTTGGGTTGCCCAGTGTGGTTGGAGAGGACAATTTTCATCCTCCAATCCATGGTCACTGTTGGAATTCTATAAATGTCAAGGTCTGTAAATAAACTGCCCCTTTTTTTGCCTTGGACATCTCAGAGCGTGAGCGTCGTTCTTTTGTGTCAAATTGTGACAATAAATAATTGCTAAATAATAAATTGCTAAATAAATAATTGTTAAATGTAAATGTTTGAGATAGGAAAATACAAAATAGGAGATAATAATTAATTTGTGTCGTATTGCGGCACTTCGGCTCTCCTCCACTTGGGAAGATCCAAACTGGAGCAGTCTGGGGGTCACTGCTTGAGGTCCCACCTTTTAATGATGAGAATTTTGTGGGGAGCACCGAGCAGGGAATATTCCCAAATCCAGGACTCGATGGGATGAGGGACGCCATCCCAGGAGCAGCACCTGTGTCCATGAAAGAATTCTCAGTTTTCCAGCCTGTAGCCATCCTCTAAAATCCCTCAGAGCTGTGCAGACAGCGAGGAATCTGTCACCAATCCCCAGGACAAACCTGGAATGTCAAACCCTGGCTGGGACATTGGAGCAGCATCACTGCCTGGAGTGGGGTTGTTGTGGAAATTTCCCAGGATTTTAAGTTGGGATTTTCCAGGAATACAGAGAGAGTTCTCAAGGAGTTCAGATTCCCATTCCATCAGTGGGGGAAAAATCCCATCCATGGGGGAAAATCCGATCAGTGGGGGAAAATCCCACCCATGGGGAAAATCAGGTCAGGAAAAAGCCTGTTCCAATGTTTAATGACCTTCCCATAAAGAAATTCCTCCTGGTGTCCAACCTGGACCTCCCCTGGCACAGGTTGAGGCCATTCCAACTTTTCCTGTTAAAAAATGTCCTCCCTAGGCAGGGCCTCGTGTCTGAGGTTTAGAAAAGCCTGATTCCCACTGGGAATGCATCTTAATTCGCAATTTGACACGAATTAACGACACTCAGCACTGAGGTGTCCAAGGCAAAAAAGGGGCAGTTCATTTACAGACCTCAACATTTATAGAATTCCAGCAGTGACCGTGGATTGGAAGATGAAAATTGTCCTCTCCAACCACACTGGTCAACCCAACAGCCCATCAATTCTCTCCTCCTCCAGAAAGGAACGCATAAACAATCATTATTGACATGAAAAGTGAGTGAGAAACTCCACCACAAAAAGTAAAACATCAGAAGGCTGAAAGAACTTTAGAAAAATCAGAGCGACATGCATCACACACTCCCTGACAGAATTCCTGCCTTTATCCACCACAAGTAGAAATTCCCGCCTGGTTACTCACGTGAAAAATAAACTTCTGCAGGGAGGTGTCTGCTCCAGGGAGAAATCCCCACACTGAGGAGCAGATTAAACCCTCCAATCACCTGGATCATAACGGGAATGTCACAGCCCATTAAACCCCGCTGGAAATCCCGATATCCGCCCTCCTGGCAGGAAGGAGGTGGAAATCTTTCATTCTTTGCTGAAGGAGAAGCTGTTCCGTGCCACGGGAGGCCAAGAGGCCGTGGCTGCCCGGGCAGGAGTGGAGGAGCTGCCCTGTGCCAGGCTGGCCCAGGCAATCCCAGATTAGTTCCACCTGGCCAGAAATTCCTGCCTGACCTGCAAATCTGCCAAAGCACCCGGAAAACAGGGACAAGAACACCTGGCAGGGATCCCAGAGGAGCAGCAGCAAGGACAGCCTGCACAGCCTCCCCATCCGGAGGGAAATTCCTGCTGCTTCAGCTTTTCCCACGCAAATACTGGAGTTCAGGCAGCTGTGGCTGGAGGGGAATTCCTTCCTGGCACCTGCAAGCAATTCCCTGGAGCCAGGAGCCAGGAGATTGGATCCTAATGGCAGATTCCACACGTTCAGAGATGTTTAGAGCAAGGAGGGCTTTGATCTCCTGTCCTGTCCATGGAGGGTGGGTGGGAGGCCGTGGAGAGGACAAATCCCACGTCAAGGAGGATCCTGGAATGGGATGGATTTCAATGGAATCACAGCAGGATTTGAGATGTGACAGCTACACCATGCACCTTAAACCAGGATCACAGGATCATGGAATGGTTTGGATGGAAGGGACCTCAAAGTGCCACCACTGCCATGGGCAGGGACATCTCCCACTCTCACAGGCTGCTCCAACCCCATCCAACCTGGCCTTGGGCACTTCCAGGGATCCAGGGGCTGGGAAATGTTCCTTCCAGGAATTAATAATGTCCCTTCCAAAGGTAAGAAACGTCCCTTCCAGGGGTGAATAATGTCCCTTCCAAGCAGTTAAAAATGTCCCTTCAAGGGATTAAAAATGTCCCTTCAAGTAATTAATAATGTGCCTTCCCAAGGGGTGAATAATGTCCCCTCCAAGGGGTTAAAAATGTCCCTTCAAATAATTAATAATGTGCCTTCCCAAGGGTTAATGATGTCCCTTCCAAAGGGATCCACAATGTCCCTTCCAAGGGGTGAATAATGTCCCTTCCAGGGGTCAATAATGCCCTGAGCCTTCCTCCTCCTCACAAAAAATGGGGAACAAGACAAATCGAAATCTTTTGTTTGTTTTTTTGGGTTTTTTTTTTTTTGCTTCAGTGGAGAAAACATCCCAAAATTGCTCCTAAATCATCCTCCTTGCTAATGGGTGGTGACTGCAGGCGCCGAGAGAGCCCAGCTGAGGCTTAAACAGCCTCTAAAGCTTCTCCTAATTGGAATGATGGGTCCTGCTGCTCGCCCAGCAAGAGGCTTCTCCCTGCTGATCCCCTTCCCTGCTGGCTGGGAGCACACAGGAATACTGATAGGGAGCTGAGGGGATTGACCACTCGAGAGATAAGGAAGTCTTTGATTTGATCGAGAACGAAACCGAGAGGCGGCTTTAATAAAGAGATCTGATTTATCAGGACACCCGATGGGAAGAGCAGCCCGGCGTTTTTCCCCTCGGATTCAGCCCAGGGAACATCTGGGATGTGTGGGGAACATGGATCCCAGGGAGCTGGCTCAGTGTTGGGAATGATGAGGCTGCCTGAGAGGAGCTGGGGGTGCAAATTTGGGAACAAGAGCGCCGTGAGAGCCACTGGTGAAGCTCAGTGGGACACGAGGGGGAAGGCAGCAGGATCTTCCACTCTGGATAATAAAATCTTCCAGAAAATACAGGGAAATGGGAGGATTCTGGGATTTTTTTGCCTTTCTTCTCCACAGTGGGGTCGTCTCTGTGGCTGCAGGGCTCCAGGTGTCCCAAAGCCACCTGGGAAAGCTGCCAGGAGCTGCTCGTGGGAGCAGCATTCCCTGCAAAAAGGGCTTTGGATGCTCAAGGAGCTCCTGTTCCCGCAGGTGTTGACCTTGGAAGGGTTTGAGTGATGCCATGGCTGCATCACGGAGCTGAAGAATCCCATTTGGAGCAGATGCAGAGGCACCGGGATGATCAGAGGGAGGGAGCAGCTCTGCTGGGAGGAAAGGCTGGGAGAGCTGGGAATGTTCAGCCTGGAGAGGAGAAGATGTGGGGTGACCTCATCGTGGCCTGGAGGCTGGAGAGGGACTGGGGACAAGGGATGGAAGGACAGGATACAGGGAATGGCTTCCCACTGCCAGAGGGCAGGGAGGGATGGGAGATTGGGAATTGGGAATTCCTGGCTGGGCTGGAATTCTCAGAGCAGCTGTGGCTGCCCCTGGATCCCTGGAAGTGTCCAAGGCCAGGCTGGACATTGGGGTTGAAGAACCTGGGACAGTGGGAGATGTCCCTGCCCATGGAACTGGATGGCATTTAAGGTCCTTTCCAACCCAAACCATTCCATAATTCTGTTCTATTCCAGTCCATTCCATATTTTATTCAAGAAGGTGTCTGCCTGGGGGATTTTCTAGGAAATAAGTCGGGAAAAGCAGCCAGACAACACAGAAGGCCCTGGTTTGTGTCGTCCACTGAGGCAAACTTGGGAACAAAAGTTATCCTGCAGCTGAGGGATTCCTTCTGTGCTGCGGGAAACACGGACAAGCATTCCCATGCCTTTTCCAGGCCCTCCCAGATTTCCCAGACCCCTCCCAGCTCCTCTTCTGCAGCCCTGAGTTTGTCCCTCCCCGTGCAAAATCTCTTTGAGTCCTTCCCATGTCCCTTCCACGCCTCTCTGTGCAGGTGCCAAAATGCTCCAGAAAATCTCTGGAGCAGGAGCCCTACCGGGATTCTGGAGCATGGAATGGCTTTGGAGGGTGGTGCTGGAGTCATTAGGGTGCCTGATTAACGCCTCATTAGCAGTGTAATTAGCAGTGCCTGACCCTTAGTTAATCCTCAGCTCCTGATGGATGCCGGGTGCTGCTTCCAGGAGGTTGGTGGCAAAAAAAGGAGGGGAAAATGAGGATGACAAAACTCCAAGGGATTCTTACCTTTCCATGGCCACTGTCCCTTAAATCCCTTAATTCAGGTATGGCAGGATTGGAGGTTTTGGCATTTTCAGGGCATTCCATAGAATTCCAGACTGGTTTGGGTTCAAAGGGACCTTAAATCCCATCCCATCCCATCCCATCCCATCCCATCCCATCCCATCCCATCCCATCCCATCCCATCCCATCCCATCCCATCCCATCCCATCCCTCCCACTATCCCAAGCCCTTTCCAGCCTGGCCTTGGACACTTCAGAGAGATCAAATCCTGAACCACTGAACTCCCTCTCCAAGCATTTTTCCTGACTGGATTTTTGGTGACCACTTAAAATCCTCCCCACTCAGGAAATGTTCCCTACGAACTCACATTCCCTAGGGAGCAGGGGAAAAAAAAATCCCTTATCCAGTGCCTCATTCCCAAAAAAAACCACTCCACCTCCAAATCCTTCTTGTGATCCCAACTGCCCTCCAAGCCCCTTGGAAATGGGATGCACATTCCTAGATTTATTAGAGTGAAAGGCCTGAGATCCTGCAAAAATCGATTCCCGGGAGGTTGTGTAATCCTTGTTCCCCGAGGAATCAGACTGGAAATGTCAAGGATTACTGAACACAGCCAAACTACAAATTTTTTGCTGCATCCCAAAGAAATTGGGATTTAGATCCCTCCTCAAAATGTCACTTTACAGCTATTTTTTATTAATTTTCACCGCATAATTAAGCAATGTGAGAGAAGCATTGTGTCCTGGTGGGATTAGTGGGAATAATGGGGATTAGGAAAGGCCTGGAGCCACTCCAGTAATACTTTAATCCTTGCAAATACACCCCTGCCCTCCTGGCAGTAAAAAAAAATATAAAAAATAAGGCAATGTGCCAAAAAAACCCTCCAACAGGAATAAAAAATATTCCCTAGGGAGACAAATCTGACAGTTCTGGCAGTGCTGCATCCAGAGAGCAGGAATATTTAAACTCCACAAAAATAACCAATGGATGAAGAGCAGGAATTGATTTATCCATGCATTTCACAGGCCAGGCTCAATCCCAGCTCACTTTATCCCAAACTGGTCCTGTTCCCGCAGATAAAGTTTCCAAAAATCTGTTGAAGTCTATCCCAAAGACAGATTGGATAATTCGGGGTTGGCTTGGGGTTTTTCAGGAAAGCAAGGCCAAAACCAAACGTCTTTGCTGAGGTGTCTGTGCGACCCAACTTCCACAAATCTTTATGGAATTGGGTGGGATGGGAACAGAGAGCTTTAAGTCTCGGGGTGTAAATCCAATTTATTTGTTGTGATTTATAATGTATATTTGTTATAATTCCAAGAGGAGGTTGGACGGGGCTTGGAGCAACCTGGGATCGTGGAAGGGGTCCCTGCCCATGGGCAAGCTGAGCTTTGAGGTCTTTCCCAACCCAAACCCTCAGGGATTCTGTGATTCCAGCAGAAATATGGATAACACAGGCTGTGTTCATGTTCACGGGATGTGCCCTGGGGTCTCTTCCTGGCCCAACGCAGAGCCAAAATCCAATTTCCATGAGGGAAGGTGGAGCAGATCAACGGCATGAAGGAAGTTCTCCACTCCTGAATACCCCAGGGGTGGGAGAATGGCCTGTGGAACGGCTTTGGGTTGTGAGATCCGATGGGATAATGGGATATTTTAGGCTGAAAAACAGGAGATGGGAAAATTCCTCTTTTTTAAGGTGTGAATTCCGGTGTGCTGCTGTTTGTCACCACCTGTGGAGAGCAAGACTCATCTGGGAACTCAGAGTTTTCCCTCAGGAATCCATTTGGATACGTGGTCACACTGACTGGTGTTCTCCTGTGCGTCCTCCTTCCCTGTTTTCCCTGCCCTTTTCCATCTGGGAAAAAGGCCTCCCTGATTTTCCACAGGACGTCACCGATCCAATCAGCAAAACGATGGCAGCATTTTCCCTGGTGGAAAATCAGGGAGGGCATTTCCTGTGAAGGAAAAGGGCAGGGAAACAGGAAAGAAGGAAACACGGGGGAACCCCGCAAGGAACAAAGCGTGTTTCCATGTCCATGGTCTCATTTCACCCACAGGAAAAGTCCCGGCAGGTTCCAGGAGGGTTTTTTCCCACACAGACCCACAGGGACAGTGGCACCTGGGCTGTGCCAGCACCGAGGTGGCAGCAGGACTGGAATCCCCAGGTACAGGACATGGAGGGGCTGGAGCGTGTCCAGGGAAGGTAAAGGAGCTGGGAAGGGGCTGGAGAATTCCTGAGGGAGCTGGGAAAGGGGCTGAGCCTGGAGCAAAGGAGGCTCAGGGGCCCTTGTGGCTCTGCACAGCTCCTGCCAGGAGGGGACAGCCGGGGGGGTCGGGCTCTGCTCCCAGGGCACAGGGACAGGAGGAGAGGGAACGGGCCAGGAGGAGTTTAATTTGGCTGCTGTGGAAAATTTCTTCATGGAAAGGGTGGACAGGCAGTGGAACCCCAGGGCAGGGGTGGGCTCTCCATCCCTGAAGGGATTTAAAGCCATGTGGAGGTGGCACTTGAGGACATGGATCAGTGGTGGCCTTGGCAGTGCTGGGGAGTGGTTGGACTCCATGATCCTAGAGGGCTTTTCCGACACAAGCAATTCCATAATTCTAAGATTTAGTCCCAGCAGAAGAGCTGGACAAGACCAGGAATACCCAGGCTGCGCCTGCAGCAGAGAATGGATGTCAACCCTAAAAGTCCTGATGGGCACCCTCCACCCTGAACCATGTATCCAACCACCACGAGAAATCTGGGATCATCACGCAGTGATCCAGGTTGGATCCTGGGGATGCTGTGAGAACTCCATGTGCCCATCCCTCTGTTCCCACATGGCACAGGAGGAGCTCTCGGGAACATCCTGCTCTACCAGGGCACACACGTCTTCATTTTTGGTGGCTTCCCAGGGATTAAATGGGAATTATGGAGAGCCAAAGAAAGGGATTTCAACCCTCAACTGTCCATGAAGCTGGAAAAACTCTGCTGGGACCAGTCAAGGGAAGGACTGGCTCCAGTAGGGAAGAGGGTGGCCCAGCGTCTTCCTGCTCTAATTAATTTTCCATCCTTAACAAGAAGTGGAGGGATAGGGAAACCCACTCCCACATTTTCACACCTCCCAGGAAGGCAGGGACACATGGAACAAGGAACATCCCTCACCAAACCCCATCCCTCCCCTTCACCCCGCTGGATCCGGGAGCAGAAAACACTGGAACAGACAGAAAATACTGCTGGCAATGGAAAAGGTACCCAAAAATCCGGAGTGGTTTCTTTTTTCTTTATAAAATGTACATAAAGAACATGAAACCCTTGAGGTAAAAGTGAGAGCAGTTTGGAAACTCAACCAGATACAGACCCAACAATGACCCGAAATCGATCTACAGCGGGGGTGTAGGAAAAATAAGAGAGCAAGTTTGGGTTCTGTACAACAGCAGAGATTGTTAAAACGTCCTGGTTACCCTATTTACATTAAATACATCCAATTACAGGTATTTATAGGGTATTTACAGACACAAGTACCACGTTTGTCCCCTTGGCAAGTTGGAGTGTGCAGCAGATCTGAGCGTTCCTGAGTAGGTGCCGAGGCTCTTTGCTCTTGCTCTCCAGAATCTGAGGTTTCCTCAACCTCTTTTGTGGTCGTCTCCGTCCAAAAAATTCGCAGGCGTGGTTGTTGCAGTGGTCCTGCTTTTCCCTCCCATCTGTGGAAAGGTGAAAGTTGCCTGCAAAAATCCTGGATCCTGAGGGATCAGCAGTGAGCAAAGCTCAAGGTTCACTCATCCAAGCACCCAACATTCCAGTCTTTTTCTCAATAAGAAAACAAAAATCTTATAGAGACTGGAAAAGGAAGGAAATGGGTTGTAAATCACCTGTCACAGGTCCTGTAAGGTGGCATCCAACCTGAATGTGTCACACAAGGAACCGGGCAGGAGAGGCCACAGGGTGGTCCCATCCATCCCATCCATCCCATCCATCCCGACCCATCCATCCCATCCAGAGGGAACACAAATGGTCCTATTTAGGTTTCAGTTTCTTATCAGGAATCTGAGATGGATTTTATCATTGTCAGATTTTGGAACAACTGCCCAGGGCAGTGCGGAATTCCCACTCCTGGAGGGATTTCAGAGCCTTGTGGAGGTGGCACTTGGGGACATGGATCAGTGGTGGCCTTGGCTGTGCTGGGCATGGTTGGACTCGATGTTTGTTCTCAGAGCTAATTCCCAACCCAAATAATCCCGTGATTCTGTTATGGTGCTCCCAGTAGGAAATGACTGGTGGATCATGGCTGAACCGGGAAGTTTTAGGGAATTTGAGGAGGGGTGTGTTTTGTTTTTTTGAAGTTTTTTAAAGTTTTTTGATGTTTACAGTTTTGTAATGAAGTTTTTTATGTACTTTTTACGTAAATAATGATTGTTTTGTATTTTTTTTGGGAAGAGGAGAAAATTGATGGACTGTTGGTTTGACCAGTGTAGTTGGAGGAGACAATTTTATTTTCTAATTTATGGTTACTGTTAAAATTTTATAAATATTAAGGTCTGTAAATAAACTGGCTCTTTTTTGCCTTAGACATCTCAGCGTGTGAGTGTTGTTCATTCGTGTCGAATTGTGACGGGTGCTCAGGGAAGAGGGAATTTCTCCTCACACCTACGGAGTCCATCCTGTTCTCTGGTGTCTCCCTCAGTCTGTTCTCGCTTGAGTTTTAGTGTCACACAAAATGTCCAAGGCCAGGTTGGATGGGCTTGGAGAAACTGGAGTTGTGGAAGGGTCCCTGCCCATGGAAGAGGTGGGACTAGATGGGATTTCAGGTCCCTTCCAACCCAAACCAATCTGGGATTCTGGGATGTGTTGAATACAAGCTCCCCAATCCGACAGATCCGAAGGAAAACTAAATAATATTTTAATACAGAACAGCAAGATGAATCCCAAAATCCCTGCGTTTGGGTTAATGATTGCTCCTATCTTTTATCATACAGAGCACAATTCCTTGCCCACACCAGCATTCCCAGGGGATCTGGGGGTGACACGGTCAGGGGTTTTAGGGACAGAAACCTCCTGAACACTGTAAATCCCATGAATGTGGGATCGCAGGAGCTGCAGGTCCCTAAATTCCTTTACACAGGGGATAATCCAGTGGTTTCATTCCTTCTGTGCTGACTGACACCAGAATCATGGTGGAGCATGTAAAAAGGAGAAAACATTCCTGCAGTGCTGTTTATTTTCCATTAAAAAATTAAAAAAGAAATTGAAACGTAAAAAATAACATTTTTTATAGCTTTCGATAGTTTTATGGGAAAATCCAAGAATTGTTCCAGATGGCTCCTGATCTCTTTATTAGCATGGTGAGGCAGGGAGTGCTTGTAACTCCAAACTGGAGCACTTTTTTATGGAAATGCTCCAAAAAAAGCCATTTTCCTGATGTATCACACACTTCTGGGGGAGGAAGAGAGTTTCAATTACCCTTCAGTATATGAAAAAAACCCATTCCCAGCAGGTAAACTCTCCCAAAATAAAACCAGGAAAGCCTCTTCCACTCAGCATGGGGAAAAAAATTGGATCCTTCTTCCTGAACTGCTCTCTGCAAAGGGAATTCACTGCCCTGACTAAGCAGGAAAAGAGAAAATGCACAAGAAGCTGATGATTGACTTTGTTGTAAAATTTGGGGATCCCAATCACCCCTAAACTGATTATTCCATCTCCGTGGGGGATGCAGCGGGAATTCCAGTGCTGGATGTCAAGGAAAGCTCTGGGATCAGTGGAGGTTGGGACTTGCAGATATTTGGGGGCTGGAAGATGCAGCTCCAGCACTTTTGGGGGAACCAGCAGTTCCTGCCCCAAATTAAAAGGAAATTTCACATTCTCAGGCATTTCTGGCCTTCAAATCCTAATTGTGCATCCATGAGGTCATTGGGTGGGTTTACTCCCTTCTAATCCATGTTTTTATCCTCCTCATGTCCCATCCAGGATCCAGGCCAGGCTGGAGAAGAGGTGGGTTGGTAGCATGGTGAGATCCGAGTGTTCCATCATTTTGTGTGGGATTCAGGTTGTCCAGAGAAGCTGCCCCTGGATCCCTGGCAGTGCCCAAGGCCAGGTTGGGCATTGGGGGTGGAGCAGCCTGGGATGGTGGGAGGTGTCCCTGCCCTGGCAGGGGTGGCACTGGGTGAGATTTAAGGTCCCTTTCACCCAAACTACTCCATAATTCCAAGATTCCATGATTTCCCATTCAATGTGCTGTGAAAAATGGAAGTTCTCCAATGCCATCCTTATCCTCATCCCAGATCAGCCTGAGAAAGAACTGAAAAAAACCTGGAAAACTTGTCCTGTGCTCCACCCTCCTCTGCCTTGGGAACACCCAGATAATTCCTCCAGCCATCCCATCAAACTCAGCCACTTTTCCCAGCATCCCGGGACTTCAGTTGCTGCACAATTTAGTATTTGATGTCCAGTTTAAAAATCCATCAGGGACATTTCAAGGTTGGATACCCCAGAACTGAACCAGAGGGGGTTCAAATTCCAGGGAACTGCCAGTCCCAGCTGCCTTTCATTGCTGATCCAACATTTTCACATCCATTTTCAGTCCGAAGTGTAAAATAAAGTAAATACTGGGAGTAGGAAATTCATATCTCAGTTTGTTCTTCTTATCCATGGCCTGGAGTGAAATCCCATTTCCTTTTTTCAGTGCTTTATTTTGGGAATGCAAAAGAAGATAAAGCTACTCCTACAGTCAACATTAGGAAGAGAAATCCTGCTTTTCTTAGCACCTCCTGCACCCCAGAGTAAAACAGGAACAGGCATGGGAATACATTTCCTTCCCCACAAAAACCTGGGATTTTCAGGACACACAGATTACTCTGCCCTGAGAAAAGACATCTGTGGTCTTTGCCAATAGAAATTCTTTATCAAGTATTCTGTGGGAGCGAGGGAAAGGAAAATCCAAGGAAACATGGATTTCAGCCCGCAGTTTTAGCTTGGGATCTAAACAATGGAACAGGATCTCCAGTTCCTTATCATCCAACTCCTTCAGCACAGGGGGGAATCACAGGGCACTTCCCAAATCCTAACTTCCCACAGAGTTCCTATCATGCCACCACCACCAGCCCTGTGGCCAGAGCTCTGCCCTGTGCCTGGAAAATTCATCTCCAATGAGCATCTAAGGTTCAGCTTGGATTTTCCAGGGAAATTCAAGAGGGAAAGCAGGGAAGCATTTTGAAGGCAATGGAATGCCTCCTGTTTTCCTTCAGCCCAGCCTGTGGATGGTGAACCTGCCTGTGGGGTTGGAATGGAGTGAGACTTAAGGTCCCTTGCAACCAAAAACTTCTGGGACTCTGTGGAAATGACTGCCAGATGTCCACTCTGGCTCCCAGCAGATCCAGCCCTTCCAAGGAGAGTCCTGCCAGAATCAGCCATGGAGAAGCCTCTTGGATCACCCCTCAGTTCCGTGGCTCTCAGGAGACGTCCATGGGAAGATGCACAGCAAGGTTTGGATCCCGAGTTCTGAAACACACCAACCTCCACAGGAACATCTGCCTTGGGGTCTCACCACACCTGACCTGCTCCTCCATCCATCCAACCATCCAACCATCCACCAGGTAAAATCCACTTCCAATGAGAAATTTGCTGATTTGTGTTAAGGGTGTCAAACACCTCGGTCCGTCAAGAGTTCCAGGTCCCACAGGCCACCAGACTCAGAATTCCCACAATCTTCCAAACCCCATGGTCCTTGCAGACTCAGAGCTCCCACTTTCTTCCAAACCCCATGGTCCATCCAGACTTGGAGTTCCAAATTTCGTCCAAACCCTATGGTCCATCCAGACTCAGAGTTCCCACCACTTTCCAGACCCCACAGTTCATCAGACTCTGAGTTCCCATTGTCATCTAAACCCCACAGACCATCCAGACTTGGAGTTCCCACTGTCTTTCAAACCCCAGAGTCCATCCAGATTTGGAGCTTCCGCCATCTTCCAAACCCCACAGGACACCAGACTCAGAGTTCCCACCATCTTCCAAACCTCATGGTCCATCAGAGTCAGTGTTTCCCAAACCCCAAAGTCCATCCAGATTTTGAGCTTCCCACTTTCTTTCAAACCCCATAGTCCATCCACACTCAGAACTCCTATTGTTTTCCAAACCTCATGGTCCATCCAGACTTGGAGCTTTCATTGTCTTCCAAAACCCACAGTATGTCCAGATTTGGAGCTTCCACCATCTTCCAAACCCCAAAGTCCATTCAGATTTGGAGCTTCCCAGTTTCTTTCAAACCCCATGGTCCATCCACAGTCAGAACTCCCATTGTTTTCCAAACTCCACAGTCCATCCAGACTTGGAGTTCCCACTTCCAAACAGAGCAAGGTGCTTACAACCCCAAGGCTGTGGCTTCGATCCCTGTATGGACCATTCAATTCAGACTTGGACTCGATGATCCTTGCAGGTCCCTTCCAACCCAGAATATTCCATGATTCCAGGGATGACCTTTAAGCTCCCTTCCGACCCAAACCATCCTGGGATTCTCTGGAAATGTCCTGACTTGGAGCTCCTACCGTTTTCCGAGCACAGGAACTTAAAGACACCAAAACTACCTAAAAACCTGGGAGCCAGGAGCATCCTGGGAATGCTCCAGGGAATGCCCCCGAGCACCACCAGTATGGACCAGTACAACTCCAGCTGGCACCAGCTGACCAAGGAAAGCCCTGCCAGGGCCTCAACAAACACACGCACCACGGGGCTGCCTTACCTGGAAAGAGGCTTTATTGAACAGAGCTGGAAAATTATCTCTTCAGTGGAATTACTGAATTTGCACAAACATTTCTCTACAGAATAAAAAAAATCAAGCCTTGTCATTGTTTTACTGCATCTCGTTGTGCTTTTTATACTCATATTTGCAATTATTATACTCATCTTTTGTTTGTTTTCACTTTTGTACTCCAATTATTTGCATATCAGGTTTTGTTTTTAATCCTAGGGTGTCGAGAGAACACAGAATAATAATAATAATTATAATAATTATAATAATAATACTCTTCTTTAGACAAAAGTCTTTTTTTTTTTTTTTAAATGAAGTTAAAAGCTGAGATAATTTAAGGAAAAAGGTCTTCAAATTTCATAACCAACTGGAAGGGATCTTTACAATGCAGTGGAAAACCGGCACGTGTTCGGGTAGCTCGAACCCATTTTGTACAGCTTTAATTTTTTTTTTCCTTGTAAAAGTGGATTATTTTTAAATTTTTTTTTAATTTTTTTCGTTTGTTTGTTTTGTTCTTTTGAATTCCGCTACAATAACAAAATAATCTTTCGCCCTCTGCACCGAGTCTGGCTCCGGGGCAGAGGCAGAGCCCCCTCGGGGCATCCGGAGCTCCGGATGTCGGGAGGCATCCCAACAGGAGGGGGAGAGTAAGAAAATCATCCCGTGTTTCACCACCTTCTGCGCCAAGCGTGTGTCTGAACCACCTTTGTTCCTCTGGTTGACCCACTGGAGAACCTGAAACGACGACGACGACGACAACAAAAAGTGCTGCTCCCGTCGGCAGCGCCAACGGGAGCTGTTTCGAATGGGTAAGAAGCTGAAAGGCCATGGCTGTCTGGAAGGTCACACAACACGGATCTCATCCCAAAGGCTTTCCGCAGCAGCTTAGGTCCATCCATCCTTCTCCAGAAGCGGCTCCGTCTCCTTGCCTGCACGCCCAGGCTCCAGAGTTTGTTTAGAAAAGAGTTTGCACAACCCACGTGTTTTTATTTTTTAGCGGTGCAAAGCTTCCGTGTTGAAATCATCGTTATTACATTTATTATAATTTTTTTTTATTTTATATATATATATATATATATATATAGTTCGTTTGTTTTTGTTTTTGTTTTTTTTGAAATCAGGCTTGTTTCATTGAAGGCACTTGGTTTCCATGGCAATTTATAAAAGACGGTGGTTTGGTTTCTTCACTTCCCTAGAGCTGATGACTCCGGTGGGGAGGGGAGAGGGATCTTCCAGCGGCTGCGAGCAAACTCCCAGTGAAGCCTGTGACAAATGTGAGCCCAGGTGGCAGATCCTGGATGGGAATGCATGCAAAAGGAGACAGCACACAGTCACCAAGCAGAGCCGTGAGGAATGGAACGGGAATGTCTGCAAACAGCTCCGATCCCGGGTTGTCCTCGAGGGGAGGTGACAGCCGAAGTAGAAAGGGCCGACATTTGTTTAACTCTACGCTGAAAACCTTCGGGAAGGGAAAATGAACGCCAGCTCTTCACGTACCCTGTGTACAGTGAGGTGTTTCTCTCTCTCTCTCTGTGTTTGTATTTCCTCTCTCTCTCTCTCTCTCTCTCTCTCTCTCTCCTTCCTGTGTTTTTTTTGGCAGGCCGTTCGGTTTCCATGGTAACAAGCAAACGATTCATTTGAAACAAAACCAGCCATGACTTTGTGCTTTGACAAGGGTTTCTAGAGCTCTTTGCCGAGAGTCCAACCAGATGATGCTGAATTCATCAGTGACCACAAAAGCACCTGAAAGTCTCTTCCTAACTTAGGCCAGATCTCGGTCTCAAGCTTGGTTCTTAGTGAGTTCCACTCCCGTGATGCCTTTTCAAGTCCCCAGTGCTTTCTTAATCTGTTTATTTATTTTTTTTTCATTATTTATTTACGTATTTATTTAACTTTCGAGTCAGTCAGTGGAGGAATCTTTGGTAGTTTGTTTGGAAATGTCCATTTTACAAAGACTCTTTCTTCATGCCAGTGCCTGGTGAATCTTTTGTAGCCTCTGCCAGGATAAGGTCACCTCTGATGACTTAAGACAGACATGAGGATGAGGAGTGGGAGAAGTCGTATATGTGCTAGTGGCCCAACAGCACCTGATCGTAGATCTACAAACAGGGGAGAAAAACAGAATTAAAGAGGTGCCCACACCCCCTCAGCATTGCTACAGTGTTCCCAAGTCACCTCCCACCACAGGGGGACAAGGACAACCCTCTCCAATTGGATTGAGCAGGAACTGGGATGAAAATCCACCTGGCTGTGCAGTTACCTCGGTTTTAATGCTCCACTGGGTGGAGGGATGAAACAGAGCCCTCAGGGAATCCCAGCAATGATTTCCATGGATTTCACATCGTTTGGCCCCCCCGGCCATTGCTTTGATGTTGTTTTATCTGCCTGAATATCTCAAATCCAGCCCAGCCTCACCCACCCGCTCTCACCTCCGCCTCACACTCATCCTCCATCTTCCCGTCTCAGCAAAGCATTCCCAAGGACAACATCCCACTTTCAACCTTCCAACTGAACCAAAGCAGGGGTTGTTCTGCTGGAGAAGATCCATTTGGGAAGTAGAAAGACAAGGAAGCAACTCGTGGGGGAGAGCCACTTACTGTTGGCCGGTTGGTCTGATTTCATACACTCTCCTTCCACAATGGACACATCGTCGATAGCAATGTCACCTTCGATTCCAGGGCCACGGATCCCTTCAAAGATGAGCTGGAAAAAAGAAGATCAAGAGGGTGATAAATAAAATACATCCGGGGGGATAAATAAAAAATGTCTGGAAAATTGGAGGGTGATCAGTAAAAAAGGTTCTGTTGTGTATGGCTTGGCCACAAGGATGGGCTTGGAATGTTCTACAGACACTTCCTGGGGTGGGAAAACCAATTGAGTGGGTTTGGAGTGTTCTACAGACACTTTTGGGATGGGAAAACCAATTGAGTAAGTTTGGAATGTTCTACAGACACTTTTGGGGTGGGAAAACCAATTGAGTGGGCTTGGAATGCTCTACGGACACTTTTGGGGTGGGAAAACAAATTGTGTGGGTTTGGAATGCTCTACAGACACTTTTGGGGTGGGAAAACCGATTCATCAGCCTGAGGGTGGACAAGGAGGAGGTGTGAGCTCTCAGGGCTTTTCCTCACTGGAGTGAGCTGGAAATCATCCTCAGTTATCACCTGGGGTGTCCAGAGCAGCTCCACCACTGGGTGGAAGACAACATCCCTGGAGCAAGGAGCAGGATTCAATGGAATTAAAGCTTTAAGGAGATTGTTTTTTCCCAGAAATTCCTTACACCTGAAGAGCACAGCCTCAGGAATGTGTTGAAGGACTGAGTGTCCACTTGAATTCAGACTCCATGAAAACACACAGGAGCCAGAGAAACTCTATGGAAAACTGAGATTTCTGCCTCTTGGAGGTGACCCAACCAGTCCTTCCCACCCCACTGCCCGCACTGGGGACCCTCATCTGCACCTGGTGGACAGGACAGGATCTGTGCCCTGTGTCCTCCTCCTAGCCCAAGGCCTGGGAGAAACCTCCCACGATCCAGGTTGGTGTCTCCACCCATAACTCAAAGTTATCTTTATCTCAAGGGCTCAGGAAGGGAATTCCTTCCGTTTGGATCCCCCAGGGATCTTCTGGGTGGATTTTAACTTCCCACATCTCCTGCTGGGGCAGGAATTAGTGGCAGGGACAGCCCCACTTCTCTCCTGCTCTTTTTAAAAACCAGCACAAAAAAAAAAGACTTTTCTTCAAATTCAGACACATCCAAGTATCTGATTTCAGACTGTGGAAGTAAATTCTGTGCTGGGATCTATTTTTCCCAACATGTGGGTTCTCGTCAGGTTTAGGAGCTTTGATTCCATCTAGGAATGCTTTTATCAGAGGAATTGGGATGAGTTTTATCACAGCAAGGGACACAGTAGAGATTTTATTCCAATTTGAGAGGAACTTTAACCTCTGCTGAGTGGATGACTGGGATTTTAAAGTCCTGTTGACAATTTCCTCTCCAATATTTCCTCATCTGAAACCAAACTGCTGGAAGAGGAAATCGCGCCTGGATCTCGAGAGGAAAACATCTCCTCCCCCAAAATCCAGCCCCTGCTCCTTGGCAGCAGGAACACCACCAATCAGTGGAGTTGAAAGTCCAATTTTTCCTGACAATGGAGAACAATTTTCAGCCTAAAGGGCTGTGTCCAAACACAACAGGCAGCGTTTAATTAAAAGCTGCATTTGGCGGTGATTTTGGTGGCCCTCAGAGAGGGGTTGCTCCACACTCAGAACAAATCATAGCCCAGGAGTTGGCAGGGCACGGAGCAGATCCCAGCCTGCAGCTCCCAGGGATGGGCAGGAGATGCCAGTTGAGCAGAATTCCCTATCAGTATCCCCAAAAAATCCCCATTATGCTCTTGGAAAGCTGTTAAAAATACTGCATCAAACAGGGGGTACAGGAAAGGTCACTCTGCTCTTAATGGGATGATCCTAAAAAGCCAACCCTGAGTGTTTTGGGGGGGATTCAGCTTCTGCCTCATCCCTGAAAGTGTCCAAGGCCAGGTTGGACAGGGCTTGGAGCAGCCTGGATGTGGAAGATGTCCATGCCCATGGCAGGGGTGGATGAGTTGATTTTTAATTCTTCCCATACCCAACCAGTCTGGGATTCTCTGATTTTTCCACAGGATTTCAGGCGGATTTTCACCCTCCCCTGTGTGCCCCCCTCACCCTTCTCCCTTTCCCTGACGGGCACTTGGGTGTCCCAGGACAATCCCACCAGGAGAGGTTTTAGGGTGTCATTAACACCCCCAAAAGCGGGGAGCTGAGAGGTTTCAGTTTGGTGCACATTGCCCTGAAAAAGGGGTTAAAATGCTGCTGGAGACTGGGCTAACTGGGAAAAACTGGTTTTCCACCTTCCCCCTGTCAGGGACACCTCCAGCCTGAAATCTGGGAATGTTCCCTTTTGGATGGGTGAGTGGAAGCACCGAGATGATCCCAACACGGAGAGAAATCCTGAAGTAGCTCCACAACAGCTTTGTGATTTGGGATTGGGAATCCTGCAGGGCCAAGGGCTCCAAACCTGGATGTTCCAGCCCGTCCTGCTGATACTGGAATTCTTTGGATGCAAAGTGACCAAATCTGGGTGGGCTGAGCCCCATCTGGAGCTCAGACAGCGAGGGGGTGGCACTGACCGGACAGGTGGGACCAGGACCTGCTGATCCCAATCCTTTGTGATAAATCCTGGTGTTTTTATTTGGATACTGCAAGATTTAGATCCTAAATTAGCAATAAATCCAATCCAAATCATCCAGACCACAACCATGTCCCACTGCTCAAACCTGAACTAAAATTGACATTTCCTGGAAGACAGAAGCAAGGTGTCCCTCTCTTTTTGGGGCTCTCTATTTTTAAAAATGTTGAATATCTGAATATCTGAGCTAGATTTATGCAATTTCTGAGATTTAAAGCACTGCAGTCCTCCCAGTTCCTCATGACAAAAGCTTTGTTCTATATCACAGGGACTGACAAGGCATAAAATCCTTTACCCCTGTAAATTACCCTATAAAAAGTTTTAATTTCCATGTCACTGCAGTGTTTTACTGCAAAGATTCACTTCCATTCCCTCTCCTTAAATTTAACTGGGAGCTTTATATTCCTTCCTACTTATACTCCTCAATGGAAAATAAAATTTGCTTTGATGCAAGAGATGCTAAAAAAAAAGTAATTTAAGGCTCCAAGAGCTGTGACATTTATTTGTTACATTTGGTCAGAGCTTTAAGTTTGTTTTATGCCAAAACCTTTAAACACAACAGTGTAAAAGGTGAAAAACAGCCAAGGAGAGGAGCTTCCCTTTGGAATCTCCCTCCTCTACCCCCTGGATCACTGCTGCCAAGTCTTTTGCATTTCCCTGCCCAAGGGTCAGATCCTTCCCTGATTTTCTAAAGCCTTTCCCAGGTTTCCAAAACCCCCTCAGAACCCTCAAATCCACCTCTTCCTTCCCTTTGCCAGGGCATTTGTTATGTTCAGATATTAAATCACTTCTCTCTCCTTCACTCTTCAGAATTCTTGGATTTATCCCAACTTCACCAACGCAAAACTCAACCACTCTGATCTTTCTGTGCCTGGCCTGGGCTCTGAGTGGTCCTGAACCCTGCAATTCCTCTTCTCCCCATTCCTGACACTTCGTTCCCATCAAACATCCCAGACTCCCAGCCTGGAACACTTCCCACTGTCCCAGGCTGCTCCAGCCCCAATGTCCAACCTGGCCTGGGGCACTGCCAGGGATCCAGGGGCAGCCACAGCTGCTCTGGGAATTCCAGCCCAGCCAGGAATTCCCAATTCCCAATCTCCCACCCAGCCCTGCCCTCTGGCACTGGGAAGCCATTCCCTGTGTCCTGTCCCTCCATCCCTTGTCCCCAGCCCCTCTCCAGCTCTCCTGGAGCCCTTCAGGCCCTGCCAGGGGCTCTGAGCTCTCCCTGGAGCCTTCTCCTCTCCAGGGGAACATTCCCAGCTCTCTCATGTCCCACTGTACTTCACATATCCCTCTCTCTCTCAATTTTCCTTGAATTCCCATCTTTGGAATTGCTCTGCAATCCCGTGGATCAAACCATTTCTCTCCTGTCAATGCCCCTCGTGCGTGGAAATAAAAACAAAGGGTCAGGCTCAGGAATTCCCTGAAAATAAAGGAAGTGAAACTCCAACCTGGATTTTTAAAAGAGCAATTTGGATTTGCACTGAAGGAATGTTCCAAGGCCAGGTTGGACACTGGGGCTTGGAGCAGCCTGGGATAGGGGGAAGTGTCCCTGCCATGGCAGAGGTGGAATGGGATGGGATTGAATGGGATGGTGATGCTTCAGTTTCCATCTCCCCTGCATTCCAGGCTCTGTGCTGCCCAGGGTGCAGCTCTCAGCCTCACATTCAGGGTCACTCAGCTCTGCACAGAGCAGGGACACAAAACAAATCCTGCTCCTGCTGCACACCAAGCACAGCTGGGACAAGTGTTCAGGCCCCAAAGCACAAACAAGGGTGGCTGCAGAGAGAGAACAAGAAGGGTGGGACCTCATCACCTGCAGCTGGAATTGGACAATTCAACCCCCATGTGCAAATGGAGCAGAACTGATCAAAGTGTGAGACATCGTTTGTCCATTTTGTGTCCATTTTGTGTCCATTTTGTGACCATTTTGTGACAACTTTGGGCCCATTTTGTGTCCATTTTGTGACCATTTTGGGTCCACCTTGGATGTAGCCCTTTCCAGGCTCTTGTCCTGCCCAAGGTGTGTCCTTAAAGGCCTTTTAATAAGTATCTACTTTATTCTTCAGTCCCTGTTCCACCTCAGCCTTCCCAAGGCATCACTGGGATTTAATGGGATGGGATTCAAGGTCACTTCAAACCCAAACCAGTCTGTGACCTTTTCTCCAAAATACATTTTCTCCCCTAGGAGCCCTGGGGGTGACAGAGAGGGCTCAGAGGAGAACCCTGCACTCAGGGCTTGTGACTCCCACATTCCATGAGGACATTCCCAGCCTCACCCACGGCAGGACCTTCTGGCAGCAGCTGCTTTTTTGGGAGTGTTCCAGCTCCAAAACAGCTCCCAGCGGGTCAGGGAACTGCCCCCAGAGGTCCATCCCTGTCCACCCCAGCAGGAAATGTGTGAAAAACCTGTCACAACTCTGTGTCTCATGCTCCCAGCAAGCACTCCCAGATCATTCCTTTCCCCCGCAGAAAATCCACGCATTTCCAAACCCCTTTTAACACAGGGGCCCTAAGTCATTTCTCCCAGCGAATAATTTTATATTCCAGTTGCTAACTTGAAATCAAAACCCTCTGGAATCGCTTCCAGCATCTTTGGGAAGCTGGGAAGTGTTTTGAGTTCAGGCATTTTTGAGCTCCGTGGTGCTCAAGGAAAACAATTCCTGTCCATGAGCTGGGAAATCCCAAAGAAAAAGAGTCAATATCCCCAGTCTCCCTCTCAATCCCCAATTTCTGGCTGCTGGAATGGGAAATCCCAAAGAGAAAAGTCAATATCCCCAGTCTCCCTCTCAATCCCCAATTTTTAGCTGCTGGACTGGGAAATCCCAAAGAGAAGGGTCAGTATCCCCAGTCTCCCTCTCAATCCCCAATTTCTGGCTGCTGGAGGTGCCGGCCTTACCTGGAATGAGGTGGGAGGGTTGATGTTCACCCGGGCTTGGTTCCAGTGCTGCCCCTTATTCCCACTCGAGGACCACAGGGGGTTTTCTATGGCAGTCTGACCCTTGAGCCGCAGGTAAACGTTCAAACTTCCTGGAAAAGAGCAGGAGAACTGGAGTTGGGGAGGCTCTGCCTGGAGCAGGGATGGCTGCAGCACATGAGACACTAATTCTGAAGACTTTAGAAAAAACTAAGATTATAGACAACAATATATGGCTGATTTAGCTGAAAAAATAAACACTGCTGAAATCAGTTAAAACTCAGAGGATGGTTAAAAGAGACTGGATTTTAGATAAGCTATTTTGAATTTAATAACTTATTGCTTGTTAACTTTATATTTGTGTAAGCTGTGCTTGTAACGAAAAACAGAGAAATTAATCAATAGACTCTAAAAACACAAGATGATTGCAATTGAGTATCGATATTAAAATTTTAATAAATTACGACAGATCCCAAACAAATTCCAAGGAAAGCTCCCAGATCTGAGGCAGCTGCACCTGCTCAGGAAGAGTTCTTATTTCCAGCAAAAGGCAAACTTGGAGCCTTGGAAAACATCAGGCTGGAGATTGAATGGAGCAGGAAATATTCCCTGGATGGCCTTTTCAGCAGGGTGAGAGAATGGGGCGGTAATGGGATCAGGGATCCAATCCCAGCAATGAGATTATTGGAATTATCCATGGGGGGATTAATCCCTAATAAAATGTAATTTCAGAAAGAATCTATTACCAATTCAGTGTTTCCCACAGAATCACTGGAGCTGGAGGCACCTCTGGAGCTCACCCCATCCAAAGCACGGCTTAATTAAAGCAGGTGCTTAGGACCAGAGACAGCTGGGGTTTGGAATCTCCAAGGACAGGGATGTCCCAACCTTCCTGAGAAACTTGTGCCAGTGTTTGACTCTTTCCAGATAAAAAAAAAAAAAAAAAGTGGTTTTATGTTTAAGTGGAACTGTCTCTGTTTCAATTTAGTCCCATTGTCGCTGGTCCTGTCCCCTGAGAATCCCGGAGCTTCTTCACTCCCTTCAGGAATTGATCCAATGGATAAGACCCTCCTGAGCCTTTCCAAGGCCAGCTTGGACAGGAGTGGGAGCACCCTGAGACAGTGGAAGGTGTTGGAACATGGTTCCAGCCCATGGAAAGGGTTGGAACAGGATGAGTTTAAGGTCCCTTCCCACCCAAACCAGTCTGGGATTCTGGGATTCTATAAAAGAATAGAATTTTGAACATTAGCTAAAAGGATGGGAACTGTATTTTTTTTTTTTTTTAATAAAGGATCAAAATGATATCGAGCCATTTTGAATTTTGGGAACTCATGCTCACGCTTCCAGGAATAAATCCAGTGGAATTGTGGTCACTGTCACCTGGGGTCAGATCCTTCCTTGCCAAAATTCAAGGATTTCCAAAGGGAAGGGGGAAATCCCAGAAAAAAATCCCAAATCTAAGGACAGACCCTTGCTGAAGAGGAAATCCAGGGAAAAAAACCCCAAATCCCACTGTTTTTGGACAAACCTCAGTGCCTGTTTTCTTTATGTTATCTCAAATAACTTTACACTCCAAATATTACTCAGGAATTCCAGAAACACTCTTTAACCCTTTATGTTTGCAGTTTGTTCTTCGTAATACACCCTAAATAAACCACCAAAATATGACCAGATATTGCAATTTATAGATTTTCTCTCAGCACAGAGTGGCTGAATCTCTTCCTTCCAATAAAAAACAAAACAAAAAAAACAAAACAAACAAAAACCAAACCAAACCAAACCAAACCAAACCAACAACTACAACAAAAAACAAAACAAAACAGAACAAAACAAAAACAAAACAAAACAAAACAAAACAAAAAACACCAAAAAAACCCCAAAAACCACCAAAAAAAACAAAAACCCCAAAATCCAAACCAAACCAAACCCAAACCGCCCCCCCCAAAAAAACCAAAAAAACCCCACCAAAAATAAAAAAAAAAAAAACCACCAAAAAACAAACAAACAAACAAACAAAAAAACAACCCAGCACAGAGCCAGGAGAATTCCAAGCTGGAGCTGCATCCACCTTTCTGCAGCACAGAGACAACGGGGGAAAAAAAACCTGAATGCACTTGTCTGCTCCGCTTAAAATCTGAGCTCTGCCTGGGGGCAGGGGGAGCTCGGACAAAGCAAGCACCAGAACTCTCTGGGAGGATGAGTTTGCCCTTGAAACAGAGATAAAAATACATCAAACCAGGTCGCTTTGACACTGGAAAACCTCTTGGCATGCTGAGAGCACCAAGGAACCCGCAAAGGGCTTCCAAAAAATTGGAATTTTGGTGTTTGGGCTTCAATATTTCCCCACCTTTTTTTTTTTTTTTTTAAGGCGACACAAAGAAATTAAACCTGAGTGCTGAAAGAGCCAGGACTAAAAATAGACTGGCAAATACCCTTTGAAAATCCATATTCCTGCAGTGTGTGAGCAATTTTTCCATAGCTTTTCCACAAGAAATACATGAGGAATGCTGCTGCTCCCTGATTGATCCTGAATTTAGCCAGGAATGCCTAAAATCCTCACAGATACTCCTTGAAAATATTCTTGCAGCTTTTGAGTAATTCTTTGTGGCTTTTCCACAAGAAACACCTGAGGAATGCATCTGGTCCCTGACTGATCCTGAATCCAGTTGAGAATGCCTAAACTCCTCACAGATATTCCTTGAAAATCCATATTCCTGCAGCTTTTTAGCAATTTCCCATGACTTTTCCACAAGAAATGCATGAGGAATGCAGCTGCTCCCTGCCCGATCCTGAATTTAGTCAGGAATGCCTAAAACATTCGCAGATACCCTTTGAAAATCCATATTCCTGCAGCTTTTGAGCAAATAGCAAATTTTTCATGACTTTTCCGTGGGAAACACCTGAGGAATGCTGCTGCTCCCTGCCCGATCCTGAATTTAGACAGGAATGCCTAAAACACTCACAGATATCCCTTGAAAATCATAATCCTTCAGCTTTTGAGCAATTTTCCCATGACTTTTCCACAAGAAATACATGAGGAATGCTGCTTGTCCCTGATTGATCCTGATTATACTCAGAAATGCCTAAAACATCCCGTGAGAATCGAGAAAAATCCTCATTCAAAATCAACTTTTCCCTTTCCAGCCTTAAAATTCCCCTTCAAATCAACAGGATTCCCATGCAATTCCCTGCCCAAAATCTCACTCACGCAGGAAACGCTTCCCAGCTGTAAGAGGTAAATTCCTCCTTCCTACAAATTCCTGATTAGTGGGAAACCGAGCGTGGCCACAATTCGGACGCTCTCAAGCACCTCCCTGGGTGCTCTCGGAGGAGCTGGTGCTCTTCCCATGCTTTTCCTTCAAACAAGAGGGAGTTTTCCCAGCTATTTTTCCCAAAGGAATTGGCTTTCTCTCACCTATGTGCTGTCCATACATGTGATAGTAGAAGCTGAAGCAATAGGCCGTGTTGGTGGCTCCGTAGGGATTTTTGGGAGCGACGCTGAAAACAGGACTGACGAGTCTGGCCTTCTCCCCCTCCAGCCTGGGCCGGGACGTCTCGATGTACATGTAAAAACCTGGAAAAATCCAGAGGGAAGTCCTTAGGATGAGGCCTTCAACACCTGAGATGTCTCAATGTACATTAAAAACCTGGAAAAATACACAGGACACCCTTAGGATGAGGCCTTCAACATCCAACACAGATGGAAATCCTTAGGATGAGGCCTTCAACACCTGAATACATGTGAAAAACCTGGAAAAATCCAAAGAGACACCCTTGGGATGAGGCCTTCAACACCTGAGGACATGTAATAACCTGGAAAAATCCAAAGGGAAATCCTTAGGATGAGGTTCTTAACAACTGAGATGTCTTAATGTACAAGTGAAAACCTGGAAAAATCCAAAAAGGAAATCCTTAGGATGAGGCCTTCAACAGCTGAGTACAACGTGAAAAGTTGGAAAAATGCAAAGGAAAATCATTGGGATGTGGCCTTCAACACCTGAATACACATGAAAATCTGGAAAAATCCCAAGGGAAATCCTTAGGATGAGGCCTTCAACACCCAAGATGTCTCAATGCACATGTGAAAACCTGAAAAAATCCAGAGGGAAACCCTTGGGATGAGGCCCTCAGCACCCAACACAGATAAATGCAGGAACACCTTGGAATTATCAAGCATCCTGATAAATTTTTTACTTCCATCTCCCACCATGTCATTTCTGGACTCATTTTTTTCCTACATGAAGACCCTGTGTTTCCAAAAGCTGCTCCAAAGCCAGGTTTTCCATGAAAACTACAATCCAGGAAGCAGGAAAACATCTCCAGACTGATAAACCTTTGCACAAAATCTGAGGGGGTTCAGCCTTAAGTCCTGAGGGGGGAATTTGCCCTGGAAACATGACTTGTAAAATAAAGGGCGATATCATGATGGAAACCTTTCCAGGAATATTTTCAACTTGCGACATCAATCCCAAAGTAGACAATATCCATTTATTCCATTCCTGGAAGTGCCAACCACAGAGATATTATGGAATTAACCCAACCAAATGAATGTGGTGCAGGATGGATTTTTTTTCCCCTTTGGAATGGCACACAATAAAATAGCAGGAATTACTACTGCAGGTCTGGATAAATTCAGCTTGATGTGTCAGACTTTACAAATGCAAATCCACGCTGCAGTCAGGAGCACACCTTGACAGGGGCAGCAGATTGAAAATTGCACATTTGAACAACAGCCAGAGCAAAAATGGGGCAAAAACCACCTCGTTGTGACGGGCTGAGAGAGCCCGAGGGAGAATTTAAATGGCATCAAGCAGGAGAATATTTTAAGATGAGCCGGATGACCCTACCTGAGTTTAGTGTGAAGGGAATCGCTTTGAAAATGGCACAATAAAAATGAGGGGAGGTGGGAACGGCACCATCAGGGGTTGTGCTTTGGGACCTGTCACTCCTCAGCACCGGTAATTCCTTCTAGAGGCCCCCTTGAAGGATCTTGGTGTGAAATTGGAGCCATTTCCAGGGCCTAAAGGGGCTCCAGGAGAGCTGGAGAGGGACTGGGGACAAGGGATGGAGGGACAGGACAAGGAGAAATGGCTTTAAGGTGAAGGAGGGTAGACTTAGATGGGATCTTGGGAATTAGGAATTCCTGGCTGGGAAGGTGGGGAGGGGCTGGGCTGGAATTCCCAGAGCAGCTGTGGCTGCCCCTGGATCCCTGGCAGTGCCCAAGGCCAGGTTGGACATTGGGGTTGGAGCAGCCTGGGACAGTGGGAGGTGTCCCTGCCCATCCAGGGGTGGCACTGGGTGGGATTTAGGTTCCTCCCAACCCAGTCTGGGATTCTGGGATCTTCTCCATTTAAACTCCAGGGCCAGGGTAAGAAAGAGCCTGAGATGTCTCTGCCTTGTGTGACACAGGGTCAGGGGCAGCAGTGGGGTCTTCCCAGGGACATGGACTTGATCTGTTGTTTCCCGGACCCCCCCCCCAGATGAACTCCAGTTTTCTGGGAATGGTTTCCCACTGTCCAGAGGGCAGGAATGGATGGGAGACTGGAAATTGGGAACTTCTGGTTGGCCTGGAATTCCCAGAGCAGCTGTGGCTGCCTCTGGATCCCTGGCAGTGCCCAAGGCCAGGTTGGACATTGGTTTGGATCACCCTGGGACAATGAAAGGCGTCTCTGCCATGGCAGGGCTGGGACAAGATGAACACTTCAATCCTTTCCTATCCCAACCAATCCGGGATTCTATGACCAGGCAACGGCTGAACTCCCTGTCCTGGAGAGTTCCCTTGTCCCAAATCCCTCCCTGCTGGATCTTACCCTCCTTGGAGCCGGTGCGATCGGCGTTGGGCCCCGTGTTGGGGGTGTACTTCGTGTCCCTGGTGGCAGTGCTTTGTTTTGTCCAGTCAAAGTTGTCGGTGTCATCTTGGGTGAAAAGGCAAATGTTCCCATCCTCAAAGCCACAGTGGAACTCTCCTGCCAAAACAGATAACAGGAATTTAAGTGGCCAAGGTTTTCTGGCCAATCCCTGTTTTTCAAATTCCTTTTCAATTACCCACCATTTTCTTTAGCAGCGAGCGCAACAAAAAATTTAAATTGGGGTCATCAATTTGTGCTGGTGAAATTGAAATGGTATTTAAGTCCTTTTTGTAGAGGCCTCCCCTCACATATTCAGATTTGTACAGCGGTTTTTAGAGGTGTTGTCTCTTTTTACGTTTCTAAAAAGCTGGGGAGAAGCATTCCCATAAAACATGAAATACGAGGGGGGAAATGTGGTTTAGGAATAAGAGACAGCAGCTTTTCAAATTGCAAACATTATCTCCAAGTGGCATCTCCTAAATTATCCTTCGTTTCAATGGGGATGGGAAAGGAAGAAGTGGCTAAAATAAGGCAAAGGAGCTTCGGGACAGACATGAGGGAAATCTCTAAAAATCAGGACATTGCAGCACATGGAGGATATCAGGAAGAGAATTGAGTCCCCAGCACTGGATTATCCTAACAAATTCTTGGGAGAAATGTCTGCACCCATATGGGAAGGAGAGGTGACTGCTTCACATCCTCCTGGATTTTCACTGAGATTTCTGTGATGTATTCGAAGAAAAGTGGTGAACGTGTAGGTCTAAAGAATAAAAATTGCCAAGAACCCTGAAGAGGATTCCCGGGCTCTTCTCCTGCATGGAATTGTGAGATCCCAGTGATCCCAGTGATCTGCCCTGAGAAATGATGAGAAATTCCTCGTGCAGTTTAAGAACCAAAACAAAGCCCAGCTTGGAGGTTCTGTTCTCAGAGCATAACGAGGCCCCGCGGAGTAAAACGTGCGAAAGCTGAATCTCACTGCATGAACAATTCCTGCTGAGTTTACTCTTCCTGCAAAGCCCATTGATTTATCTGAGGAAAGAAGGAAATCTCCCTTCTCCGGGGAGCAGGCAGCTGCCTGCACACGGTGTCAGCCTGGAGGGGTGCAATTTGTATTCATTGGTAGGAGAAACTCCAGCCCTTGGTGTCGGGGGATTGTTCATCCCTGCTCAGCTGAGAAGGTGGATAAATGTTTGCAGGTTTGGGGTTTTGGGGAGCTCTAAATCCACTTAAGCCACTGGAGCTTCCCTGTTAATCAGTGAGGAGAGAGGGACCGGGAGCTTAGTGCTGCAACACTCAGGTGATGCTGCAGGCTCAGAAATAAGCTCGGAAAATTCCCTTCAAATCACAGGATGCACTCGGAGTGATTTCCAAATATTCCTGGTTCTCCTGGTGCCTTTCCAAAGAAAAACACGAGGCCAAAGGAGGATCCTGCCCCTCTGCTCAGCCCGGGGCACATCTGGAGTGCTGTGTCCAGCTCTGGGATCAGCAGGACAGGAGGGACCTGGAGCTCGTGGAGCTGCTCCAGAGGAGGGATGTGAGGATGAGGAAGGGCTGGAGCATCCCTGTGCCCAGGAAAGGCTGAGGGAGCTGGGGCTGCTCAGCCTGGAGAGGAGCCCCAGCTGAGAGGGGCCCTCAGCCCTGGGTGTCCCTGAGTGTCCCTGTGTGTTCCTGTGTCCCCCTGTCTGTCCCTGTGTCCCCCTGTCTGTCCCTGTCTGTCCCTGTGTGCAGGGAGGGCAGAGCAGCCCCAGGCTCTGCTGCAGGCCCAGCAGTGGCCCCAGAGCCACGGGCAGGGGCTGATCCCAGGAATTCCCCGGCACAGGAAGCAGAACTTCTGCCCTGGGCAGTGCCCAGCCCTGAGCAGAGCCCAGAGAGGGGCTGGAGTCTCCTCCCTGGGGATGTTCCAGAGGAACCTGGACACTGCCCTGTGCCCTGAGCTCTGGGATGGCCCTGCTGGAGCAGGGAGTGGCACCAGTGACCCTCTGAGGTCCCTTCCAGCCTGACCCATCCCGGGATTCTGTGCCCCCCCAGAACCACCAGTACAAAACACAATCCTGTAAAACCAGGTTATCACTGGAATGCAGTTCCCAGAAACTTCCTTGGCTGTCAGCACCTCGAGCAGACTGATTTGGTTTCCCAGTGAATCCATCAACACCATCAGATCCTCCAGGAGAATCCATTCCCTGAAGCTCAGCTCCTTCAGCGCCTGACACGGCCCAGATGTGGGATTCTGCTTATCCCTGGCAACCTCAGCATGATGGGAGCTGCTCTGGGGACCAGGGAAGGGATTCCTGCCTGGGAGGGTGGAGAGGGGCTGAGCTGGAATTCCCAGAGCAGCTGTGGTTGCCCCTGGATCCTTGGCAGTGCCCAAGGCCAGGTTGGACATTGGGGTTGGAGCAGCCTGGGACAGTGGGAGGTGTCCCTGCCATGGCAGGGGTGGGATTGGGATTCAGGTCCCACCAACCTAAACCAGTCCCTGATCCTTTGATGGTTCCATGATTTCACCCAAACCCTTCAGGAGAGAAGTGGAGTGATGGACATCTCTGTCCTTATCCCAAGGCTGGGAAGGGAATGCCAAGACCCCAAAGCTCTTGGAATGCTCCAGGACTCAAACGAAGCTTCCTGAACAAAGTGCCAGCTGTGCCTGCCATCTCCAAGAATTCTTTTTAAACCCCCTGAGCTCCAAATTCTCTTGGTTTACACCAGCATTTTGTGGATTTTGCCTCCACCTCCACTTCTGCATCCTCCCGCAGCACGGAAGTTGCTGCTTCTACACAAAGGGATGAAATTAAAAGGCAAAATTTAAGTGGAGGAGAAAAGTTTTGATTCCCAGATCCAGTCCTGGAGCAAAGTGAGCAGAATAAAGGATTTTCAGCCACTCAGCACTTTCTGCACTGCCCCTCCAGTGCCTTAAAAGCCGCATCAACTACTTGTGCCCTCAGAGCTTCATTAAGAAACTCCACATAAGCGGAACAAAAGGTTTTTTTACCTCAGGTGAAGAAAAAAAAATAAAATAAATATTCAGGTCAGATGGGAGAAAAAAAAAAGTGTCAAAGTTTGCCATTTATTTAATAGTCAAACATTGATTTCGTGTGGAATACCTTGGAAAAGGTTAGTGCTAAATGTTCTTGGCACTGAACACCCCTGGAAAAATGACAGAGGAAGAAAAATGGGGAAAAGCTCCTCAGGCTTTGCTCCATCCTTTTGCAGGAGCATTGAAACAGGTCTGGATCTGTTAATTAATGAGCAGGAGGGCAGGAGGGACAAGCTGCTCTTCCACAGGTGCTCCAGCCATGGCCCTAATGATGGCGCTAATTAACATTAATGAGAGCGGTGGTTTTTTGTCAGGGCACGTGGCAGCTCTGGAAGTGGATTCGGGTCGTTAATAATTTCCTTGCCAATTAGGGCAAAAGATGAAGCTGCTCTGGAGGAGAAACCCTTCACTGCAGCGCGGATTTGTGTCTCCTCTTCCCACAAAATCCGAGTTGGGTTTGACTCCGAACATCTCCTCTCTTCCATTATTCAGGGGTGACCTCTAATTGTACAAATTGATCTAAAACTCTTCTGGTTTACATTAAATGGTTTCCGCTAGGTGGCAAAAAAAAATGAAGTGGAGATGTGAGGTTCCACCTCAGAGTTGAAATCTTTTGATGTTTCTTGCTCGGGTGTCATGGAGATTGCACCAAAAGGCAGGATTTAGGGAATGGGATTATTCCAGAAGTGAAGCAGGAAGAGCACGACTGCAGTTCCAGTCAGGAATCTTGTCCTGGTCAGACACAGCTCCTCCTTTTTGTTCACACAGCGTAAATAAAACCAGAAATCGGCCCGACAGTTTTGGGAACAACAGGGATTTTGTAGGAAGCACAGAAAAGGGAGATGGAAAAGGGGCTGGAGAATTCCTGAGGGAGCTGGGAAGGGGCTGAGCCTGGAGCAAAGGAGGCTCAGGGGGCCCTTGTGGCTCTGCACAGCTCCTGCCAGGAGGGGACAGCCGGGGGGGTCGGGCTCTGCTCCCAGGGCACAGGGACAGGAGGAGAGGGAACGGCCTCAGGCTGGGCCAGGGCAGGCTCAGGGTGGATATCAGGGAAAATTTTGTCATGGAAAGGGTGGTCAGGCATTGGAACTGCTCGGGGAGCTTTGGAGTCCCCATCCCTGAAGGGTTCCAAGCCGTGTGGAGGTGGCACTTGGGGCCGTGGGGCAGTGGTGGCCTTGGGGAATGGAGATGGGAATGCAGACCGGGATTTCTTCCCTACCAAGGGATTCCACTCCAAAAATCTTCAGGGAAAACAAGCAAAGCAGAATTCTACCATGGCTCTGGCCACCTGAAAGGAGTGGACCCTGGGGACCCTGCAGCTTTGGTGGAAAAACTTTCCCATCCCTCCCTCGAGCCGACACATTCCTTATTCCCATTTGGATGCCACCCACATTCCACCATTCCACCCTACAAGACTTCTGGAAAATTAGTTTGAGATCTTAAAATCCTAGAGGAGTGTGAAGCACTTGGGACTGTATTTTTTCTTCCCATCAGAGCCTAAATTTAATATATTAATTAGCAAGGGTTCCATTCCCTGCTCGTTAGACTCCATGGGAGAGGTTCCTGCAGCTCCTGGGAGCTTTGAGCTAAGCCCTGCTTAATTACTAGCGTCTTGGACAAGATCTTCTGCAAATAAGTTGAAAATTTACACAAAGGCTTAAAGCTGAGTCTGAGGGACGGAGCAGAGCCTGCTCCTGCCCGATGGCTCTGTCCTGCAGCAGGAAAAATGGGAGACTGGGTCTCATTCCTTAGGCGGGAATCATTTTGGGATGTGTCAGTAAAAACAAGAATGTGTTGTGACAGGAAATACGGAATTGTTGGGGTTTGGGAGGACGTGATGGAGCAGGGAGGTGTGGGAGGCTGGGAACAGGGTGGTTCTACTGGGATGTGCCAAAGCTCCATCCCAGTCTCCTGCCTGGAAGTTTGCAGGGGTTTGGAGCCCATGGAAAAGCAGAAGAATGAAGTTTCCAGCCTGGGACATCCCCGTGCCTGATGATGTCAGAGTTTGCATTTCCAGTCATGCCTGAGGAGCTCTGCCCTGAGAATTTGGAGAGAGCCACGATCTACTTGGGGTCTCCACATTTCTCTGTGCAATGAATCCGTGACCCCTGGATCTCTGTGGGGAAGAACTTCCATCTTTTTGGTTTCCATCTGCCCTAAAAAGCATGGAAATAACTCAAGAATGACAAGGAAGGCTCTGGGGAGACCTTAGAGAACCTTCCAGAGCTCCAGGAGAGCTGGAGAGGGACATGGGACAAGGGATGGAAGGACAGGACACAGGGAATGGCTTGAAGATGAAGGAGGGTAGATTTGGATGGGAGACTGGGAATTGGGAATTCCTGTCTGGGAGGGTGGGGAGGAGCTGGGCTGGAATTCCCAGAGCAGCTGTGGCTGCCCCTGGATCCCGGGAAGTGTCCAAGGCCAGGCTGGACATTGGGGCTTGGAGCAGCCTGGGACAGTGGGAGGTGTCCCTGCCCTTCCATGATTTCCTGTGGCATCCCCAACACCTCCTGAGCTGCTCCACCACAGCTGGATCTCAATTTTAGCCCAGGAATATTTTCCTCTGGATGAACTCTCTGGGGCAGTGAGAAAGATGAGCTGGAGCTGTGATTTTCCTTCCTTTATCCGTGGAATCACAAGAGGAATCACAAATGACACCTTCAGGTGGTTCCTGCCTCCCATGGGCTGCAACTGGAAGTAAAATACTTCAAATTTACTTTTGAGCTGTGAAGGAGAACCAAAGCAAGGATTGTTCTTCATGACATGAAAGATAAAATAATAAATACTTCAAATACTTACGGAGATGTGGATTCACCGGAGCTGGAAAACAGAGGGAAAATAAAATTAATGCCAAGAAAAAAATTCTAATTCATCAATACTCAGATTATCCTAAATTGCCCCTTGCTGAATATTGAAATTCATCTTCTTCACACCTTAAGGGGCTGGAAGAGAATGAAATCCCAACTTTCACAACGTCCACAATATCCTAAGCATGGGAACGGCTTCCCAGGCTAATCCAGAGGAATCTGTGCAGTTCTAAAATCTGGGAATGTGATTGAAGGAGGGATTATTCTGTTGCTCTGTTTGCAGAAGGATAAATCTGAGGATGGCTAATTTAGGAAAAGGCCTTTCTGCCACAGCCCCACACATGTGGGAAGCAGAAGGAGGCTGAGCTCAGGGCTGGAATTGAATTTTATTCACAGGAAATCCAAAATTAAATTTCATCTTCAATTAACGGGCACATCTGGCAATGCCAGAGCATCACTCCAGGGTTTCCTGCTGCCTTTTGTTGCTTTAATCCCAGCCTAGGATTCAGCAAAATCCTAAATTCAATCTGGACTTTCCAAACCAGCTCTAAACCAGCCCCAGTTTATCTGAAACACGAGCAATGATTTGCTCCATTCAAGAAACCCAAATTTTACATCCTTTACCTACAAATTACCTCTGATTCTCCAGAAAACCTCCATTTTACAGGATCCCTGAGTGACTGAACCTGGAATTAGCTGCACTTGCTGGCAGCTGCATTGACTGAGGCCTGATTGGTAGCTAAATGCAGGGGTTTGGATGGAAAATCTCATCAGGTGCCACCTCGAGTCACACGGTTTGGATTGCTCCCAGCAGAGCAAAACCAACGCTCGCTGTCACGCCGAGGCACAAAAGCAGACAAGAAAATGAGGGTGGTTAAGCTGAATTTATCCAGCATCATAAACTTGGGGAAAAAAAAAACCACCTCAAGAACAGCCAGGAAAAAAAAAACCCAATAAAATTCCCACTTGTGGAGCAGCAAAGCTGCAGGACAAGGAGCGTTGGTGAGGAGAGGTTGGCGTGTGCACATCATGGAAGATGAATTAACCACAAAGGGAATTTCATGCATAGTCGAGGCCCTAAATCCCCACAGCCAACTGAAATGCCTGGAAAACCCGTGCCCCTCTCAGGGTGGGGCTGGCCCTGCAGGGAGGGAGTTTTTGCTGCTGGAAGATCTTGGGAGGACCACAGAGTGTTGGGAATGGTGGGCTTGGTTAGAACCAGGACAGAAATTCCTTAATTTTCCTGCTGTTTCCTCGGCAAGGAGAATAAAAGCTGCAGGAATTTCAGCTTGCTGGTGGGTTTGGGGTGATCTGTTTTGGGCAAGAAACCTTGGGTTGAATGGCTTTTCCCAATGTTTTTAGGTGTAATGGCACGGATGTGGTGACAGTGACACCACATCTAAACAGTGACACCCCCACTGAAATGAGAAAAAATTCCCCCTAAACACATCCCATTCCCATCCCAAACAGCCCCACCATCCTCCAGCCTCCTCTGTAAGGTCCCTTCTGTCCTTTCATGGCAATTTTTACAGAAGAAAAACCAAATAAAGAAAGAAAGGCAGTTATTCATGAAATAAACACCCCCCAAAATAGGTATTTGGAGGGATTTAACAGAGGATTGAATTCCTGTGAATATGGGAAAGAGGATATATGGATGCTGTGGTTTTCCTGTTAAATTCAAGTGGATTAATCTTTGTCATGGTGACCTTTTAGGGGGAAATTTATAAAGCCCTTCCATTATTTCTTATATAAATTTATAGATTTTATAATCTTGCAAAGTACTACAAACAGCCACTGTTTTTTTAAAGACAATAATTCACATTAAAATAAAAACTGCTCATTCTGGGGGAGAAAAACAACTTTGTTTGCAGATTTTTCTTCAAAACTCGTCCTTCAAAACAAGGATCAGCTTGAAATCTGCTGTCTTATGAAGCTGGCATTCATTTGTTCCAATTTTTATCCCACAAAAAACTGGTTGGGATTTTGGGGTTTGGCTGTTCAGAATTATTTTGGTTGAATGTTTTTGTTATTAAGAGAGGTGATGATTTTCCTCCCCCCTCATTTCTCCCCTTCTTTTTGGGATGACCATGCTCACGATGTGGGAAATTTATAAAGTCCTTCCATTGTTTCTTATATAAATTTATAGATTTTACATCTATAAATAGATTTACCTAGATATATAGATATATATCTATAAATAGATAGATCTAGATTTATTTTATTGCAAAGGACTGCAAACAGTCACTGTTTATTTAAAGACAATAATTCACATTAAAATAAAAACTGCTCATTCTGGAAGGAAAAAAAAGCCTTGTAGATTTTTCTTCAAAAGTCATCAAGAATCAACTTGAAATCTTCAATTTCATGAAGCTGACATTAATTTAATCCTACTTTTCCTTATTTCCCATTAAAAAAAACATTGGATGGGATTTTGGGGTTTGGCTGTTCAGAATTTTATCAGTTGGGCATTTTTGGGTGTTATGAGTCATCCAAGAGGTGAAGATTTCCCTCTCTCCCCATTTCTCCCCTGTTGGAACCCTGGGCACTGAGGATTCCAGGCTTTCTCTGCTGACAGGCACTGACCCCCAGGCAAACTCTGCATCCCACCTGAGGCCGTGGAAAAGGCTCCCAAAATTGAGTGACAGCACTGGGATTGTGGGGGTGTGGTTTGGATAGAAGTGTGTGATGTCACAGGGTGCAAAACTCAGAGTTTAAGGTTTAGAATGCAGTAATGTAGATAAAGCAAGGTGGAGGATTTAGGGCAGAGGCTGAGCCCTTCTTTTTCACCTTCTTCTCCACGGCTCTGGGGGTGTTTTGTAATTGGGTAGAAAAATCCGCACTGCGGGCATGGGTGGTTGGGTATTGGGTTAAAAATAAAAATAATTTAGGTGTCATTTCTTAATTGGACAATTTGTGCTTAAAAGGCTTTGTAAAGAGTTAGAGACAGAGCCATTTTGTACTTTGTTAGCCAGAACTCACAGCTTGTGAGACTGTAACAAAGACAAGAATTAATAAACATCTGAGTCCGGACACGAAAACTGCATCTCCTGAGTGTTTAATCCCGGCTCTACCAGTAGAAAAGAAGATAAAAACCCAAAACTCCCCTTCCTTTTGGGAATGACCACGCCCATGACATTATTCTAGGACTGGGAACCACCACACCATTCCGGGAGAATTCCAGAACCTTCCCAGCCCACTTTTCCCTGGGTTTCGGCTCCTTACCGCTGTATTTGATAACGCGGATGGTGGAGTCGCCCTCCCCGAACCGCGTGATGGGCGTCAGGCGCACCTCGTAGGCCTCGGGCTTGATGAGCTCCGTGAGGTTGTAGGTGATCAATTCCCCCTTCTGGATGTTCCCGTTCACCGTGATCTCCTGCTCCCACCAGCGCTGCTGGCCGGCCTGGAATCCAAAGGGTTCAAAGGTCAGGGGTTTGGGGATTTGTCTCTGCCTTAGAAAGCACAGCAGACCCGGGCAACCTTCAAAATTCCAAAAGAATCAACAAGGAATGCAACAAGGAATGAGCAAGGAATGGAGGAGGAAGCAAGGGAGGAACGAGCTTCTTGAACTATCCCACCAAGGAATATTTCTGTAACAAACCACACCAAAAACCAGGAACATTCCTTCCAGAGATCCAATGGCCCTTGGATGTGTTGTGGGGCAGGAAAAATGGGAGGTTCCCCCAGTTCCTGAGGATTTTGGATGTTCACCAGGCAGGGATTACAGCCAAGGGCCAAGGGCCAGTTTGCAGTGACCTAGAAACCTCCAGCAGGCCCTGTGGCATTTTTTAAATTTAAAATTCACAATTTCTTTGAAAATCTTAAAACTGGCTTGTCAGAATCTGAAAGATCTTTATTTTTCCTTTCAAAATTGTTGTCCAGCATGGAATTCAAAGGAACCAAAGGTTAGAGATACTGGGATTTGTCTCCACCTTAGAAAGCACAGCAGATTTGGGCAACCTTCAAAATTCCAAAAGAATTAGAGATGCAACAAGGAATGAACCACCTGGATTATCCCACTGCAGAGAGTTTCTGTAACAAACCACACCAAAAACCAGGAACATTTCCTCCAGAGATCCAATGGCCCTTGGATGTGTTGTGGGGCAGGAAAAGTGGGAAGTTCCCCCAGGTCCTGAGGATTTTGGATGCTCACCAGGCAGGGATTACAGCCAAGGATCAAGGGGCAGTTTGTGGTGATTAAGTTTTAAAATAAATGGAATTAAGCTTTTTAAGTCATGTTTTATGTCATTATGTCAATGATATCTGTCAGCACTGTAGGACAAAAATTTAAAATATTGCCTATTCCACCTCATCTTTGGCTAAGGAACCACAAAAGCAGAGATTTCTCAAAGAATTTCAATAATTAACGAGGAAAAGTTGCAATTACCCAAACCAGACATGAATTTCTATCAAATTCAGCCTCTGCTTTGAATCCTTGCCCTTCTTTCTAGAAACAATAAAATCTCCATTATTTTCTCCTTTTGGAAAGGAAAACAAATGGATTTTTCCTTTCAGGATTATCCCTCCAAAGCCAGGGTTGGATATTGATATTTCTCCACAGGAAACAACACAGATTTTGACTTTTTTCCCTCTCAATCAACACTAGCTCTGGTTTAATCCTTATTTTTCACCATGGAAACCAAAAAAAAAAAATCCAAAACAACAGAAAATTGTTGCTGTGTCGGATGGGAAACAACCCTGAATTTCCAGCTCTGCTGTGGAATAAATAAATAAATATATAAAATAAATACATAAATATAGAAATATACACATATGTGATTTATGAATGTATAAACAAATATAGAAATATAAAAAATATCTCAATATATCAATGTATCACTGTATCAACATACAAATATATAGATAATAAATATCTAAATATATTGGTATAAATAAAAAAAAATCAGGATCTGCCACACCCAGCTTTGGTTTTCCCACTTGGAAAACCAACCCAGCAGTGGAAATGGAGCCATAATTCCAAGAGCTGCTTCCCAAACTTGGGAAGCACCAAAACCCTGGGCTGAAAGATATGGAAATAATTGAAAAGCAATGGAGGCCAGGACACCCAAAATATAGGATTTAATTCCTACAAGGCCTTGGGGTGCTGGCAACTCCCAGCATCGAACTGGTGATGCTCTGATTCCAAGCTGGAAGCATCCAAGACTGTTTCCCTTGGATTTCTGGGAATCGGAATCACTTCGGCTTCCCTGGATGGGAAAAAGCCAAATCCTCATCATCACTTCCCAAAATTCCCTGTGCAGCCCATCCCTAATGTTGAGCCTCTGCTTTTTTCCCATGAAAAAGCCAAGATTGAGGCATCCAAGAGAAAATCCACGAGAAACAACCATAAAACACAACCCTGCACTTCAGTTCCTGTGTCCAGAGCTGGAATATCCGTAAGAACCAGGATTTGGTTGGAAAAGGAATTTTTGAAGGGAAAAGGTCTCATAATCAAAGCCCTGTTTCCCCCAGAGGGTGGGATGAGCACTGGAACAGCTCCCCAGGGAATGAGCACGGCCCCGAGGCTGCCAGAGCTCCAGGAGCCTTTGGGCAGCACTGCCAGGGATGCCCAGGGGGGATTGTTGGGGGCTCTGGGCAGGGACAGGGGCTGGGCTGGGTGATCCACGGGATCCCTCCAACTCAGGATATTCCATGATTCCATAGTTCTCTGCCATCAAGAACAGACCATCCTTTACAGCTTGCCCGAATCCCAGATATTTGTCACCGAGTCATTCCAAATCCATCTTTGGGAATGAAGATGACACAGGAGCCACTCCTCCATTTTATGTTCTCACCTGGGTAACTCTGGTTATATTCCAGTCAGAATTATGAAAGAAAAGCAGGAATAACACAAACACTCCCTATGAATGTTCCCCCTGTGATGTGCAAATGGAATATTTGTCCATGAGCTGAACAGCCCAGTTTTAGATAGAAAACTTCCAAAGAAATCTTTTTTTTTTTTTTTTTTTTTTTTTTTTTAAGGCAAATCAATCTGTGTGGTTACAAATGGCAAAGAAATGACTTTAAACACGGCCACAGTTTTTTTATGGAGTATCCAATGGATTAATTGACTTTGTCATTAATTTTTTGGTCCTCAATTAACGTTGTCATTAATTAAAGAGGTTCTTATCCAGCTCATGGAGTCAATGAAGGAATTTGTGCTGGGAATCAATAGGCCACGAACAATGGAGTGAGGAGCTGTTTATATTTTATGAACATATCTGAGCAGACAAGGAATCAATCTTTAATCGTCCCAGAGGATCGACTCCTCAGGAAATCCAGAATTCCAAGGCTTTAAGAGCCTGACTGCGCTTCCAGAGATGAGCAGGGCGGGATTGTTGAGGGATCTGTGCAGAGACAGGGTTTGGGATGGATGATCCTTGGGATCCCTCCAGCTCAGGATATTCCATGATTCCCTGATTTGGCAGTTGCTTGATTAATCTCTTTCCCTGCCTTTTCTGCTCTAAAACCCATTTAACAGTAGGCACAATCTTTCCTAATTAAACCATTCCTAATCCAGGAGAACAATCCTGGGCATGTAATTGACTTTCTTCTCACAGGATTATGTCAACGATCCTCCTGGATTTGCTCCTCCCATTCATTTTTATTATTTCATTATTTTATAGTGTTTATCATGTTGGGTAATTGGCTTTCTGTGAAACGTACATTAAAAAAATTCTCTTTCCTCTCCTTTTTTCTCTTAGAAACTAAAATTCCTGAGTCTTTAGGAATAAGGAACGGGGAATCCAAGGATGCAGATTTTTACAGATGGAGCTTTCATTGGGCTACAAATGGACAGCTGAGGAATTCAGGTGTCAAAAACAGCTGGTCCTGAGCCAGATTTATTGTCTGAGATCTGAAGAGGAAAGAGATGGGAACACTTCAGGGAAAGTTGGGCTGAGGAAGCCACGGAGCCAACAATGAAATTCTCTGGAAATGTGGAAAACAGCTCCAGGTTGGGAAATGGTCACCGAGGGAGGGATCCTTTTTATCAGAGTGAAATCAAACTCCAGCACCAAGAGCTGCTAAAACCCGGAGAATTGGGATGGGAAGCACTCTGCCTCCTGGATTTCCATCCCAAGGGATGATAACAAATGATCTTGGAAGTTCTGGATTAGGAACTGTTCTGTTTGGTGAATAAATGGGAATTTGGGGGATTGCAGAGCTGGGAGGGGGATATTGTTTCCTTGTTTTGAACAACTTGGAACCCAGGGACAGAGAGAGAGACTTTGGATAAAGGTCTGGAGTGCCAGGACAATGGGGAATGGCTTCAAACTGTGAGCAGGTAGGGATAGATGGGATATTGGGAAGGAATTCCTGGCTGGGAGGGTGGGGAGGGGCTGGGCTGGAATTCCCAGAGCAGCTGTGGCTGCCCCTGGATCCCTGGCAGTGCCCAAGGCCAGGTTGGATATTGGGGTTGGAGCAGCCTGGGACAGTGGGAGGTGTCCCTGCCCACGGCAGGAGGGGGATGGGATTTGGGCTTCCAAGCCATAACATTTTGAGATTCTGTGATTCTTTAATCAGAAAGGCAGTAAATGTATCCTCACTCCCTTCATCCATAGCCATTGATCCAGGGCTATGGGATCTGTGCCGTGGCACTGACAGAAAATTCCCACCTCCCTTTTCCAGGCAGTGATCACTCAGCCTTCCCAGGAACCCTTTCCCAGGAGATTTGATTATCCACCTGCCCCTGCTCATGCTGAGCAGCAGCAGAAGTTAAAAATCCACCCAATCCAAAGGGCGACCAAGAGGAAACACCAGAGAAATATAGAAATATATATAAAATAAACATCAATATATCAATATATCAATATATCAATATATCAATATATTAATATATCAAGGTATCAATATATCATATATAAATATGCAAATATATAAATAGCAAATATATAGATAATAAATATATAAATATATTGATATATGAAGAAATTCAGGATCTGCCACACTCAACTTTGGTTTTCCCACTTGGAAAACCAACCCAGCAGTGGAAATGGAACCATAATTCCAGGAGCTGCTTCCTAAACTTGGGAAACACCAAAACCCTGGACTAAAAAATAAGGAAATAATTGAAAAGCAACGGAGGCCAGGACACCCAAAAAATTGGATTTAATTCCTACAATGCCTTGGGGTGCTGGAAACTCCCAGCACTGAACTGGAGATGCTGGGAGTTTCTGGGATCCTGCTTGGGGCTGTTTGAAAAGATCCTCGTTCCCAACCCGACCGAGACTCCCAGGGCTGGGAACAAAGGAAAGTTGGGAGCTTGAATCTTTTATGGAACAAGCTGGAACAAGCTGCTCTCTGGTTTACAGGGACCAGCTGAATTTTTATGACTCCTTCACAGCAGAACCGTTCCGTTTCTAGGTCACCGCGGCTGTGGGGACGCGGCTGTCACCCGCTGTCACCTGCTGAGAGCAGCCACCACAGAGATCACAGCTGCACGCCCTTCCTTTTGCTCTGCAAAAGTCTCCCTGGTTCAGCTTGCTTTCATCCCGCTGACAGAGAATATCAGAGAGCCGGAGGCACCCGCCCAGCACTCCTCAGATGCTGGGAGTCGCTAAACGTTGTTGTTTATTGGGGAGAAATGGGAATCTGGCTTTGGGGACAGGCAAAGTGTGGGAAGGAAACATCTCCAGGTGGTGCCAGAGGTGGTTGGAGCAGCTGCAGGAAGGGAGCTGCTCCAGGATCTCCAGGTGAAGTATTGGAACCCTGGAGGCTGAAAATTTCAGGTTTTCTTTGATAAAAGGTTCTGACCCCCAAGCAAGCACCACATTTGACTTGAGGCCATGGAACAGGCTCTCAAGATTGAGTGATGGCACAGGGGCTGTGGGTGTGTAGTTTGAATGGAATTGTGTGATCCTACAGGGTGAAAAACTTAGATTTAAGATTTTAGTCTCTAGTAATACATGTGGGGCAAAATGGAGGACTTTGGGCATTGTCTGGGTCCTTCTTCTTCCTTCTTCTTCATAAGTTTGGGTGGTTTTCTGTAATTGGGTGAAAAAAGTCCACACTGTGAGCCTTGGGTGGGTCATTATTGGGTCAAAACCATAAATAATAAAGGTGTCACCTCGTTACTGGGTAATTAGCACTTAAACAACCTTGGAAGGAGTTAGAGGAGCTCCATTTTACCTTCATTTTCTACCTTGCTAGTCAGAGCTCAGGGTTCTGTAATTTAGGTAAGAATTAATAAACATCAGAGTCCAAACACGAACCTATGTTTCCCATGTATCTATCCCAGCCTTGAGAGAGGAAAAGAAGCCAGAACCCTCACAGTGAAGCTCCTGGAAAAACACAAGGAAATTCATGGCTGCTCCAAACTGAGCTCCACAAGGCGGGAGCTGGAAGGGGAGTCCAAAAGCGGTTTTGTCTGGGTGGATAAAAGTTTCCCTTCTAGGAGCAGGGAAACCCTCAGAGGGGAATCCAGTGTGGGAAATAGATTTGTAGAGAATTTTTGACATTTGATAGAAGGTTCACATAGTCTGCATCTGTATGTAAACTCGGAGATAAGAAATGCTGACTTGGAAATGTCATAGAATAGGACAGACATTGCTGAGAGAGAAATGGAACTGGACACAAGTTTTAAACGGTGATTTTACAAATGGGCTAGATATTTTAGAGAAATAAAATTATGAAAAATGTATTGTAGTAAGACTTAGGAAGGGTATTTTTAGATGATCGTCTTAAAAGCATTAGTAGCATTGTGTGGCAGAAGTTGATAGACAAAAAAATGCATATGATGTATTAAAATTAAAAATAAAAAAGAGTTTGACTCCTGATTTTAATGACGTAGATTATAACATCTGTACCATCTCGCCCTTCACATGAAACTAAAAATGAGACTAAAAGTCTTTAAAAGGCCTCTCAAGAGCCCCATCTCTCAGCCAGAAAAAGGGATAATCCAACAATTTGGGACCATTTCTAACAAGCTTGGAAAATATTTTCTTGGAACAAGCTGCCCAGGGAAGCACTGGAGTTGTCATCCTGGAAGCGTGGGTGTGGCACTTGGGGACATGGATTTGTGGTGGTTTTGGCAGTTCTGGGGAATGGTTGGGTTTGCTGGTCTGAGAGGGCTTTCCCAACCTAAATATTCCATGACTGGACACTTATAATCAGCTCCTGGAGAGTTGGTGTCTCCAAAGGCTGACCAGGGATGCTTGGAAAAAGGGATAAAAAACTGGAAGAATCTGGGTCACTGATTTCAAAGCCAAATCCAAAAATGCAGCAATGAAATGCAAAAATGCCTCCATGAAATGCATTACTTGTTGGAATATTCCTCAGAGGGCTCTTAAGAAGATGGGAAAATGTGCAGGAATGTCTTGGTGCAGATCTTGGCACGTTCCCAAGGAATCTGAGGGTGACCAAATCCAGACAGTTCCCTGGATGGGACACCAAGGTTGTCCCCATCCTTCAGCTCCAGGGAGCTCCAAATGAAGGAGCTCAGCAGAGCCCCCAAGGAATGGAAATTCCCTGTGCTCCACACTCCCTTTTTCATAAATGCTCCATGCAGGAGGTTTTGGAACCTCCTGAGCTGCTGTAGGATCCAGACCAGGTGTCCTGACAGTGTCCCACATCCCAGTTTTATGGCTGGTTCCCTTGGCCACCCAATAAATCCCAAAGCAAATCCCAGTGTGCCACTGGCAGATGGAGTGAGGTCCCACCAGGAAACTCACAGAGCCCAAAGGCTCTCAGACAAGTCCAGGAGTTGGACTCAATGAACCTGGTGGATCCCTTCCAGCTCCTCTTCCATAAAAGCTCCCGATGGATCCCTTCCAGCTCCTTTTCCATGAAGGCTCTATGCAGGAGGATTCAGAACCTCCTGAGCTGCTCTAGGATCCAGATCAGGGGTTCTGATGGTGTCAGATGCCAACGTTGTGGCTGGTTCCCCATGGACACTTGAGGAGATCTTAAATCCCATCCTGGATGGGCAGGGACACCTCCCACTGTCCCAGGCTGCTCCAAGCCCAATGTCCAACCTGGCCTTGGGCACTGCCAGGGATCCAGGGGCAGCCACAGCTGCTCTGGGAATTCCAGACCAGCCCCTCCCCACCTTCCCAGCCAGGAATTCCTAATTACCAAGATCCCATCTAAATCTCCGCTTTTCCAGTTTGAAGCCATTCCCTGTGTCCTGTCCCTCCATCCCTTGTCCCCAGCCCCTCTCCAGCTCTCCTGGAGCCCCTTCAGGCCCTGCCAGGGGCTCTGAGCTCTCCCTGGAGCCTTCTCCTCTCCAGGTGAGCACCCCCAGCTCTCCCAGCCTTTCCCCACAGGAATTCCAACTCCCAGCTCTGAACTCCTTACAACAAAACCAGCAGAAATTTAGTTTCCAGCATGATCCATAAATATTTCCCTGATCCATCTCATCTGAAGCTTAGAACCAGTTTTAACCTGCCAGGAACAGACGTGGCCCAAACCTCACCTTGCTGTTTGCAAACGCAGCCTCAGAGCTGTGAAGAAGCAGCACAGGAGGAATCAGCCCTGAAAAGTGGAAATTGGGAATCACAACCATTCCTGATCTAATTTAATTTCCCAAAGCCAGGAACATCAATAAAAAAACCAAAAAAACCGTGTCCCTGCATGTCACAATCTCCTTTTTTTCTGTTGTTTTTGGCCAAACTCTCCCTCCCTCATTGCACAAAAAAACACAAAGCCTCTTCAGATTTCCAAAATCAATGCGTGCAGGGAAATCTTTGGGACACAAAATATTCCCCTCAGAAGGGAAAGATTAAATCCTTTATGGGAACAACACGAGGAATATTCCAGCAAAAATGTGGAGTTCCAACTCTCCCTCTTCCCTCACTGAATTAATTGCTACAAACACCATTTTTGTGACTGGTTCTGAAGAAAACTTTTGATATTTTTCACGTCACAGAGCAAATCCAGTGGATTTTCTGGAAATTTCCAGCTTGTGAACATCTTCCTCTTTGGAACAGATGTGATCCCCATGATCCTGAGAGAAGGCATCTGCAGAATTCCCATTCTTCAGGCAGGGTCTGGAATGTACTCCAATAAATCCATTTCTCCTGGGGTATTTCAGTTCCCACCATTTTCCCATCTTTCCATTCTCACTCCATAGGTAGAAAAGTGACAATTCCCTATTTTTGGGACAATTCCCTATATTTGTGACTCCTCTTCCCTCCTCTCCTGGCTTCCCTGATTCGTCGTTAAGCCAAGCTTAATTATTTTATTAAATAATATTTATATAACATTATCTGTGATGGATTTTTTGGAATTCTCCTTAACCAATGCATGGAATGCCAGAGGTTTTCCCTGTGTCCTGCTTTCCCAGCACTGAGACAGGAATATTGGGAAGGAATTTTCCTCTCTAAGACAGGAATATTGGGAAGAAATTCTTGGCTGGGAAGGTGAGGAGAGGCTGGGATAGAATTCCCAAAGAAATGGGGCTTGGGAGAGGAAAAATGGGAATATTTGGATTAAGCTGGCACAGAGTAACTCCGTTAATTACATACACAGATCATTAAAATGAAACGAAAATTAAATGGGAAAAACAGCTAAAATTCCTAACGCAATTAATTCCATCAGAAATTCCTTTCCTCCAGTGAGTTCCTTCCAGATTTCCTGATTCCTCCCAAGGCCTGGAATCCCGGACCTGATTTGTGCCCAGCCATGTCAGGAGTTGCATAAACCTGGATTAAACATCCCCATTTTCACCGCAAATTCCTTGGATTCAGGAAGATCCCAACTCCAGGCACCAGAGCCCTTCCCTGGGCATGTCCCAGGGCACAAATCCCAAAAAATAAAACACTAAAATTGAGGATTGGTTTTTCCAAAGCTCATGCCAGGGGGAAATCTGTGGACTAACAAACAATTCTGTTCCTTATGTTTTCCAAAATATCCCTCTGCAAAATCCATTTGCAAATTATTATTAACCCAAATTATTATTCCAGGAAAGATTTTTGGGATCAATCTGTTGGGGGATTGTTTGAAGGAAAAGCTCAGTGGGAGGCTGTCAAAATTCCCAAAAAATATCAGCTCTCAAGGAAGAAGGCAAATGGAGAAGGACAGGTTGGAGGAGGATGGCCAAGGTGGCCAAGGATGAGTTGGAGGTGGATGGATTGTGGAAATGGACTAGGAAAATAAAATAAAATAAAATAAAATAAAATAAAATAAAATAAAATAAAATAAAATAAAATAAAATAAAATAATTAAAATGTCATAAACCACCAAAATAAAAAATTAAAATTAAAATTAAGCAAAATAAAGTAAAATAAAACAAAAAATAAAGTAAAATAGAAATGAAATGAAATGAAATCAAAACAAATAATGTAAAATAAACCAAAATAAAATAAAATAATACAAAATGGTAGAATAAAATAATATAAAAAAATTAAATGAAATAAAATACATTTAAAAAGTAAAATAAAAAATAAAATAAAAATAAAGTAAAATAAAATAACATAAAATAAAATGAAATCAAAACAAATAACGTAAAATAAACCAAAATAAAATAAAATAAAATAAAACAAAAAGGTAGAATAAAATATAAAAATTAAATTAAATAAAACGACATTTTAAAAGTAAAATAAAATAAAAATAAAGTAAAATAAAATAAAAATAAAGTAACATAGAATAACATAAAATGAAATGAAATAAAAACAAATAATGTAAAATAAAATAAAATAAAATAAAATAAAATAATGTAAAATAATATAAAAAAAATAAGATAGGATAGGATACGATATGATACAATAAAACAAAATAAAATAAAATAAAACAAAATAAAACAAAATAAACCAAAACAAACCAGAATTCCCTAAAGGCCCAGGAGACATCCCAGAGCCCAGGAGGCTCCAAAGGCCAATCCCGCCCAGGCGACTCCCGTCTCACCTGGCGGATTCCCAGGCGATAGGCCAGGATCCGATCCACGGCGTTGGGATTCATCTGCGTCCACTGCAGGCTGTAGGAATAGACCCGCGGCCGGTTCTGCCACAGCGGGTTGTACGTGTCGTAGTAGAATTCTGGGGCGTAGGCTTTTCCTGGGGGAAAAGGATGGAATTAGGGAAAGCGGAAATCACGGAATGGCTGGGTGACCAGGGAAGAACTCAACTGGGCAAGAATTCACCCATCCACTGGGAAAAGGAGGGAAAACACAAGGAAATCATCAGGAAATAACTTCAGTTGGGGATTCCTGGATCCAAGGGTTCCAAGTGCAGCCACCCCTCATTCCCAGGATCCAAGGGTTGAGATCCAAGTGCAGCCAGCCCCTTACTCTCAGGATCCAAGGGATGAGATCCAACCCCTCATTCCCAGAATCCAAAGGCTGAGATCCAACTGCTGCCAAGCTCCTCATTCCCGAAATCCAGGGGTTGAGATCCCACTGCAGGCAGCCTCTCATTCCCAAAATCCAAGGGTTCAGATCCAACTTCACCCATCTCTTCATTCCCAGGATCCAAGGCCATGAGATCCAATCCCTCATTCCCAAAATCCAAGGGTTGAGATCCAACTGCAGCCACCCCTCATTCCCAGGACCCAAGGGTTGAGATCCAACCCCTCATTCCCAGAATCCAAAGGTTGAAATCCAACTGGATCCAGCCCCTCATTCCCAGGATCTAAGAGTTGAGATCCAACTGCTGTCAGCCCTTCATTCCTGGGATCCAAGGGTTGAGATCCAACCCCTCATTCCCAGGATCCAAGGGTTGAGATCCAACCCCTCATTCCCAGGATCCAAGAGTTAAGATCCAACCCCTCATTCCCAGGATCCAAGAGTTAAGATCCAACCCCTCATTCCCAGGATCCAAGAGTTAAGATCCAACTTCACCCATCCCTCTCCTGCTGTTTGGAGTGGTTTTGTTCAATATCTTATTCCAGAACCACTTTTTAGGATTATTTTCCTCCATCCACGTTTTTTAAGGATTCATGGCCGTGCTTTGCCTTTGTCATTATTTCCCTCCCCTGGGTGTGGGCATGGAAGAGGAAAAATTCATGGATCCAGTGGCAGAGAGAGGTTGGAATCTCTACATTGCTGCCAAAACAGAGCCCCAAATCCTCCTAAGCTACACCAGGAGACTCCAAACTGGAACAAATGATAGGAAATTCCATCCCAGAGCTGGGAATAGGATTTGGATATTCCCAGTGGCTGCTGCTGCTTCCATCCCATCTTTCCCCTCCACATTCCCAAGTGGAAAGGTTCTGGAGCTGTCCTGAAACACCTGGAGAGGTGCCTGATCTTATAGAGCATCGCTTAGTTGTGGTTTGGACAAGGCAGGAAAAGGGAATCTCCCAGGGAGATTGGGAAAAATGAGAGGATCATCAGCACATCCCAGCCTCCATCCTTCACAAATGTGGGGAAAACGAAGGAGCATTTCCTAAAGAGAGGACAAAACATTCCTGAATCCACAAAATCTGAGTTCACGTTGACTCAAATCCACGGAGATGACTTGCCAAGGGATGGGTGGATATTCCATGCCTGGAATTGTCCGAGGCCAGGTTGGATGGGGCTTGGAGCAACCAGGCTTCATTAAAAATGTCCCTTCCCATGGCCTTTTCCAACCCAAACCATTCCATAATCCCAAGACACAGGATGGGGGCAAACCCAATCCTGGATGTGCTGTGCTCCATTTTGCCATTTAAAATATCCAAAAATCAGGGAAAACCCAGAAAACCAAAATATTTCTATGTGTTCTCCTCCTGGAGAGGTCCAAAAGATGCTTTTCATTAGAGAAAAACCAAATCAGGATGAGGATTTTCCAATTCCCAAAGTTTCTGCAGGGATTTGGCAATGGGAATAACTGGAAAAGGGCCAGAAAAACCTGGGAAAACATGGCCTGCTTCTCACATGGAATATGGGAGGGGTGTGGATTCATTACTCCCTTCCTTTAATTGGGATTTCATCAGTTTGTGACAAAACAAACACAGAATTCAGGGATTTTCACCTCAGAAGTCTCCCTGATCCAGGTGGAAATAGAGTGGGATGAGCGGCATTTCAAATTCCAAACTGGACAATTTCCATCAGAAGCAAAGCAGTGAGAAGAGGAGGAAAATATGCCTTTAAAAAATAACCCCAAAATACAAAAGGAACAAAGGCAAAAATCCTGGGACTAAACGCCCACGTGGCACTTATTGATCCAGCTTTTCTCTCCAGCCACGCTTTTCTTTCCCAGGGATAAAAAACCCTTTTAGCCAAGATATTCCTCCCAATTGCCCAGGGAAGGGGGACCTTCAATTAGCCAAGAGTGGAGGAGCAAACAACAATATTCCAAGGAGAGGGAGCAAAGCAAAAGAAAGGGAATAAAAAGGGAGCAGCGGTCGAGACGATTTGTTTTCCTCGTTCCTGAGGAGTGGGAATAATGGGAAAAGCTCATGCGGGATGCAAATTTTCCTCTTCCCGCTCCCGCTGCTGTTGGATATAATGGGATCTCTGGGGGGGGACCGAGAGGAGCTGTAATGAGCCACTTGTCACAAGAGGGGCACTCGAGCAGCACCAGCACCTTTGGGGGAATAATGAGGCGCCGTGAAGAGCTGCCATTATCCCAAATCCCTGTGAAAACAACGCCGGGAATGGAGAGGCTGGAAATTCAACGGCACGACACCGAGAGCTTCCCCTGTGAACTTCGGGAGGTGGGGCTGGGGTTTGGAGAGCAGAGGTGGCTGCTGGAAGTGTGGGAGTCACGGGGAATTTGAAAATGTCCCTTGTCCCCAAAGTCCTTGTGTCGCCCTGTCCTTTTCAGCCTTCTGATGTTTTACTTTTTGTGGTGGAGTTTCTCATGTACTTTTCATGTAAACAATTGTTGTTTTGCTTTCCTCTCTGGAGGAGGAGAGAATTGATGGGCTGTTGGGTTGACCAGTGTGGTTGGAGAGGACAATTTTCATCCTCCAATCCATGGTCACTGCTGGAATTCTGTAAATGTCGAGGTCTGTAAATAAACTGCCCCTTTTTGCCTTGGACATCTCAGTGTGTGAGTGTCGTTCATTTGTGTCGTATCGTGACACCCTTGGCTCTGGATCCCTGGGACAGGAGGGGCCTGGAGCTCCAGGATATGATCCAGTGGAGAGATGTGAGGACGTTTTTGTGTTGATTTTCTCCGAGGCTTCCCAGAGCTTTTGATGGAAGGGGAAGTTGGGTTGGGTCACACGGGAAGTTCAGCTCGTGGGCAGGAGCCTGGAGGTTGGGAAGATGTGGATTTTGGGGTGGGAGAACATTTTTAGCTGGGGTGACAGGGATGTTTCCCAGAGAGGTTTCTGGGATCTCAGCTCCTAATGGGCTTCCCACCTCAAAGCCCAGGTGGTCCAGAGTTTGTGGAGTCTACATCCTTGGGGATGCTGTGTCCAGCTCTGGGATCAGCAGGACAGGAGGGACCTGGAGCTCCTGGAGCTGCTCCAGAGGAGGGATGTGAGGATGAGGAAGGGCTGGAGCACCCCCGTGCCCAGGAAAGGCTGAGGGAGATGAGGCTGCTCAGCCTGGAGAGGAGCCCCAGCTGAGAGGGGCCCTCAGCCCTGGGTGTCCCTGTGTGTCCCAGTGTCCCCCTGTCTGGCCCTGTCTGGCCCTGTCTGTCCCTGTGTCAGGGAGGGCAGGGCAGGCCCAGGCTCTGCTCCAGGCCCAGCAGTGGCCCCAGAGCCCCGGGCAGGGGCTGATCCCAGGAATTCCCCGGCACAGGAGGCAGAACTTCTGCCCTGGGCAGTGCCCAGCCCTGGGCAGAGCCCAGAGAGGGGCTGGAGTCTCCTCCCTGGGGATGTTCCAGAGCCACCTGGACACTGCCCTGTGCCCTGAGCTCTGGGATGGCCCTGCTGGAGCAGGGAGTGGCACCAGTGACCCTCTGAGGTCCCTTCCAGCCTGACCCATCCCGGGATTCTGTGATTTCAGACAAACCCCCCCAAACTGGCCACCATCCCACCAGAGCAACATTGGCCAACAAAGTTTAGAAGAGAATTGAAGAGATGATGAATCCCAGAATCCCAGAATGGTTTGGGTTGGAAGGGACCTTAAATCCCACTCAGTGCCATCCCATTCCATGGACAGGGACACCTCCCACTGCTCCAACCCCAATGTCCAACCTGGCCTTGGGCACTGCCAGGGATCCAGGGGCAGCCACAGCTGCTCTGGGAATTCCAGACCAGTCCCTCCCCATCCTCCCAGTCAGGAATTCCTTCCCAATACCCAATCTAAACCTCTCCTTTTCCAGCTAAATGCCATTCCCTGTGTCCTGCCCCTCCAGCCCTTGTCCCCAGTCCCTCTCCAGCTCTCCTGGAGCCCCTTCAGGCCCTGCCAGGGGCTCTGAGCTCTCCCTGGAGCCTTCTCCTCTCCAGCTGCACATTTTCAGTCATGAGCATTTGTTGTGCAGCATTCAATCCCTCCAGGCAGTGCATCCAAACATCCAAACATTTCCCACCAGCCCTGTACCAGCATTAAGGTCAAAAACGGGATGAAATCACTGAATTAGAGAAACCAAGGAAACAGAAAAGTCACTCCAGCTGCTCCATCCCAAGCTCCACTCAGATTTAAAAGCTGGAGAAATGTCCTGAACGGAAGTGGATTGAGGCATTTCCCGTTGTCCTGGCATTCCAGGCCTTTATCCAAAGTCTCTCTCTGTCTCTGGGTTTCAAGTTGTTCAAAACAAGGAAACAACATCCCCCTCCCAGCTCTGCAATCCCCCAAATTCCCATTTATTCACCAAACAGAACAGTTCCTAATCCAGAACTTCCAAGATCATTTGTTATCATCCTTGGGATGGAAATCCAGGAGGCAGAGTGCTTCCCATCCCAATTCTCCAGGTTTTAGCAGCTCTTGGTGCTGGAGTTTGATTTCACTCTGATAAAAAGGATCCCTCCCTCGGTGACCATTTCCCAACCCAGAGCTGTTTTCCACATCTCCAGAGAATTTCATTGTTGGCTCCGTGGCTTCCTCACTTCCTTCCCTGAAGTGTTCCCATCTCTTTCCTCTTCAGACCTCGGACAATAAATCTGGCTCAGGACCAGCTGTTTCTGACACCTGAATTCCTCAGCTGTCCATTTGTAGCCCAATGGAAGCTGCATCTGTAAAAATCTGCATCCTTGGATTCCCCATTCCCTATTCCTAAAGACTCGGGAATTTTAGTTTTTAAAATAAAAAGCAAGAGGTTCAGCTCTAAAATGATCTCAGAGGATCATTTTAGAGCAAATGATCAGCCAGGATTCCTCCTCCTGTGTTTCTTTGGGATCACTCAGCCATTTATCCCTGAGGAAAATGATCCCTTAAAGGAATTGTTGCTGGACTGGGCACTGCAAACTCCAGCTGGGATGAGAGCAGAGCAACACAGGGATCTCAGCAATGCCACAACTGCCCCAAACCCTGCGTCCCTAAATGTCCCAGATCCCATAGAGTGGGACTGGTGTTTGCTCCCTGTCCTGCAGAAAAAAACAGTGGGACTTGTGTGGGCATGGAGCACTCCAGGAATCATTTCCTTATCTCTTTCCTCCTTATCTCCCCACTAAGTTCTGCCAATTCCATGGGAATTGCAGCAGCTCTGCCCTGTGTTTGTGGCACTCCTGGTGACAGGAGCTGGCTGAGCAGAGCAGCTCCCACTTCATCACATTTAGGGAAAGGAAATAAAACCAGGGATTTATAAATGCTTCCCCTTTTGGCAGCCTCAGCTCCAGCCCTTTCCATCTTTAAAAATGCTGGGAGAGCACAAATCCTAAATCAAACGCTGCATTTCACTGTGGGATCACAGCTAAACGTTTCATTTAGGATTTATAAAATAGTGGGGGACAAGGAGTTTATGGGAAATGTTGCCCCTTCTTGTGCTCTGCCTTATTCCAGGATCTCTGTTTTATGGAAGGGTTGCAGGAAGAAAGAGAAGATGTTTTGTTCTTTGCATTTGGGAAAGGCCACATCTGTCTCCTCCTGGATCTGCTCCTCATCCCAATCCTGCAGCTGCCCCAGCCCAGTCACCTCCAGCCTCCCCATAACCACGGGAGCTGAAATTCAGGGAATTCTTTGGGTTGGAAGGGACCTTAAGGATTTTCATGCAGATGTCACCTTCCCTAAGTCCTCCAGGAGGGACTTCCAGGGCTTTCCCTGTCCTCCAGGAGGAACTTCCAAGGTCTGGAATTGTTTGGGCTGAGCAGCTGACGACACTTCAGCACAGAGCAGGGTTAAGGTTAATAAATCCTATTAATATTAAAATATTAATAATAAATAATCCCCACCAATAGGTGGAGGAGGCAGCTGCTCCAGGGAATTCCAGGGAGAGACAACCCCGTGCCTGCTGCTCCCACTGGGAACTTGGGGACGAGACTTTCCCACTCTTCCCAGAAAAACCTCTTCCTGAAGTATTTACAGAATTATTAATGTGTTGTAACTTGCAGGGAAGGGATGATTTGGGAATAAAATGAACTTTTTAATGCCCGACTGGGGCACAAATTTCAATTTATCTGAGGTCTGTCCATCCCCAACGGGTTTAGAGGCTCGCATTCCAGGCACGGAAACCCAGCATCCCAAAGGAAAAAAACGTGGAATGCTCCAGTGGCACCCATGAAATTCCCTCTCCAAGTGCCCTTCCCGGCTTCCTCCCTTTCCCTGGGGTTTTCCCGAGGATCCAACTCCTCCCCAGCGATACCCAAACGTGACATCTGCTGGCTGAGCCGTGCAAGAGCTCCCGCTCCCCTTTCCCGCAATTCCTGCTGCTCCTGCAGGGGATTCCCAATCCCACCGATCCCGACCCCACCCCAGGAGCAGAACTCGAGGTGTTCCTCAGCTCCACCTCCAGCAATCTGGGGCTGTGAGCTGCGTGGTGCTGCCTTGAGGGATAAATAAATCCAGTTCTAGTAGGAGCTGGAGATTCCCGCTTCCCACGCTGGGATAGGCGGGCTATGGGAAGCTCCCATTCCCAGATATCCAAACCTGCCAGCATTCCACGCCTTCATTTTTACAGGGCAACCCACACCCTGCAGGGGTGTGCCTGGCAGGGAGCAGTTCCCGAAGGATTGGGGTCCACAATTCCAAAGAAATTGGAAAGGTGGAAATTGGAAATTGGAAGGGTGGAGGTGACAATTCACTTGTCACCGGTGGGATTCCTGCAGAAATCCGATGGGAATCCTGCAGAAATTCCATGGGAATCTTGCAGAAACCCCATGGGAATCTTGCAGAAATCCCAAGGGAATCCCACAGAAATTCCATGGGAATCCTGCAGAAATCCCAAGGGAATCCCACAGAAATTCTACGGGAATCCTGCAGAAATCCCATGGGAATCCTACAGAAATCCCATATGAATCCTGCAGAAATTCCATGGGAATCCTGCAGAAATCCCAAGGGAATCCTGCAGAAATTCCATGGGAATCCTGCAGAAATCCCAAGGGAATCCCACAGAAATTCTACGGGAATCCTGCAGAAATCCCATGGGAATCCTACAGAAATCCCATATGAATCCTGCAGAAATTCCATGGGAATCCTGCAGAAATCCCAAGGGAATCCTGCAGAAATCCCAAGGGAATCCCACAGAAATTCCACGGGAAGGGGGAAGCGGTGTCACTCATTGGGGAGTGCCAACCACCTGATTCCTGGAGGATGGGTAGAGAAAGGGATGGGATATGGGCCTGGAATTGTGACAATCAATTAGATAATCAATAATTAAGTGTCACCACAGGTACAGGGAGGGAAATGTGGCCTCTGGGGACGGGGGAGATGGGGAAGCTCCTGGAAAAACGGGATCAGAGCCCAGGGAAAGGCAGCCAGGAAAAGGGTGGAGGAAAATGGGATTTAAGGTCCTTTCCAACCCAGACCTGTCTGGCATTCGGGATCACAACCAGAAATGACTTTTTTGGGGTGAAATCCCTTTATTTTCCTTCTCCCCTGAGGGCAGGCTCACAGGAAGGATTCATAAATTCAGAGCAGAGGGGAAACCTCAGCCACCCTGTCCCTTCATCCTGGAATCCCATCCTCCAGCCTCGGGATGGAATGAATTAGCTTCATTTTCCTCTCCTTGCTGCTAAGAGGAAGAGCAGGATTGAGATCCAGCAATCCCACCTCGTCCCCTTCCCTAAAATTTGGTGCTGCCCGCTCCTCTGATGAAGTAAATATCCCGAATTTCCAGACTCTGGAAAAATTGCCAAGCAGGTGTTTGCTGGCTCAGAGCCCGCTGCCTTGGCTGGGCATTGGACCAGGAGAGCCGTGAAAAATTCTTGTTTCCCAGTGGGAATTGTCTGTCCCACTTTCCCACCTGTGGTTTCTGTTTTGTCAAGTTTTTAGGGCAGGACAGAATCTGATGCCAAGGGCTTGGCAAAGCTCCTCCTCATCCCAATCCTCAAAACCGGGTGGGAATTCAGCAGGAAACAAAACAACACCCGTGCTCCTGCTGGATCTCTCCTGCTGGATGTTTTTTAGGAGATGCTCTGTCGGAATCTCCGAGGTTTTTAATTAAAATAAAACCCCCTGTTCCTGGTGGATGAACGGAAAAGGATTTTTTGCCCTGTTGCTGTTGCTCAGGTTGGAATTTTAAAGCTCACACGAGTGGCAGCCACAGCTTCTCTGGGAATCCTGTTCTGGGAATTGGGAAACAATTCCAGCTCCATGCTGAGGACCACGGTGCTACTAGGAGCAGAACAAACACTGAGGCAGAAATTCCTGAACGAAGCACCTGGAGAGGTGCCTGATCTTACAGGGCATTGCTTAGTTGTGGTTTGGACAAGGCAGGAAAAGGGAATCTCCCAGGGCATTGGGAAAAATGAGAGGAGCACCAGCACATCCCATCCTCCATTCTTCACAAATGTGGGAAAAACTAAGGAGCATTTCCTAAAGAGAGGACAAAACATTCCTGAATCCACAAAATCTGAGTTCACGTTGACTTAAATCCACGGAGAGGGTTTGCCAAGGGATGGGGTGGATATTCCATGCCTGGAATTGTCCAAGGCCAGCTTGGATGGTGCTTGGAGCAACCAGGCTTCATTAAAAATGTGTCTTCTCATGGCCTTTTCCAACCCAAACCATTCCGTGATTCCATGATCTTTCATGGAACAGGTCCATCCTTGCCCCATCCATAAGAAATGAGGGCAAACCCAATCCCAGGTGTGCTGTGCTCCATTTTTCCATTTAAAATATCCAAGAAAATTAGGGAAAATCTGGAAAAACAAAATATTTCCATGTGTTCTCCTCCTGGAAAGGTCCAAAAGATGTTTTTCATTAAAGAAGAACCAAAGCAGGATGAGTATTTTCCACTTCCCAAAGTTTCTGCAGGGATTTGGCAATGGGAATACCTGGAAAAGGGCTGGAAAAACCTGGGAAAACCTGGGCCTGCCTGTCACATGGATTATGGGAGGGGTGTGGATTCATTACTCCCTTCCCTTAATTGGGATTTCAGCAGTTTGTGACAAAACAAACACTGAATTTAGGGATTTTATCCTCAGAAGTCTCCCAGATCCAGGTGGAAATAGAGAGGGATGAGCAGCATTTCAAATTCCAAATTGGACAATTTCCATCAGCAGCAAAGCAGTGAGAAGAGGAGAAAAAAATACCTTTTGAAAAAAAAAACCCAAAATGCAAAGGAACAAAGACAAAATCCTGGGAATAAACACCAACGTGTCCAACTTATTGGTGTTTTCCAATGGGGAAAAACCGAGTTTCCAAAGAGCTCTTTCCAGAGGTGGATTCTGGGATCATCAGAAGGGTTGATCCATGGTCCATCTCCTCAAATCCCAGTTTTCTGGGAGCAGGGAAGGCAGGAGATGTGAGGTACCTGAGTGTCCCATGGATTTGCGGTGGGAGGGTGGACTGGATCGTCTCTGAGGTCTTTTCCAACCTCAGTTATTCCTGAATGCTGCCATGGATGGGGATGATCCCTTTTGGAGGTCTTGGCAAGGAAGGAGCGTTTGGAATGTCAGGTTTGCTCGGCTCTCAATTCAGCGCCGCCAGCTCCAAAGAGCTTCCAAGAGCTCCAAGGACAGGGAAAGCTCTGATCACGCGCTAACAATTAAACCCTCCCTTAATTAGCCCTTGATTGGCTTGATGTCGCACTTGGCTGGAAGCACTGACAGGGGTG